>CAWUFW010006552.1:742455-749955 GCA_963921515.1 Calotriton arnoldi
TGTAGTTTGTGAAAATCGACACTTTGAAACTTTTCTGCTGAAAACCAGACAATGGATTCGTATGGAAGGAAATTCAAGTTACTGGTAAGTACGGTTAAAATTACTTTTCAGGATTAGTACTGGGCTGAAAGATGCAGCACTGAGGTCTCTCCTGATAACAGGTGAGTAAATCAGAATTCGTAGTTCGGCAGATTTTAGAGGAATATTTGCACAATGGTGAAGGGAGGGGCGGGGCCTGAGGTGACATCTGTGCAAACGCGCCCGTGGCGCGTTTTAAGTTGGGGGATTAAGTCCCCTTGAATCATGAGGGTCCCTAGGGGCCAACTAGCCCACCAGGAACCTCCAGTATGCGCCAGGGGCTGCGTTGCAGAGACGTGTAGAGAGGCCACACCCCTTTTACACCTCTGCAACGCAGCTCTGTGGCGCTTTCTGGATGTACCTGTTGGGCTAGTTGGCCCAGGGACCCTCAGGATTGAAGGGGATTTAATTCCCCATCTTAAAACGCGCCATGGGGCCTGTTTGCACACATGTCACCTCAGGCCCCGCCTCCCTTCACCACTGTGCAAACGCGCCCGTGGCGCGTTTTAAGTCGGGGGATTAACTCCCTTGAATCCTGAGGGTCCCTGGGGTGCAACTAGCCCACCAGCTACCTCCATTAAGCGCCACAGAGCTGCGTTGCAGAGAGGTGTAAAAAGGGGCGTGGCCTCTGTAAACCTCTATGCAAGGCAGCCCCCTGGCACATACTGGAGGTTCCTGGTGGGCTAGTTGGCCCCCAGGGACCCCCAGTATTCAAGGGGAATAAGGATTAGTTACTTACCTGTAATCCTAGTTCTCTTCCAGGGGTATACTCATCAAAGTCATAAGCACTGAATTATCCCCGCCCATCTGCGGGATCCCGGAGCATATAGAAATATACATATATATATGAGTATGTTGGGGGATCACAAGTGCATAGCACTTCCGAGACATACATATATACATGTATATAAATACATAAATATGCAGCCTAACAAATTCCAATAAGGCAAAATGCCAAAATTACAAAGGTTTTCCCTGTACAGACAATCTCCTATATACACTCTGTAATAGAGAACATACACTGTAATAGTGTTATGCAAGAAAAACCTTTATTTTCAGAAAAGAAAACATGTAATAGCAGGCAGTTGGCCCATAGGCTGCATAGCTGAATAAATATCACCGTACAGTAAAACACTGGCACCTTGCCTTTAAGGCTTCCAAGAACTTGGACACTTTGCCTTTAAGGCCTCCAGGAGACCCTCTGCTCCCATCATGCACCACAGGTGACAGTTAGGTCAGTTCTTTTTGCACGGTGTACTAACTTTTAACAATTACTAAAAAATGCTCGTCCGGGGAGGCGGGAGGGTTGCTTATGACTTTGATGAGTATACCCCTGGAAGAGAACTAGGATTACAGGTAAGTAACTAATCCTTCTCTTCCAGGGGATACTCATCAATAGTCATAAGCACTGAATAGAGTAGCAAGCCCATACCCACTACCTCGCGGACGAGCAAATAGTATTAAAAAACAGATCATCTTAACATGACATTAAGCAAATAAATTCCTCAGTGAGGCTTGTCCCACTTGGGCATCCTCCTGAGCATCTGAATCTAAACAGTAATGGCGAGAGAAAGTATGAACAGACCGCCATGTAGCTGCTTTGCAGATTTCTGCTATAGGGACGTTCCTGAGGAGGGCCGTAGTAGAGGCCTTTCCTCTGGTTGAATGCGCTTTAGGCCTTCCTGAAGAGACTTATTAGCTAATTGATAGGCTAGAGATATGCAGGAGACTATCCATCTTGAAATAGACCTTTTAGAGGATGCCAATCCTGTATTAATGGGGCCGTAGTTGACAAACAAGCGGTCCGTCTTTCTTATTACCTTGGTCTTATCCAGATAAAACTTCAACACCCTCTTAAGGTCTAACGAGTGTAAGGCCCTTTCAGGAGGTGTAGAAGGATTAGAGAAGAAGGTAGGCAAAGTGATAACCTGATTAATGTGGAAATCTGAAACCACTTTTGGCAGAAAACTTGGATGAGTTCTGAGAACTACCCTATTTGAGTGAAAAACAGTGTAGGGTTCCTTACAACATAATGCTTGTATCTCGCTGACTCTACGAGCCGACGTGATAGCAACCAAAAAAGCCACTTTCCAAGACAAGTGCTGCAAAGAGGACTTGTGTATTGGTTCAAAAGGTGCGCCCATCAGTTTGGTAAGGACCACATTGAGCTCCCAAGGAGGAGAAGGGGCTCGTACTGGTGGGTATACCTTTAACCCTTCAAGAAAATCTTTCACCACTGGCATTTTGAAAAAAGAAACCTGTAAAGGTGATTTTCTATATGCCGTTATTGCTGCTAAGTGTACCTTGATAGATGTAAACTGCAGGCCCGACTTAGCCAGGTGTAAGAGATACGGCAAAATGACCTGTTCCTGCCCTCTAACTGGGTCATGACCATTATTCAAACACCATAAGTAAAAACGTTTCCACTTGAAAGCGTAGGAAACCCTGGTAGAAGGTCTTTTCGCTTCCTTAAGTATGTTCATACAGTCCGCTGGCAAGTCTAAGTGACCATACTGCAAGACTTCAGGAGCCATGCTGTCAGCCTGAGGGAAGGAAGGTTGGGGTGAAACACTCTCCCTGGCTCTTGGATAGTAGGTCCGGACGACAAGGCAATCTCTGTTGCGGAACTTCGGAAAGTTGTAGAAGATCCGGATACCACCACTGGCGTGGCCACTCCGGAGCGATCAGAATCATCCTGGAGTTGGACTTTTAGAACTTAGTGATCACTGCTGGAATGAGAGGCAGTGGAGGAAAAGCGTAGAGTAAGCTCTGAGACCATTTTATCAACAGAGCATTCCCGCTTGAACCTGGTTGGTGATACCTGGACGCGTAGACGGGGCATTTGGCGTTTGTTGCATCTGCGAACAAGTCTATGTCCGGCACACCCCATCTTTGAAAGATATCCTGAGCCACTTCGGTGTTTAGCACCCAGTCGTGCGCTTCTACGAACTCTCTGCTTAGGAAGTCCGCCTGTACATTTAGGACGCCCGGCACATGGACAGCCGTGATGGTGAGATGCCGTGCCAGAAGCCACTTCCAAATGGATTGTGCCTCCTGAGACAGAATTCTGGACCTGGTGCCTCCCTGCTTGTTCAGATAAAACATCGTCGTGGTGTTGTCTGTCTGAATCAAGAGGGAGTTGGACTGAAGAGAAGGAAAGAAGGATTTTAGGGCTAGTTGGACAGCCCTCAACTCCAGAAAATTGATATGGTATCCCTTTTCTTTGTCCGACCATAGCCCTTGCACTTGAAGGTGATTCATATGAGAGCCCCAACCTTGCAGGGAGGCGTCTGTCACTATAGTTTGAGTCGGAGTCTCTTGATGGAAGGGAACACCTTTCATTAGATGTGATCGCCTTGTCCACCACACAATGGAGTCCCTGGCAGACTGGGGCAGAGTGATCCGATCCTCCCAGCTGCCCGAAGCTTGCACCCACTGGTCCTCCAGAGCTTGCTGCAGGGGACGCATGTGCAATCTGGCATTGGGAACTATGAAGATGCAGGAAGCCATCGAACCCAGGAGAGAGGACACTTGTCGGACTGTTGGGTGGCGAATCCGCAGGAGTTCCCTGCATTTGATCCTGATTGATGAAAACCTCTCCGCCGAAGGACACACGCTTGCTTCCGCGGTGTCCAGCGACGATCCTAGGTAGTGAATGTTCTGGGTCGGATTGAGAATCGATTTTTTGAAATTGACTCGTAGACCCAACTTGTTCATTAACTGGAGACTGTAGGAGAGATGAGACTGAAGCAGGGAAGGAGTTGCACTCTTCAGAAGCCAGTCGTCCAGATACGGGTAAACAAATATTTTGTGTCTGCGGAGAAAAGCTGCCACCACTGCCATGCACTTTGAAAAAGTCCGTGGGGCTGACTTCAGTCCGAAAGGTAGGACTCGGAACTGGAAGTGACGTAGAGCAACCTGAAAACGGAGAAATTTTCGATGTTTTCTGGACACTGGAATGTGGAAATAAGCGTCCTGCAGATCTATGGAGCACATCCAGTCTCCTTGATGTAGATGGGGAAAGATCTGGTGAAGGGCAAGCATTCGAAATTTCTCTTTGCGGATGTATTTGTTCAAGATGCGCAAGTCCAGAATTGGTCTGAATTCTACTGTCGGACCTTTTTTTTTCTGACCAGGAAATATCGAGAGTATATTCCCTGGCGCCTCTGATGAACAGGGACGTATTCTATGGCTTTTTTCTGTAGAAGACCGTTTACCTCCTCGTGTAAAATGTGATGACACAAGCGGACTCGTCCTTCTGGAGGAACCGAAGGAGGTGGGATCTTGAACCGTAGCAAGTATCCATCTTGAACAATGTTCAACACCCATTTGTCGATGGTTATGTTTCTCCACTCCTCCAGATGTAATGCGATACTTCCTCCTACCGGAGTGGAACACGTGTCTAGAGGAAGCACTCCCTCATTGTTTTGATGGTTGCTTTGAGGTAGAGGCCTGCTGTCTATTGGTCCCTCTTCCTCTTCCTGGTCTCCGTTGGTGGAAGTGAGACCTCTGCTGCTGCTGACCCTGAGCCGACCATTGAGGGGTTTGAACCCTCTGACGGGCGTTTATCATAGGGACGGGAGCGCCACGGAATTCCTTCCGTTTTCGAGACCCACAGCTTTCACCGTGTCCAGCTCTGCTTTCATCTTTGCCATTTCTTCGTCCGCATGTGGCCCGAAGAGAGAAGACCCGTTGAAAGGCAGGTTGGTTATCTTCCGCTGGACATCGGGTTTGAGGCCAGTCAATCGTAACCAAGCAGAACGCCTCGAACAGATACCATGGGAGTATCCGTGGGCAGCCAGATCAGATGAGTCAGCGGAAGCACTAATCACCTGATTAGCCACTAGACCTCCCTCTTGTAGAATTTCTCTAAAGTCTTGCTGGTCCTCTTTTGGGAGTTTGTCTGCAAAACGTCCCAGTGAATCCCACAAGGATCTATCATACCTCCCCAGCAGAGCGGAGGAACTGGAGACCTTCATGATAGAAGCTGAAGTGTTGCACATCCTTCTACCTAAAGAATCCATCAGTTTACTATCCTTATCCGGAGGCGCTGAGGAGGAAGACATAGCTGAGTGCGTCTTTCTAGCCGCCGCCACAATGATGGAATCCGGAGGAGGATCCGATCTAAGGAACAATGGATCTTGGTCCGGAGCCTTGTACTTTTTGGCTATTCGGGAAGGAACAGCTCCCACCATTGCCGGTGTCAAAAAAGTTTGCATAGCAGGTTCGAGAAGGCCTGGGACAAGAGGAAGCAAAGGCCGAGTCGAGGAGCGATGATGAAGAGTCTCAAAAATCACTGAGGAGGTAACAGTCGGGACATACATAGAAATGTTCAGCTTATTCGCTCCTCTACAGAGAACTTCACTAAAAGTGCTGAGGTCATCGATTGGAGAAACTCTTGACGGAGGTGTAGCTGTCAAAGTTGGAGAATAGTCTCTGATAGAGGACCTGGTGGAAGAAGACCGGGTGGGAGACCTATGCCGCCTCCTCTTCGGAGAAGAATGATAAGAGCGAGATCTGTCCCTTGATCTAGCATGAAGAGCATGTGAAGATCGTGATCTGCTTGGAGTCCTCCTTCTGGAAGAAAACACAGTCGGTGATCTTGATCTTCTAGGCGTTTTAGGGGATGGAGAATCCCTGGACAAGCGTGAAGGAGAATAGGTACGGGAAAATCAGACCCCGGGCTACTGAGGGCCCTAGGCTTCCTGCGCCCGTGCATCTTCACCAACCACCTGGAGAGCCTTCCGGGGAGATCTGGACAATATGCAGTCCTGGAGAAGATCCCGATTTTGACGATAGAGATGCAGCTCTAACCTCATCCGAGGAAACAGCAGGCTCTTTAGCTCTCGACGTCGAGCGCCTCGACGTCGACCTTTGGTTTTCCCTCGACGTCGACTTCTCCCTTGACGTGGGATGATGTCTAGGAGGAGTTAAGGACTTCGCTGCCCTCGACGGCGACCTCACCTCCCTCAAAGGTGTCCTCGACGTCGACCTTTGGTTTTCCCTCGACGTCGACTTCTCCCTTGACGTGGGATGATGTCTAGGAGGAGTTAAGGACTTCGCTGCCCTCGACGGCGACCTCACCTCCCTCAAAGGTGTCCTCGACGTCGACCGTTTACTCAGGGACTTCGACGTCGAACGCACTCGCCTCCTCGACGTCAATAGCTTCGCCGTCTTCGACGCCGACTGGTCTCGCGGCACCCTTGCCGTCGGCAAACCTCGACGTCGACCTACGGGGAGGTGACGGAGAGTGCCTTGACGTCGACGGATGTCTCGACGTCGATGGATGTTTTGACGTCGGTCGGTCTTTGCCATGGCTATACCTCGAGCCCGAGGTAGCATGCTTCGACGTCAATACCTTTCTCGACGACGGAGACTCACGCCGTCTCGACGTCGGAGATTGTGTCGTTCGCTTCTTCGACGGCGGCAACGACGTCGACGGTGAACAGTCCGGAATCTGCCGTTTCCTCGATGTTGAAGAGGCAGAATGATGTTGGCGTCGATGTTCTTGAAGAGAGGAGGGCTCTTGACACGCAAGGCCACTTCCCAGCCGGGTTTTTCCTCTCTCGATCACAGCCTGAAGGCGAATCCTCTCCCTGTCGCGAAGAGTCCTCGTAGAAAACTTACTACAATGGTAACAAGTGTCAGGCTTGTGACTGGAAGGAAGACAGGCGATACACACAGAGTGTGGATCAGAGATGGCCATCTTCTTTCCACAGGATGGACATTTTCGAAAAAGAGCTGGCATTCTGACAGAAAAAGTTTGTTAAATTTTGTCAGAGAATGATAATAAAACACTGCCAGCACAGGAAAATCGCAAAAACTAAAGAAAACAATTCCTGACAGAAAAGTCAGAAAAACTGTCGAGCTCAAGCTCCAGGATCCTCATAGAAGGAGCCGGAAAAAAGAACTGACCTAACTGTCACCTGTGGTGCATGATGGGAGCAGAGGGTCTCCTGGAGGCCTTAAAGGCAAAGTGTCCAAGTTCTTGGAAGCCTTAAAGGCAAGGTGCCAGTGTTTTACTGTACGGTGATATTTATTCAGCTATGCAGCCTATGGGCCAACTGCCTGCTATTACATGTTTTCTTTTCTGAAAATAAAGGTTTTTCTTGCATAACACTATTACAGTGTATGTTCTCTATTACAGAGTGTATATAGGAGATTGTCTGTACAGGGAAAACCTTTGTAATTTTGGCATTTTGCCTTATTGGAATTTGTTAGGCTGCATATTTATGTATTTATATACATGTATATATGTATGTCTCGGAAGTGCTATGCACTTGTGATCCCCCAACATACTCATATATATATATATGTATATTTCTATATGCTCCGGGATCCCGCAGATGGGCGGGGATAATTCAGTGCTTATGACTATTGATGAGTATCCCCTGGAAGAGAACTTCCCCTTCTTAAAACGCG
>CAWUFW010006552.1:762455-777455 GCA_963921515.1 Calotriton arnoldi
GCAAAGCGCACAAAGGGGGCAGGGTAGAAACACCCCGACCCCCTAGGTCTGCTCAGGGGGTCCCACAAGGGCCCCCTGGGCAAAAAAATAAAAATAAAAAAAAAAAATCGAAGCGCGGTCTCCCGCGCTTCGATGTCACTGGCCCCGGGTGGGCCAAGTCCCGGGGGCATGCTGGGGGGTTAATTTTATGTGGGGGGCCTCTAAGGGCCCCCAAGCCCCGGGGACCACCACCTCCCCGGGGCTCTCAATGTAGGGAGGGGCCGCGCGGCCCCTCCTGGAGCCCTTGATGGCCCTGGGGACCGCCACCCCCCAGTGCCGGCTCCTGCAGTGTCCCGGGGTGCCTACCCCCGGGACACTGCTGTTTGCAATGACAGGACGGGAGCCTCGCGGCTCCCGTCCTGTCATTGCAAACTTGCTTGGATATTGGAAGAGAGAGCAGGAAACCTGCTCTCTCTTCCAATATCCAAGCCGATTGCTTTCCACATGGGGAGCAGCATGTTAGCTGCTCCCCATGTGTAAAGCAATGCCGGCTCCCGTAGGACACGGGGAGCCGGCGGGACTGTGGGGGATTGGGGACCCCCACAGTCCCCAACGAGAGGCCAGGCCCCGGGGATGGGGTCCCCGGGGCCATAAGAGGCCACGGAGGGGGCCACGCAGCCCCCTCCCCAAAGTAAAAAAAGAAAATAATTTAAAAAACGATCGGGCCCGCAGGCCCCGCCCCTTCCTTCACCACTCTGCAAACGCGCCCCTGGCGCGTTTGCAGAGGGGAACAATTCCCTTGAATACTTGGGGTCCCTGGGGGCCAACTAGCCCACCAGGAACCTCCAGTATGCGCCAGGGGCTGCCTTGCAGAGAGGTGTACAGAGGCCACGCCCTTTTACACCTCTCTGCAACGCAGCTCTATGGCGCTTTTGGAGGTATATGGTGGGCTAGTTGCACCCCAGGGACCCTCAGGATTCAAGGGAGTTATCCCCGACTTAAAACGCGCCACGGGGCGCGTTTGCACAGTGGTGAAGGGAGGGGCGGGGCTTCAGGTGACATGTGTGCAAACAGGCCCCGTGGCGCGTTTTAAGATGGGGAATTAAATCCTCTTCAATCCTGAGGGTCCCTGGGGGCCAACTAGCCCAACAGGTACGTCCAGAAAGCGCCACAGAGCTGCGTTGCAGAGAGGTGTAAAAGGGGTGTGGCCTCTGTACATGTCTCTGCAACGCAGCCCCTGGCGCATACTGGAGGTTCCTGGTGGGCTAGTTGGCCCGTAGGGACCCTCATGATTCAAGGGGACTTAATCCCCCAACTTAAAACGCACCACGGGGCGCGTTTGCACAGATGTCACCTCAGGCCCCGCCCCTCCCTTCACCATTGTGCAAATATTCCTCTAAAATCAGCCGAAATCCGAATTCCGATTTACTCACCTGTTATCAGGAGAGACCTCAGTGCTGCATCTTTCAGCCCAGTACTGATCCTCAAAAGTAATTTTAACCGTACTTACCGGTAACTTGAATTTCCTTCATAGGCTAACATTGACTGGTTTCACTTGGAAATTCTTCTAAGTGTGGAGTTTTGGAACTTTAAAATATTCCTCTAAAATCAGCCGAAATACGAATTCCGATTTACTCACCTGTTATCAGGAGAGACCTCAGTGCTGCATCTTTCAGCCCAGTACTGATCCTCAAAAGTAATTTTAACCGTACTTACCGGTAACTTGAATTTCCTTCATAGGCTAACATTGACTGGTTTCACTTGGAAATTCTTCTAAGTGTGGAGTTTTGGAACTTTAAAATATTCTTCTAAAATCAGCCGAAATACGAATTCCGATTTACTCACCTGTTATAAGGAGAGACCTCAGTGCTGTATCTTTCAGCCCAGTACTGGTCCTGAAAAGTAATTTTAACCGTACTTACCAGTAACTTATATTTTCTTCCATAGGAATCCATTGTCTGGTTTTCAGCAGAAAAGTTTCAAAGTGTCGATTTTCACAAACTACAAATATTCCTTAAAAATCGCCTGTATGACTTAAACGCATTCTTTCAACTGTTTACAGGAGATGCACCAGTGCTGGATCCAGGATCCAACACTGAGTAAGAAAATGTAACGATAACAGTTTTTACCTGCTAAGTGAATTTCTTTCCATAGGATAACATTGGTGATTCTATGAGAAAAAGTTTCTAAGTGTCAACTTTTAAAATACAATAATATTCCTTAAAAATCACGACTAACCAAAACGCTTTTACTCAACTGTTTACAGGAGATGTACCAGGACTGAATCTAGGATCCAGTCCTGTGGTTAGAAAAGTAATCCATAAAGTAACTAATTGCATTTAACTAGAAATTCACATTGAGCTGAATGTTGCATTGTGTTTGAAAATGTGTTGCCCATTGCAACAACTGTAACTACTCTACTTAAAAGTCTATTGCCTATGTGCAAAGTATTTAAACTAAAGTAATTCATTCTGAGAAAGTATTTTTTGTAATGTAATTACAATGTAATTACAATGTAATTTAAAAAATAAAATATGTAAAAGAAATTGTTTCTAAAAATGTAGTAAATCAGTATGAAAAAATTAATATAAAAATACATTTAAAAATTGTCATTTAAAAAACCTTTGAAATTCACTGAAAAAAACGTAGGTTTTAGGCACGTTATAGTTACAAATTAGCATTTTAAAAACCTTTGAAATTCACTGAAAAAACCATAGGTTTCAGACACGTTATAGTTAGAAATTAGCATTTAAAAACCTTTGAAATTCACTGAAAAAACCATAGGTTTTAGGGACAGTTATAGTTAGTTGGACATTGCACTCGTACAAAACCCGTGAAATTCCCCCGTTATAGTTAGTTCAGCTAACTATAACTCGCGCCCACGCAATGCACTGCTGATGACGTCACATATTACATCACTCATGACATGGTCAGTGACATCACTGATGACATCTCAAATGACATCACTGATGACATCATCCACGTGATAATCTGATGCAGCTCCTCACACCCTAATATAACCTTTGATACACCCAATCTAAATTACAGAGTGCCATTCGCAAAACCATAGACACTCCAACACCAATAACTATATACCCACTCACTGATTCTTAGGTCTACACACACATCCACTCACTCACCCGTACAGTCACTCATACTTATGGTCACTCAGTACAGGACTATCATATGCACTCTTACTCCTATATAGACACTCAAACACCGCCACTCATCCATAGAGGTACTCACACACCTAGTCAGTCATGCAAATAATTAAACACACTGCCATTTACTCACCTATACAGTTATACACACACCAGCTCACTTAATCATACAAATACTAGCACATTGTTACGCTCTTATACAATCACTGATACAAGCACACACTCATCCATACAGCCACTATCACAATCACTCACTCTCGCTTATAGCTATTTATATACTCCAATACACATATATACTGCCTTTCACATATTTAGTTACTCACACATGTACCACTGGGACATACATTCACTCACTAACACACTCTTACACACACTTACCCACCCATACAGTCTATCACAGATGCACTCTTGAAACCATCCACCCAGTGAATCACCCACTCACACATCTATGCACAGTCGCACACACCCCATCCACACAAACACTCAGGCACCCATACAGATACTCATAGAACCAATCAATAACCCATATAGACACTCCTGTAGCTATTCGCAAATCCATGCATCCACTTACACACCAACAGACGGATACAGACATTCACACAGTTTAGTCACTAACCCATGCATTCAGTAAGATACGTTTAATCACTCACTTGTAGAGTCAGTCACGCACGTACTAAATCATCCAGACACTTATACACCCACTCATTCTTCAATACGCCTTTCCCTATATATATTAAACATATTTAAACTTTACAGAAACACACAGTCACTGGATGATGTCATCAGTGATGTCATTTGAGATGTCATCAGTGATGTCATCAGTGATGTCACTGACCATGTCATGAGTGATGTAATATGTGACGTCATCAGCAGTGCATTGCGGGGCGCGAGTTATAGTTAGCTGAACTAACTATAACGGGGAATTTCACGGGTTTTGTACGAGTGCAATGTTCAACTAACTATAACTGTCCCTAAAACCTATGGTTTTTTCAGTGAATATATATATATATATATATATATATATATATATATATATATATATATATATATATAGATACATATATATACACACATATATACACACACATATATATATATATATCACTTTTCTTCCGTATCAGGACAATAAATTTCCCCAACAGACGGACATGGACCCAAGGTAAATGCTCAATTTTTTTTAGTTTACTCCATTAGTCGCCATAATGCGTTTCGGCTCTCGCGAGCCTTGTTCACATGACATGTATATATACACACACATACATACATATACATATATACACACACACACACATATATACATACATACATACACATACACATATATATACATTATCTACTGGCGGTCGCCAGTAGATAGTTAGGACCTATTTTCCATAGGAAATCCGCAACATTCTATTTGAAATAACGTTGGCGCCGGTTGACGAATCTTCGCGAAAGTTTCCAACTTGTTGGGGCGCTCCAGTCCGCTCCTATCCTGAAAGTCTCGGGGTGATTCGTCAAGCGGGGGCCGAGAAAAATGGGGGTCCCAAAACGTGTTTTCCCCATTCATTTTTCCATAGGAACCTTTAGTCGCAGCTACAGCCCGAACTGCTGAACGGAATTACACCAAATTTGGCAAAGAGGTAGCCCTTGGTTCAGTGTCATGCCTTTTGCTTAAAATGGTGTAAATCCGTTCAGTAGTTCCTGAGAAAATCAAAAGTAAAATCACATATATATCTGGGCGGAGCCTAACCACACGTCATTGTGAGATCTGATTGGCTGTCAGCACTTCATCCTGGAATTGCTGGCAGCCATCTTGAGACCAATATACATGATAGTTGTAGGAGAGTAGGATCTGCTTCACATGGGTACCCCCACTTTTTGCTGATGCTTCACTGTTTTTCGACATTAGTCTGGCTGGGGCCCTGCTAATCAGAACCCCAGCCTAGCTGCTTCCTCTCTAAAATGGTTTCCATGTGCCTTAGGCACATCTCTGATTGGGATCTGGAGTGCCCTTATAAGTCCCTAGTATATGGTATACTAGGTACCAAGGGCATAGGTACCTCAGAGGCCTGCCAGGGGCTGCAGCATGCAGCATGTATTATGCCACCCCTGGAAGGCCATCCAAACTGACACCACAGGTCTGCTACTGCAGCCTGGGTAAGGTGGTGCATGCACCCTTTACTGTGATATAGGTTACCTATATCACGAAATACATACACACATATAAACCTATAAGTCACTCCTAAGGCAGGCCTTATCAATCCTAAAGGCAGAGTGCGTGGTTCCTATGTGAGAGGGTGCCCCTGCATGAGCAGGGCCCCTCTGCATGAGCAGGGCCCCTCTGCAGCGTTCGGAGACCATCTCTGACGCTGTTTGTAGTGCAGCCTGACCATATACTCTTAAGCGCATTATATCCTTGCGGTAAAATGCTAACTTTGGAATGGCTGCACCTAAACATGTCGTGTTTGGTGTCAAACATCTTGGAATACTACCCCCCCGCCAATCCTGGCGGCGGGGGTAGCATTCCACCCTTCTAGAGGGAAAGGCATGTTAACTCTAACGAGTCCGGTAACTTCTTTCCAGAGCCTGGCATCACAAAATGGATGCTGCTGCCACAGACACGAGTCTGGCCTCCTGCTGCTGGACGAAACTCCGGCAGGGGAGGCCTGGACAATAGGTTTCCTGTCCCAGGGAGGTGTGACCACCTCCCCAGACAGGATAATGTGTATTGGGGCTGGGCGGGAGCACTTTCGGGTGCTTTGAAGTCCTGCACTGGGGGCACATTTGGTGTCCCTGTGCATACCCCAGTTCAAACCGGATCAGGGGCTTGCAGCCCCTGCTTTGGCGCGAACTGGACAAAGGAAAGGGGTGTAGCCACCCCTCTGCCCTGACCCACCCATAGGTGGGGCCACAGAGTAGTCCAACCCCTATCTTTAGAATAAAGGTAGGAACCCAGTCCTTAGGACTTTAGATTATCCCTGGACGAAACTCTGTAACTGAATCCTGGACCTTCGACGCTCTACTCACGATTAGAGGACAGAAGAATCTCCCTTGGGGTCAAGGAGTGACTCCCCTGCTTGGCAGGCACCAAAGAAGCATCTGTCCGGTTCGCATTTCTGAAGCTCCCGTCGGACGCCGAAGTCATCGCATCACCAGAGGTGGATTCTCAGACTTCCCGAGGCTACCCTGAGTCCCCAGCAAAGCTGAGGCCCGTGGCTATCGTGGGTGACTTGAGACCGTGACCCCTGGACACCGAGCACATTTGCAAGTGCATCATCTTCTGGGTCTCCCAAGAAGTCGTGCTTTAGGCTCCGAGTAGCCCTAGCCTCCAGCACCACCTGCACCGAAGATCACTGGCCCCCACTCCACGAGTGTCCTGTAAGCCAGCTCCACGTGCGGCGTCACGAGGCTCCTTCGCGGTCGCTAGCCCGTTGGCTAGTAGCCCTTAACGAAGGCCAATCTTTTTCTAACTTGGCATCCTGGTTGCTCCAGGCCTGCCCTCACTTACCCTCGCTGGGTGAGTTCCACAGACCTTGCTGGTCTGCACCATCGACGATCTACATCTTAATCGAGACTTGCCGTTGCCAAGGCTTGTTGGGTCCAATCCGGTCGCCGACACCTCAGCACTCGACAGACATCGTGTACCAGCCCGAATCCCGCTCCTGGTCGCCGACAACGCCTCCCGGACCACGTGGCTGAAGAGTCAAGACGACCGTCAACGCACCTGAAGCACTCGACATCGGTGGGCATCTGTCCATCGCCTTCCTGGTCACTGGCTAGTGACCCAGACTCGGTCCCCTCTGCTTTCAGGTTCACCAGAACTCCGATCCACTCTTGGATCCACCCGGACACTTTTCTCTTGGCCGCCAGCAGCACTTTGCAGCAGATCGCCATTCGAATCGACGACGAAACCCGACCCCGAAAGGCACCTATGCACCCGGCTTCCCTGGGTGAGGTAACACGAGTACTCCGGTGCTCCCGTGGGTAGAGACTCTTCAAAGTCCTAGATCTCAAAGGGTTTTGTCCTAGTCCTCTTTTAAGTGTCCCTTTCCTCTATTTTCCCGATCCCGACTTTCTCCATAGAAGTTAACGGCGTATCGCGGTTGTGTATTTACACTGCACGCGTCTCCCGTGGGTCCCCTGTGTCACTACCTTGGGTGGTTCCTTGTGGTCCAAGCACTTCTAGAGGCTCTAGGCCTAGTGTCTAGTTCAGTCGTGGTTCGCATACCACTTTATTGGTATATGGTTTGGTACGCCCCTAGGGCCCAAACGTGTATTTGTGCTATTACTGTGAATTAATATCTTATAACTTATGTACTTCGAACTCTAGCCTCATAAAGAGACTAGAGGGGTGTGTTTAGCAATAAATACATATATTTTGAATATATACCTGGTGTGGTGCTCTTTCATTTGGTCACTCAAGAGATTATAGACTGGTAAAACAAGCTGCTTTACATTCCTTCAAGACTTAGCCTGAAGGCTGCTCTCCATAGCTACCACTAGGATAGCTTTCAATAAAGGTTGTCTTTAACCTATCTCCAATAAGGGGTTGTTTGGACTGGTGCAAGGTGCCCACTATAATTAGTGGACAGCATATACCAGGCCAACTTCTCACAATACTACCCCATTGAAATGCATTGTAGTGAATCGAAGATTTTGTGGGTTACCAAAAGGAGAACTATAAAAGGTGATAACAGACTTTAGTTACATTAGAATTTATTTGTTGATGGTACCATACTAATTTCAGGAATTGTGGTGTGTTCCAAGGTGATTTTACCCTGTGGAAAACCTTCTGCTGGGATATCATGAATCATGTTTTAGAGAGAACCATTTTCACATGCTTGTCCCATAGAGATTTGGAAGGTGCTCCAGAAGCTAAAATGAGAGCATATTTTCTGTAAATTCACATTATCTTTCTCAGTCATGTGAGAATGAAGTCTGACATTCTCAGTAAAACATGTACATCCAACAAGGGCAGAGACTGTCAGTTGATTCCTTTGTGTTCTACTGCAGCTTCCCAGAGTGTTCTAAACAACAACTAGAGTGCTAACAGCCTTACTTATGACAAAAGTATGGCACACCTGAAGCCATCTTGATTGGAATAAACCGGTAACACTTAAAACATTTAATTTAAAAAGGAACAAAATGAGGGGTTCTTTTTGAAATAGAAATTATGGTTAGTGCTGCAGAAAGAAAAATTAGGGCATGTTTTAAGTGCGATCTCAAATCCTCTTCTATTTCATTAGAAAATTCTGACATGCAGACTGAAACAATCACTTTCAATACCTGCAGCAGACTTCCAGTTAACTCCCTGGTAAGCAGTAGCTTTACTACAGTGATCTAATGAGCAACTAGAGTGCTAACATTCTGAATTTATGGCAAATGTGAGACCCATCTGAATGCCTTCTTGATGGAATCAAAGTAAAAAACTGAAAGCATTTCCTACTGAGGAGACTGCAGTAAATGAGGAAATTATGAAACTTCATAACAAAGAAGTCTTCCAAGATGGCCACCAGTGAAAAAAGAGCCCAAATGTAGCACAAATATTACCCAGATGTAGCCCACATATAGCCCAATGACAAAAGTGTGCAAAACACTTTATTTTTAGTTTTTTTGCAGTTTTATGTAGTGCAGACTGGTCAGGTATTGGAGCGTTGCATCTTAAAACATGACCCCCCTACACTACAAAAACACCACTGCACTACCCTAAACCCTAAAACACTACCCCCAGCACGACCCCCTACACTACACAAGCACCACTGCACTACCCTAAACCCTAAAACACTACCCCCAGCACGACCCCCTACACTACACAAACACCACTGCACTACCCTAAACCCTAAAACACTACCCCCAGCATGACCCCCTACACTACCCAAACACCACTGCACTACCCTAAAACATGACCCCCTACACTACAAAAACACCACTGCACTACCCTAAACCCTAACACTACCCCCAGCACGACCCCCTACACTGCCCGAACACCACTGCACTGCCCTAAACCCTGAAACACTACCCCCCAGCAAAACCCCCTACACTGCCCGAACACCACTGCCCTAAACCCTGGAACACCACCCCCAGCACGACCCCCTACACTGCCAGACCACCACTGCACTGCCCTAAACCCTGAAACACCAGCCCCAGCACGACCCCCTACACTGCCCGAACACCACTGCACTGCCCTAAACCCTGAAACACCAGCCCCAGCACGACCGCCTACACTGCCCGAACACCACTGCACTGCCCTAAACCCTGAAACACCAGCCCCAGCACGACCCCCTACACTGCCCGAACACCACTGCACTGCCCTAAACCGTGAAACACCAGCCCCAGCACGACCCCTACACTGCCCAAACACCACTGCACTGCCCTAAACCCTGAAACATCACCCCCAGCATGACCCCCTACACTGACCGAACACCACTGCAGTGCCCTAAACCCTGAAACACCACCCACTGCACGACCCCCTACACTGCCCAAACACTACTGCACTGCCCTAAACCCTAAAACACCACCCCCAGCAAGACCCCCTACACTGCCCGAACACCACTGCCCTAAACCCTGAAACACCACCCCGAGCAAGACCCCCTACACTGCCCGAACACCACTGCACTGCCCTAAACCCTGAAACACCAACCCCTGCATGACCCCCTACACTGCCCGAACACCACTGCACTGCCCTAAACCCTGAAACACCACCCCTCAGCATGACCCCCTACACTGCCCAAACACCACTGCACAGCCATAAACCCTGAAACACCACCCCCTGCACGACCCCCTACACTACCTGAAAACCACTGCCCTAAACCCTGAAACACCATCCCCAGCAAGACCCCCTACACTGCCAGAACACCACTGCACTGCCCTAAACCCTGAAACACCACCTCCAGCACAACCCCCTATTCTGCCCGAACACCATTGCTCTGCCCTAAACCCTGAAACACTAGCCCCAGCATGACCCCCTACACTGCCCGAACACCACTGCACTGCCCTAAACCATGACACCACCCCCAGCACGACCCCCTATACTGCCCGAACACCACTGCACTGCCCTAAACCCTGAAACACCAGCCCCAGCAAGACCCCCTACACTGCCCGAACACCACTGCACTGCCCTAAACGCTGAAACACCAGCCCCAGCACCACCACCACCACCACCCCTACACTGCCCAAACACCACTGCACTGCCCTAAACCCTGAAACACCAGCCCCTGCACCACCCCCTACACTGCCCGAACACCACTGCACTGCCCTAAACCCTGAAACACCACCCCCTGCACCGCCCCCTACACTGCCCGAACACCACTGCCCTAAACCCTGAAACACCACCCCCAGGACGACCCCCTTTACTGCTCGAACACCACTGCACTGCCCCAAACCCTGAAACACCACCCCCAGCACGACCCCCTCCACTGCCCGAACACCACTGCCCTAAACCCTGAAACACCACCCCCTGCACGCCCCCTACACTGCCCGAACACCACTGCACTGCCCTAAACCCTGAAACACCACCCCCAGCACGACCCCCTACACTGCCCTAACACCACTGCACTGCCCTAAACCCTGAAACACCACCCCCAGCACGACCCCCTACACTGCCCTAACACCACTGCACTGCCCTAAACCCTAGAACACTACTCCCAGCACAACCCCCCTACACTACCCAAACGCCACTGCACTACCCTAAACCCTAAAACACTCCCCCCAGCACGACCCCCTACACTACCCAAACACGACTGCACTGCCCTAAACCCTAAAACACTCCCCCCAGCACGACCCCCTACACTATCCGAACACCACTGCACTAAACCCTAAAACACTCCCCCAGCACGACCCCCTACACTACCCAAAGACCACTGCACTACCCTAAAACACTACCCCCGCACGACCCTCTACACTACGCAAAGACCACTGCACTACCCTAAAACACTACCCCCAGCACGACTCCCTACACTACCCAAAGACCACTGCACTACCCTAAACCACGACCTTCTACACTACACAAACACCACTGCACTACCCTAAAACACTACCCCTACACTACCCAAACACCACTGCACTACCCCCAGCAGTAGCCTCTACACTACCCAAACACCACTGCACTATCCTAAACCCTAAAACACTACTCCCAGCACGACCCCCTACACTACCCAAACACCACTGCACTACCCTAAACCCTGAAACACTACTCCCAGCACGACCCCCTACACTACCCAAACACCACTGCACTACCCTAAACCCTAAAACACTCCCCCAGCACGACTCCCTACACTACCCAAACACCACTGCACTACCCTAAACCCTAAATCTACCCCCAGCATGACCCCTACACTACACAAACACCACTGCACTACTCTAAACCCTAAAACACTACCCCCAGCACAACCCTCTTCACTACCTAAACACAACTGCACAATTTGTTACAGGCGTTGCAACGCAGGCCTGTGGTGCTTAGTGGAAGTACCTGGTGGGCTAGTTGGGCCCCAGGGACCCTCAGGATTCAAGGTGACCTAATCCCCAACTTAAAACGCTCCACGGGGCGCGTTTGCACAGTGGTGAAGGGAGGGGCGGGCCTCAGGTGACATGTGCGCAAACACACCCTGTGGTGCGTTTTAAGTTGGGGAATTCACTCCCTTTGAATCCTGAGGGACCCTGGGGCCAACTAGCCCACCAGGTACCTTCAGTAAGCACAACAGAGTTGCGTTGCAGAGAGGTGAAAAAGGTGCGTGGCCTCGGAACGCCTCTCTGCAACTCAGCTCTGTGGTCCTAACTGTAGGTACCTGGGGGGCTAGTTGGGCCCCAGGGACCCTCAGGATTCAAGGTGACCTAATCCCCCAACTTAAAACACGCCACGGGGCGCGTTTGCACACATGTCACCTCAGGCCCCTCCTCCCTTTACCTCTGTGCAAACGCGCCATGTAGCGCGTTTTAAGAGGTTGTTTTAATCCCCCTGCACTATTATGTACTAGGGACTTGAAGAGGAGGTCATGCTAATCACAGGGGTACCCCAACGCATAGTGTTCCCTAGTGTATGTAGGTGTTTTCACTGTATTCTAAGTGTCTTTTAGCATAGCACTGGCTCTGTTAGTCAGAGTCAGTTACCACCAGTACCCGTCTGAAAAAGTTGTGGGCACAGGATGATTTTGCAACAAGGCCTCTTTCTGCTCCTCTGTTGGTTCTTTCTGCACATCTTTTGCTTCTTTCTGTGCGTTTTTTCTTCTTTCTTCACATGTCCTACCTCTGTAGGCATAGTTAGAAACTAGCATTTAAAAAAACCTTTGAAATTCACTGAAAAAACCATAGGTTTTAGGGACAGTTATAGTTAGTTGGACATTTCACTCGTACAAAACCACAGAAATTCCCCCGCTATAGTTAGTTCAGCTAGCTATAACTCGCGCCCCCGCAATGCACTGCTGATGACGTCACATATTACATCACTCATGGCATGGTCAGTGACATCCCCCTCCCTTCACCACTGTGCAAATGCGCCCCGTGGAGCGTTTTAAGTTGGGGAATTCAGTCACCTTGAATCCTGAGGGTCCCAACTAGCCCACCAGGTACTTCCAGTAAGCACCACAGGCCTGCGTTGCAACGCCTGTAACAAATTGTGCAGTTGTGTTTAGGTAGTGAAGAGGGTCGTGCTGGGGGTAGTGTTTTAGGGTTTAGGGTAGTGCAGTGGTGTTTGGGTAGTGTAGGGAGTCGTGCTGGGGGGAGTGTTTTAGGGTTTAGGGTAGTGCAATGGTGTTTGGGTAGTGTAAGGGGTACTGCTGGTGGTAGTGTTTTAGGGTTTAGGGTAGTGCAGTGGTGTTTGGGTAGTGTAGGGGGTATTGCTGGGGTAGTGTTAGGGTTTAGGGTAGTGCAGTGGTGTTTAGGTAGTGTAGGGGTTTGTGCTGGTGGTAGTTTTTTTAGGGTTTAGGGTAGTGCAGTGGTGTTTGTGTAGTGTAGGAGGTCGTGTTTTAGGGTTTAGGGTAGTGCAGTGGTCTTTGGGTAGTGTAGGGGGTCGTGCGGGGGGTATTGGTTTAGGGTAGTGCAGTGGTCTTGGGGTAGTGTAGAGGGTCGTGCGGGGGGTATTGATTTAGGGATTAGGGTAGTGCATTGGTGTTTGGGTAGTGTAGGGGTCATGCGGGGGTTGTGTTTTAGGGTTTAGGCAGTGCAGTGGTGTTTGGGTAGTGTAGGGGTCGTGCTGGGGTAGTGTTCTAGGGTTTAGGGCAGTGCAGTGGTGTTCGGGCAGTGTAGGGGTCGTGCTGGGGGTGGTGTTTCAGGGTTTAGTGCAGTGGTGTTCGGGCAGTGTAGGGGGTGGTGCTGGGGCTGGTGTTTCAGGGTGTAGTGCAGTGGTGTTCGGGCAGTGTAGGGGTCGTGCTGGGGGTGGTGTTCGGGCAGTGTAGGGGGTCTTCCTGGGGGGGGTGTTTCAGGGTTTAGGGCAGTGGTGTTCGGGCAGTGTAGGGGTCGTGCTGGGGATGGTGTTTCAGGGTTTAGGGCAGAGCAGTAGTGTTCGGGCAGTGTAGGGGGTCGTGGTGGGGGTGGTGTTTCAGGGTTTAGGGCAGTGCAGTGGTGTTCGGGCAGTGTAGGGGTCGTGCTGGGGGTGGTGTTTCAGGGTTTAGGGCAGTGCAGTGGTGTTTGGGCAGTGTAGGCGGTCGTGCTGGGGCTGGTGTTTCAGGGTTTAGGGCAGTGCAGTGGTGTTTGGGCAGTGTAGGGGACGTGCTGGGGGTGGTGTTTCAGGGTAGTGCAGTGGTGTTCGGGCAGTGTAGGGGGTCGTGCTGGGGGTAGTGTTTTAGGGTAGTGCAGTGGTGCTTGTGTAGTGGGTCATGTTTTAGGGTAGTGCAGTGGTGTTTGGGTAGTGTAGGGGGTCGTGCTGGGGGTAGTGTTTTAGGGTTTAGGGTAGTGCAGTGGTGCTTGTGTAGTGTAGGGGTCGTGCTGGGGGTAGTGTTTTAGGGTAGTGCAGTGGTGCTTGTGTAGTGTAGGGGGTCGTGCTGGGGTAGTGTTTTAGGGTAGTGCAGTGGTGTTTTTGTAGTGTAAGGGGGTCATGTTTTAAGATGCAACGCTCCAATACCTGACCAGTCTGCACTACATAAAACTGCAAAAAACCTAAAAATAAAAAGTGTTTTGCACACTTTTGTCATTGGGCTATATGTGGGCTACATCTGGGTAATATCTGTGCTACATTTGGGCTCTTTTTCACTGGTGGCCATCTTGGAAGACTTCTTTGTTATGAAGTTTCCTAATTTCCTCATTTACTGCAGTCTCCTCAGTAGGAAATGCTTTCAGTTTTTACTTTGATTCCATCAAGAAGGCATTCAGATGTGTCTCACATTTGCCATAAATTCAGAATGTTAGCACTCTAGTTGCTCATTAGATCACTGTAGTAAAGATACTGCTCACCAGGGAGTTAACTGGAAGTCTGCTGCTGGTATTGAAAGTGATTGTTTCAGTCTGCATGTCAGAATTTTCTAAGTAAATAGAAGAGGATTTGAGATCTCACTTAAAACATGCCCTAATTCTTCTTTCTGCAGCACTAACCATAATTTCTATTTCAAAAAGAACCCCCTCATTTTGTTCCTTTTTAAACTAAATGTTTTAAGTGTTACCGGTTTATTCCAATCAAGATGGCTTCAGGTGTGCCATACTTTTGTCATAAGTAAGGCTGTTAGCGCTCTAGTTGTTCTTTAGAACACTCTGGGAAGCTGCAGTAGAACACAAAGGAATCAACTGACAGTCTCTGCCCTTGTTGGATGTACATGTTTTACTGAGAATGTCAGACTTCATTCTCACATGACTGAGAAAGATAATGTGAATTTACAGAAAATATGCTCTCATTTTAGCTTCTGGAGCACCTTCCAAAAGTCTATGGGACAAGCATGTGAAAATAGTTCTCTCT
>CAWUFW010006552.1:782455-1133255 GCA_963921515.1 Calotriton arnoldi
ACCAAAAATGTTCATCCCGATAGTCCAGTTGATTCCATAAAATGTATTTTCAACACTATTCCCAATATGAAGAGCACAAATGGAAATCCTCAGGGTGCTGAACAGGGTGTGTTCCAAATTCCGGTCTAAGCACGAGTTAGATGACTGTAAACCAAGCACTTCTCAGGCAAAGGTGGAGGGAAGCAGGAAAAAAAATCAAAGAGGGAAGAGGAAAAATACTCTCTGCAGACTCGTTAGAACGGGTAGAAGGAGATTATGCTTTAGAGAGGGTATGGATGCCTCCCAAAGCACAGTAGGGTACAAAGCACATTCTACAAGCCACTCAACAAGCTATGGACTCTGACTGCGGATCAGATAATGCATTGGCTGAGGGGTCTGTAGCAGTATTAGTAGCAGAATACGTGGCTCAGCCTCCTTGTATATCATCCTCACTGAATCCTTGGATCCAGGCAAAAGAGGGGCCCCTTTGAGTCAGAAGGGCCAAGCTCCATATGGTGTAATGTGGACACCTACTTTATTCCCCTTTTTGATGTAGACTTAATCTTAAATAGGTCCTCCCTACTTAAATATTTTTCGGAGATTGAAAATTTGAAGTTAATTCAAGGCAGTAATATCAATTGGTTTTCCCTATTGTCCCTACGGTCGAGTTTTAAGTCAAGGGACATATTTTATTCTAAACTTAACGAAAATTTGATACAAAAATTGTCTGAATGTTTGCAATGTAGGGGGATTGATATCGTCCCACTTTTGGAAGAGGATGGACTCCATGTTGTGGGTAATGGGCTACCACCCCCCTTGGCCCTCTTCTTTAAGTGGGGGGTCTCTGACCGATTACTGGGGGATTAAAATCCACCTAGGCAAGCATGGCGGACAGGTATCCATTAGAGGATCTCCTGTTCACCCCACCCAAGCAATACATGAAGATGAGCCCCTCAGATGGAACTGGCTACAAAGTGCATTAGCCAGTGTCTCCCAGAGTAGCCACCTCCAGCGTCCTTTTAATTAACAATGAGCTAAAGATTATCTCCTGGAATGCAGCAAGAATAACGAATAGCAGGGAGAAGTTAACTTATTGGAGCTCACTAGGGGCAGATGTGGTTTGTCTCCAGGAGACATGGTGCACGGGGAAACTGGCTTGCGATGATTACATCATTTTAGATTGTAAAGTAATACCATCACGGAGGGGTCACGCAAAGGGGGAGGTGACCTGTATGCTATCAAATAGAATTCAAAGGAGGTACACATGTTATAAAGACGCAAGTAACTTATTTATGGCAGTAACCCAGTTCAACTTTGAAAGAGAACAAAGGACTCCCCCCTTGTTGTTGATAAATGCCAATTTTCCTCCAGAGGCCTCTGATGATCCACTTTAATGTGAGGTCTTTTCTTATATTAAACAAAAGTCTCTGATAAGGATCATCCCCCACATAGAATCTGGGTTGGGGACATAAACTGCAAAATATCTAATTATACTTTAGAACAATTACGGGACGTGGAAAAAGAGGAAGCTTTGCGGATCCCTCCAGCCCTTTTTCCTCAAAAAATAAGAACTAATGAGAGGGAAAGTATCCGCTCAGCTGAAAAAAGTTGATTGTGTTAGAGCGAATGGGAGGCTACCTTTGGACACCCCTACAGCGTATACTCACAAAGCTTCAGGGGGAGCTTTAATTCCGGATTATGTGGTGGTAGGCTGTCCCTCTTTCTACCTGTTGAGTGATTTAAAGTTCATAGACCCCCTACTTAGTGATCATAACCTTTTAATCAGATCTGTAAATTTGAACACGACCCCTATTAGTTCTTGGAAGTTTGATGGAGAATCTAACAGGTTTGACAAGAAAACAGGGAGAACACACTGGGATTATAGATCGATTATGGGACTCTGACGTACTTTAGAGGCTACCCTTGATAAACTTGTTAGCTGGATAGGATACTAAATTGAAGGTTTTAATACTTTTATGATGCAGTTAATTAAAGCGGTTAATCAAAAGAACCCAGTGGGGAGGCTGAAGGGGATCCCCTGCCCTCTCCTCATGTTAAACAGGGAAATAAACGCTCTAGTTAGGGAGCAATATCTGGATTATGTCCCCTGAAAAGTATACTAGGGTGCTGCTGTTAAAAAAGAGGATGAGTCAGCTGAAGGCGCGCCTGAAGAGAGAGGAGTGAGATAGGCTCTGGATTATACTAAGGGAAGCAGTAGTAAAAGGCCAGACTAGAACATTTGGGCGCTAGTCGCGGAGGGTTGTGGAGCAAGACTAGATCTATCCCCTTTGCTATAGAAGAATCCAGACAGGTCAATTTTATTTAGGGCCTATATGCAGCAAACAAGGGAGATGTGATTAGATCCACAGTAAAAGGAGATTCCAATTTGTATGGACCGCCTTCTGAAAACGAGAAAGAGCTTGCAATCAGTGGAATGCACACTTCGGCCACGATGGGCCCGGACGAAATTTTTATTTCTGTAATAAAACAAAATGTTTCCCTCTGGAGAAAATACTTTGCCCGGATTTTAAATGCCGCTATGAAACCTCCCCCTCTCATAGTTCCACTTTTCAAGAAAGAGGAACGTAACCTGCCAGAAAGTTATCGTCAGATCGCCCATTTTGATGCTGTGAGTAAAGTCTTCGCTAAATGTTTATTAACCCAGATCAATTAATGGGTGGAAGAGTATAAAATGATTCCCATGGAGCAAGCAGGGTTTAGGAGTAAACGAAGAACAATTGACAATATGACTGCCTTTCAGATGATAAATGAAAAATACGTTTTAACAAGAGAGGGAATGGTATATGCTGCTTTTATAGACTTTATCTGCTTTTGACAAAGTAGATTGTCCTTTGCTGTGGAGTAAGCTTTAAGTTTGGGTTTGCCTGGTACCCTTTTAGATTTAGTACGCTCCCTCCACATCGATACCTGGTGTAGAGTTCTCCTGGGTGGGGATAGAGGTCTGTCTCAAGCTATCCCCACTCTAAATGGGTTAAAAGTAGGGTGCCTGCTTGCCCCTCTTTTATCCCTATACATCTGACCTTCCTGATCATTTGACCCGGAGTGAGGGCATCGCTCCGTTAATTGGGGGAAAATCTATTGTGTGCTTATTATGTGCGGACAACATAATTTTTGATCTTACGCCAAAACGGCTAAATAGTCTTCTGCAGGCACTGCTGATACCCATTATATAAAGATTAATACA
This sequence comes from Calotriton arnoldi, assembly GCA_963921515.1. Lineage (NCBI taxonomy): Eukaryota > Metazoa > Chordata > Amphibia > Caudata > Salamandridae > Calotriton > Calotriton arnoldi. Next base: position 785,640 of record CAWUFW010006552.1, read on the forward strand.
TCCAAAAGCAAATTCATGCGTTTTCACAGGAGGAAAATGCTGAAATATGGAAATGGTTCCTGGGTGATCAAAAGTTAGAAATTGTGAAATCATACTTTCCTGGGGAAGGTAGTTTGTGGGAACTTAAGTGAAATAGCCCACACGGAAATAGCGTAATTAAAACCAATTCTCAGGCTAAATGTTTGGCGGCTTCTTCCAGGGATACTGGGAGAAGGCACTTTGCACTTTTATTAGAAGTTTAAGATTGACATTTCTAAATGCTTTTTTTTTTTATTTTAAATATGATGGAAGGCAAAGTCCTTTGAAGCCTAGATCCAGTCAATTCAGTTTTTCCTGTGGCGGCTATAAGGCTAGAATTCGGACTGAGAAGTGCCTTCGTACAGAGTCTTGCCAGGGTGGTACACTGGGCCATGTGCCTAGCGAAGGGTGGTCATGGCTCATTAAGGTCTTGTATAAGGAAAGAAATTTTGGATGGCCTAAAAGAGAATTCATTAATTTATAGAAATGTTGTGGCTGCTGCAGATTTGCTGATGCTAGATCCATCCTTGATTTTTACTCTGATAATGCAACAATTAAAAGCTAGTTTAAAAGAAGCCACATGGCCCTTGAGCTTTCGCCTGGACAGGGAGGCCTGTATATATTAAAAAAAAAAAAAAAAAAAAAGGGTGGCTACCACCCTGCTATAGACTCCCATCTGATTAATAAAGCACAGCCTTATGCGCTATGGTACTTGCCACATGGACCGAGACGTTTTCGGATACTCTTGAGGAAATCCCCTTTTGACCAAATGGTATGGTTCTTCTGCGATTTGTAACCTGTGCCAAAATGGTCCCCAAGATCTTAATCAGGTTTTGTCTGCCCTGCTCTTTCACAATGGCAGCGGAGTTGGCTGAAGCCCATATGTGTGCAGCTGTCCATTCTCTCAGCCTCCACTATTTACCAGTCGCTTTATGTACCTCCAAATTAAATGTTTTGTTATAGGATTTTGAACTTTTTAAACCTTTATTAATGATGTTCTAGTTTTAATGTTAGAGGTTACCTATGATTCTTAAGCATGAATTCAGGCTTTTTTTTTTTTTTTTAATTCGGCCGATATCTTGGTCTTGTTGCTGCTGACGTATTCCTATATAATGCATTCTTTATATAGTTGTTTGCACAAAGGGCACAATAGCCACTTTATGTTCCTTTAGGTGCAATACCTTGCCGGACATGGGAATCTGTTTACATGCAACTTTAAATCTTGAACACTTCTGTTGTGATTGTTGGACCTATTGCCCGAGTAGTTTCTATTTACTTTTGAGTACAAAATAGTATTTTTGGTATATTTATTTTATCTGTATTTTAGTGCAAATATGTACTTCGAGATGTTTATGTGATCCTCATTGGAGTTCCAAAAACAAATAAAAATAAACTTGTATGCAGTAGACATCTCTGGTTCACCGTTAATGTGAACTAGACTGACCGTGAAGTGTACAGTACAGGGTCAAGCACATACAACTAACTCCCTTAGGTATAGCAGGTTTGTGTTATCTGTGATGGAAATAATGATGCTTCATATTATTCTGAGCTATTTTCTACTTACTTTCAGACTTCTAAAGCCAAACTCGTTTACAGGGTAATGTGTACAAAAAAAGCTTGGATGATGTCACCACTGATGTAATCAATGATGTCATAAAACATGCCATGAGTGATGGAAATTGTGAGGTCATAAGCAGTGCATGGCGGGGGTGCAAGTTATATTTAGCTCTGTTAACTATAAATGGTTAATTTCTGTGGTTTTTTGTTTAGCTCAAAACATTAATGTTGTCACGGAAAGATTTATCCAACTGTAACATCACTTTAATCGCTGTTTTTTTAGGGAATTTCTAAGGTTTTTTTTAATGTAAAGTAGAATATAATAACAATTTCTAACTATAAAGTGACTTTAACCTTTGGCTTCACATTGAATTTCTAAGGTTTTAAAAGAAATCTAAAGTACAATTAAAATATAATACAAATTCATAACTATAACGCCACTTTAAAGTTTGTATTTTTCAGTGAATTTCTAGGGTCTTTTCTTAACGTAAAGTAATATTTTATTGCGATACGTAAAGGTAACCCCCTACGGCGCACAGGTGAAGACTCTGCAACCAACCCAGTCATAGGGGTTGCATTTTAAATCCATAGAAACCTTTTCACAATTTATGTCCTTCTTTCCTCACACAGCCTTTGTATATTCTAATATATGTCAAAGGCAAAAATGGCAATGCTCACAACAGTTTTGTCCTAAGATTGAGAAGCCCCGGAAGCATGTTAATAAAACAATTTCAGTATTTCTTCGTGACCATGGCATGGGCTCTATTTATCACAATAATATCCGCTTTGATATGCCAGGTGTCTACTGGAAAGAAGGTGTCCACTCTATGTTAAGGAAGATTCGGTTTCCTTCTGCAGTAAAGGAATGCATCCAGTGTACTTCTAACTAAACACTGTAAACATAAAGGCTCTTTTCAGAGACCGCCTAATACAACGTTATATAATTGTTTCATGCTAAAACGGCCTTTTGGGGGGGGGAACACCCGTGAGACTCTCCATGTAGCAGCCAAACAGTTACCTCCAGCCCTACATTTGTTCAGCTCCCATGAGAGTCTTGCGAGCTCATACACCTAAATGCTAAAAAACAATGTATACACTTTACAAATAGAGATGCATGTATGTAGTAAAGTGTGGGGAAAGAGTGGCCTCTCTGCAGAGATATCTACCCAGGATGATAGCTGTGAATAGTAGGATAGGAACTGACCTTTCCACTGACACCTCTCCCCAAGGTGACTGGCATGCATAGTACTGTGTGGGGAGGAAGTGGCCTCTCCACTAAGACCTCTACCCAATGTGACAGGTGTGAGTAGTAGCCTTTGGAGAGAAACTAGGCACTCCAATAGCACAACTCCCCAGGGAGACAAGTGTGTGTAGTAGGATGTGAGGAGAGAGTGCTAGCTCTGCTGAGATCTCCCCACAGGATAACCGATGAGTATAGTAGAATGTGAAGAGACACTTGTCTCCACTAATACCTCTCTCCATAATGACTGCTTGCAAGGTAGAGTGCGGAGAGGGAGAAACCTCTCTGCTGAGAACTCTCCCCAGAGCAACAAGCGTGCACAGCAGAGCATGAGGAGAGACTGGCCTCTCCACTGAGACCTCTCCCATGTGCAACAGGTGTGTGTGTAGTAGCCTGTGGGGTGAGACTGGATTCTCGGCTGACACCTCTCCCAAGTGCGACAAGTGTCCGTAGTACGGTCTGAGGAGGGAGTGCACTCTCTCCTGAGATCTCCCCCTCCCGGATAACATGCAGGCATAGTAGGGTGTGAGGCGATACGGTCCTCTCCACTGACGCCTCTCTCTATGGCAACATGTGAGAATTGTAGGTTGTGGGGAAGGAGAAGCCTCTCTGCTGAGAATTCTCCCCAGGGCGACAAGCATGTGCAGGAGAGTGTGAGGAGAGACTGGCCTCTCCACTGACACCTCTCCCTAGGGTGACAGCCATGCATAATAGGATGTGGGGAGGGTCTACCTTTTCAGTTACCTCTTCCCAAGCTGACCTACGTGCATGCTAGAATGTGGAGACAAACTGGCCTCTCCGCTGACACCTCTCCCCTCGATGACAGCTGCGAAGAGAGACTGGCTTCTCCATTGAAAGCTCTCCCAAGGGTTACAGGTATGTGTAGTAGGGTGTGAGAAGAGACTGTCTCTCCACTTGGATCACTCTTGGATGACGGCTGTACATAGTAGGATGTGGGGAGGGAGTGGCCTCTCCGCTGAGACCTCTCCTCAGAGAGGGAAGAATGCATGGTAGGATGTAAGGAGAAACTACCCTCTCTTCTGACACCTCTCCCCTGGGAGATAGGCATGCATAGTAGGGAGGAAGTGTCCTCGCCATTGAGACCTCTCCCCAGTGTGATGGATGTGCATATTAACCTGTGGGGAGAGACTTACCTGACCTGACTTGCTATCACAGCATGTGCTATTCCCTTGTATTCGGCAACGGTCGATCGGAGGTGCCTGGCTCCACCAAATCTCATGCATTACTTTCTCACGTCTTTTGCCTTATTCTTTCACTTACCACTATTCTCTTCTGGAAGAGAAACCTTACAGTAGGGAGGGGAGTTGCTGGGCTCCAGTTTGATTTTATTTAGCACACCCATGGTTTTTGAGTGAGCTTCATGCCCAAAGCCAACACCTCACATATGGCGGGCTACTTTACGATAGGGAGTGTGCGGACATGTGCCACTGGTGCACCGAATGCAAGCCTGTCTGCACCTGCTCGTGCCTAGACAACATCAGGGGCCATGACACCTGGCCCTGTGTACTCAGTTTCTATACGTAGTACTGGGCAAGAACTTCATGCAAGTTGCCTGGTCCCTTGAGCATTGGGTGCTCACTCCATGGATCCTGATGAAAATGAGGTATGCTGCAAATATTGAATTTTTTTGATTGACAGTCCACCTTTAAATTTAGGTGAGACAAGCCAGTCACAATTGACTCAACTGTTGAACTTTTTTCTATGAATTGCAGATCTATGTAAAACACAAGCTTGTTATTTATAACTTTATTAAAGATAAAGTACCAGATGCTTTGCTTCTAACAGACAAACTTGGTTGAGAGATGATCCAGCTCCTGATATTTTACAAGCTATTCCCTAGGATTATGCAATTGTTAGGCAGAACAAGTGTACTCAAAGAGGAGGTGGGATAGCCATTATCTTTAAACAGTGGTTTCATTGCTCCTTTTCGGAGTTAAAATTTGATGCATGTGAAGTGTACTCCTTTTCTCTAGAACGCCCCAAAACTTTTACTCTATCAGGGGCTTTCATCTACTGACCCCCAAGTGCCCTCTCTACACTTTTGCTAATACCCTAGTCGACACTATCACTCCTCTAGAGCTACAATATTCAAATTTTACAATATTAGGCACCCTCAATATGCACTTTGAAAACACTAGCTATTGTGGTTAAAACTATGATGGGGAATTTGGAGAGCGTACAATACATCCAACAAGTGCGATACCCTACATACTGGTCCGGACATATGCTTGACCCAGTCTTTTCCAATCTAGACATTTTGGAGGTTAAAGATTCTATTCCTCAAATTTAGTCAGATCACTCTGCCATCCTTATTATGGTCATGACAGTGGACTAAGCTCATTCCCAAGCACTTTTGTCAAGTGCTAGATAACAGTAGACCTATCCTAGATGGGAATTTGGACAAGGCCAACAAATAATTGACAGCTGGATTACCGGGAGTAAGATCAAACAACCCCTTTCACTCATCGGGCGTCTCTCAGCCACGTAGAAGAAATGCAAACGTCTTAAACGATTATGGTGAACATCATATGAGCAGACATGTAACCCAAACTATCTAGCAGCCTTAAAAACTTACCATTGTTCAAATAGGCGAACCCACAGAGATTGGTTTGCAGTGAAAATCCAGAAGGCAACCAACACCTTGAGAGAGATTTTCTCTATAGTTAAGTCATTAACCTCGCTATCCTCAGTCTCTTCTGTCCTCACCTTCAAATGAGAGATGCAACCATTTGTCTCTTTTCTTTTCCCAAAAAGTAAGCAATATTTATTCCTAGTTTCCAGCCGAAGCGAGAAACTTCCCACACCAGAGTTCTTAGTTCACCATATCTGATGAAACTTCCCAGCTTTTTAAATTCGATGCTAAATAATTGGCCAATATGGCCTCTCTATGGACTTCTGTCAAATCTGGTTCCACTCTGGATTCTGCATCCTCGTATATTTTAGAGCAGGGTCCGGCGGTGATAAACCTAGTCCTTTGTGCCTACTGAATCATTCTCTAGCCACAGGTTTTGTACCGCAGAGCTGGAAATGTTAGTTCCACTAAAGAAACCACTGCCTGACCCTCTCAAGCCTGAGAACTAACACCCAATTTCCCTGCTGCCTCTCTTCTCCAAGATTGTTGAGAAGCATGTGAAAAAGCAACTTTCAAACTTTTTAGAAATTAATAATTATCTTCATTGGTCCCAATTGGACTTTTGTCCATCTTACCGTAGAGAATCCACCCTACTTCTGACCACCGAGTCGGTGAGTCACATTCTGGATTCAGGTGGCTCCGCAGCAGTCATTATGTTGGACCTCAGCACTACCTTTGATAAGGTTTGTTAAAAAGATTGTGGGACAGAGGCATTGGCAATGAAGCTCTGCTTTGGTTTGCCTCTAACCTGCAAGACACGTCATTTTAGGTCTCCCTAAAACTATTTCATTTGAAATTTTAATACAACACCAAGCAGTGTCTCAGAAATCTCCCAGAGTCCAACTTTCTTTAATGTCTATGTCCGCCCCATGGCTGATGCAAGTGAAGCCTTTGGCTTCATTATTATCTGTTATGTGGATGACACAGTCTCAATCATCATGCTCTCCAAAGTACTATAGCTTCGAAGTTGAGTCTGTGTCTCCTGGAAGTAGCAAAGTGGATGGATTAAAACTGCTTAACCAGTTTGCTGCTAGGCCTCCCCCCATGCTAAGCCTTTTTTTGGCTATTTGGGGTAGTTCGCGCTTAGGCCCCTAAAATGTTTTGACCACATAAGGTATCCACGCCAAATTTGTGTCCTTTTCTTCCAACATCATGGGGATTTTAAAGGTACCCAGGGTTTGTGGATTCCCCTGGAGAGGACCCAGAACTAGCCAAAATACAGCAATTCTTTTTTTTTTTTTAAATGGGAAAAAAGTGCTAAAGATGAAAGAGTCTGGTTTTTTAACCTGCAAATGGTATCAACAAATGATTTGCGGTGCTGAAATCACCATCTTCCCAGCTTTCAGGGACTGACAGACGTTTGTCAGAAAACCAAACATTTTTACACAGTTTTGGCATTTTACTGGGACATGGCCTATTTTTGCTATTTTTTGTGCTTTCAACCTCCTTCCAGTTAATGGTAGAAATGGGTATGAAACCAATAATGGATCATGGAAAGCTATACATTTTAGAAAAGTAGACAAAATTCTGAATTTAGCAAGGGGTCATTTGTGTAGATCCTTCAAGGTTTTCTTATAGAAACTAACAGTTGATAATATGAAAAATTGAAAATGAGTTGAAAAATACAGCCATTCGTGCCAACGTTTTCACCTGTAACTTCTTCGAAGTATGACAGATCTTTTAAAGCAATATACCATTACATCCGCTGGACCCTTCTGGTTGTGGGGATATATAGGACTTGTGGGTTTACCAAGAACCCAACGAACCCAGAGCCAATAACGGAGCAGCATCTTGCAATGGTTTTTTTATTGTGTACTGGGTATATAGCAATATAAACAGTTAAAAATCGGTATGAAAGACCTGGGCTCGGCAGCCATCTAGGGAAACCTACCAAACCCAGAAATTTCTGAAAACTAGACACCAGGGGAGTCCAGGGAGGCATGGCTTGCATGGACACCCCCAAAGTTTTCCTACCCAGAATCCCCTACAAACCTCAAATTTACCTGGAAAAAAAAAATAAACCACATTTTCCACATATTGTTGTGTGGGATCACCGTGCCGGCATAAACACAGCGTTCCCCTCAGTCTCCCGAGTAAAATGATACCTCACTTGTGTGGGTGTCCAATGCAGAACTGGCTAAAAACATTTTTGTAATGTAGAGCTTAGAAATTCCTGCGCTGTACCCTTAATCCCTATGTTTTTGGCTCTTCTCAGGCACAGGCCCTTGCCCCACCCACGCAAGTGAGGTATCATTTTAAAAGGGAGACTGAGGGGAACGCGTAGAACATTTGTGCCGGCACGGTGAACCCACGCAAAAGTGTGGAAAATTTGTTTTTTTCTGCTAAATTTGAGGTTTGCAGGGGATTCTGGGTAGGAAAACGTTGGGGGATCCACGCAAGTCATACCACGCTGGACTCCCCCCGGGTGTCTAGTTTTCAGAAATGTGTGGGTTTGGTAGGTTTCCCTAGATGGCTGCCGACCCCGGAACCAAAAACGCAGAGGCCCCCTATCTATCAGAAAACTACCTGGTTTTGTAAGGGGGGCACATGCGTTTTTGGTTCCACGTTCGGCGGCCATCTGGGTCAACCTACCAAATCCAGACATTTCTGAAAACTAGACACCCGGGGGAGTTCAGGGAGGTATGGCTTGCGGGGATCCCCAAATGTTTTCCTACACAGAATCCGCTGCAAACCTCAAATTTAGCTAAAAAAAATAAATCACATTTTTCTTACATTTGTGTGGGAACACAGCACCGGCAAACATGTCCTACCACCCAGCGTTCCCCTTGGTCTCCTGATAAAAATGATACCTCACTTGTGTGGGTGTTCAATGCAGAATCGCATAAACATTTAAAAAAATATATATAGTGCTTAGAGTTTGCGGTGCTATACCCTCAATCCCTATGTTTTTGGCCTTTCCCAGTCGCAGGCACTTGGCCCACCAACGCAAGTGAGGAATCGTTTTACTCGGGAGACTGAGGAGAACGCTGAGTGGTAGGACATTTGTGCCGGCGCGGTGATCCCAGCCAGAAATGTGAGGAAAATGATTTTAAGCTAAATTTGAGGTTTGCAGAGGATTCTGGGTAGGAAAGCATTTGGGGGATCCACAAAAGCCATACCTCCCTGAACTCCCCTGGGTGTCTAGTTTTCAGAAATGTCTGGGTTTGCTAGGTTTCCCTAGGTCCCAGCAGAGCTAGAGTTCAAAATCTAAAGCTAGGCACTTTGCAAAAAAAGGGTCAGTTTTCACTGTAAAAATGTGGTGTGTCCACGTTGCATTTTGGGCCGTTTCCTGTTGCAGGTAGTAGGCCTGCCCAAACAAGTGAGGTACCATTTTTATCGGGAGTCTTTGGGGAATGCTGGGTGGGTGGAAGTTTGTGGATCTGCACAGATTCCAGAAGTTTCCATTACGGAAATGAGGAATTTTTTTATTTTTTTTACAAAGTTTGTTTGCAAGGGATTCTGGGTAACAGAACCTAGAGCGAGCCACACAAGTCACCACATCCTGGATTCCCAGGGGTGTCTAGTTTTCAAAAATGTATAGGTTTGCTAGGTTTCCTTAGGTGCCGACTGCACTAGGACGCAAAATCCACAGGTAGGCACATTCCGGAAAAAAAGTCAGTGCCGAGTGGGCTTTCTGATGTCCTTGGGAGGAGGGGAAGGGGGGGAAATCAGGGGCTATTGCCCCAAAATGCCCCCAAGGGGGCAGAAAGACTGCCTATTTTTTGGGGGGTGGGGGCATTGATTCCAGTGGCATGGAGAGCACGGGACCCACGTCTGGGCATACCCGTCCCACAGAGATCTATCTGGGCCTAAATCCATCGTTTTTTTGCTCACCGTGCCAAAAAAACGATGGATTTAGGCCCAGATCTCTGTACTGGGGTGAATGTATGACATTGTTCTGCATTCTGTCCAATTGTTTTTGCATTTGTCACCCCGAGTGGGACGGGTAAGCCCAGACGTGGGTCCCGTGCTCTCCATGCCACTGGAATCAAGCTATCCTGGCTGAAGAGGGTGAAACCCCGAAACCGGTCCTAGGATGCTTGTTTCCAGTCCAGGGAGGACCTGGCTCGGCAGTTCGGGCTGGACTGTTCCCATGTGGCACAGGGTCAAGACTGATTTGCATATGGCTGGGTTCAAACTGGAATGGCATGGTGAGCAAAAAAACGATGGATTTAGGCCCAGATCTCTGTACTGGGGTGAATGTATGACATTGTTCTGCATTCTGTCCATCAACTGTTGTTTTTGCACTTAAAAAAATGACAGCAGAAAACATTTAGCTAAACTAATGTAAAATTTCAGGTACCATTTCTTTGCAGCATCATTTAGTAACATGGGTTGATGCATGCGAGTATTTCCCAAAAATATTCATAATGGAAAATCAGTGTAACCAGTTTCAATAGGATTATGGGCAACAATAAACAAGCATTGGCAAAGCCAATAGGTCTGCAATTGGTGGTCAGCTTTTTAGTTTTGTCAAAGTGTGACTTGTCTTGGCATGGTTTTTGTAAAACCTTATTGGTGTGGGAGCTGCTGGGCCCTCACTATTATAACAAACATTGGCAACAGCAAAAATAGATTTTTGGTCTCAAAAAGCAAAACACTGCCACAGTAGTTACTGGCATTGAACAAAACTACTTTGTGTGCTGAGATGCTCCTTATGAAAGACCAGAATGATGTCACTCACAGTGAAGCCAGCCGAAAAAGAGACAGAATTTTAATAAACAAAAAAGGTCACGGTCAACGCCAGACCAAATTAGGGGCACAATTATTAAAGAAAGTCTCAAAAGTGCACCCATGGTATATGTCCTTGCATTAAGTGCAGCTATACGGCTTTCATAAATTCCCAAGAATTTACAAAAGTAGGACAAGAAATAGTACTCCTAGATAATATTTGTGAACTGCATTTTAGCACGAGTAAATCTGAATGTGTTGCTCATGCGAAAATCTGAGCGTTTGCAAGTTCTCTTTCCCTCCAACCACTTTTTTCCCAACTCTGGAAGAAGGTTTACGTCTGCCATTGTCAGAAGTAAATTTCCAACCTCTCTCAGTATGGTAAAAGATTAGAGAAGAGTTGTTGACAACCCTTAAAACATGCAAGTTAGTAGGTTTGCAAAGACTCAAAAAGGACATTCTAACTCTGGAACTATTGCTTACCACTACCTTCAGCCCCGGTATGTAGATCTGCGGAAACGTGGCAACATAAGGGGACTGCAAGTATTCAAACACTACTATGGTATGAGCCCTGGCATAATCAGAGCTCTTATATGAGATTGCTGCCATAATTTGTTGCTGCACTACACGGCACCAAAGGTGCAAGCGGATTTTGTTACAGGACAAGTAGATTTATCAATCAATCATGTCACTTATAAAGCGCACTACATACCCGCGAGGGTCTCAAGGCGCTGGGGGAAGAGGGGGGTGGTGCTGCTACTGATCTAAGAGCCAGGTGTTGAGGAGTCTTCTGAAGGCCAGTAGGTCTTGGGTCTGTCGGAGGTTGGTGGGGAGGGTGTTCCAGGTCTTGGCGGCGAGGTGGGAGAAGGATCTGCCGCCGGCCCCATGGACAAGTAGATATTTTATTAAATTCCACACCGCCGATAAAAATTAATCTTGAATCTTTTCTGTGTGACCTCTCAATCCTCCACCAACACACAGTACTTCACTCTGCTCCACAGTAGGATACCGCTCGGGATGAAATTCTTAGCTTTTACCTCCCTCACATAGTGGGGTGCTGGTTGAAATAAATATTCATTCCTTTATTTCACCTTTCTCTTCCTTGACCCTACAGTTGAAGTCCTGATCGGGATGAAATTTGAGGAACTCCTACGAGATGCTGGAGGGTTTGGAAAGTTCCAAGTCTTCACTATGCTTCTCTTGGCCATTCCGCGGACTGGAATCCCTCTCCACTACCTGCTGATCAACTTCCTGGCGGTTGTGCCTCCCCACCGGTGTGCCCTCTCAAACTTGGAAGGCTTTGGGAACCTCACGGAGGAGGAGCGGCTCCTCATCAGCATCCCCAGGGAGCCTGATGGGACCTTCAGTTCCTGCAAGATGTACAGAGAGCCCCAGTGGTACCTGCTGGAGAACTACACTTGGGGTCCACCCAACAACTCCACCTGGGGGACACCCAGTGCCTCCACCTATGGACCAACCAATGCATCCAACCTGCAGAGCTGTCAGCATGGCTGGACCTATGACCACTCCCAGTTCACCTCCACAATAGCCACTCAGGTAAGAGCTGATTAGATGCCAACAACTGTCACACAACCATTCTCATTCTCCTACATCACACCCACGACACGATACGACCTCCCTCAATACTTTCGAGCCTCCTCCTCACTGCTTGAATTCCGCAAGAAGCTGAGGACCTGGCTCTTCATATAAGCACCTTGGGACCACACACCTACACACCTACCCCAAGCACCTGGATACTCTCTTGGGTGATTAGTGTGCTATACAAATCAACATAAATAACCAGACTGGGGGTTAGTAGGTGGAAAAAGACACCAGGATAAAAATTATAAACATTTTTAATTCATGATTATATCCAAATAAAAGCACCACAACAACAACTGAAAGACAAATGCAAAGGCATCAGGGCCAAAGAATCCACCTTGAGATGGGTCAGTTTGGGCAAAATACGTAATGTTTTAGTAGAGCAATTATGAACTACACAAAAGGCAATGAGATTTGAAAGGGGCCGAGAATGACATTGTGTTCAAAGGAGCGAGAGTCACTCCCAATGAGTGAGTGCTCAAAGTTGTGAGTCATACACTCAGTAAAAGTCAGTAACACCAAATGAGTGAGATGGTGGACCTGTGGCTGGGATTCACAATCTATGATTGAGACTGTGCAGCTACGAGTGAAACTCACACATGAGCGAGACTCTGATCCAAAGTGTGAGGCTCACACCCAGTGAAATTGTGGTGCATGTTTAAGAGTTTCACTCCATGAGTAAGTCTGTGCTGCACTGAGTGAGTCTCACACCCAGTAAGTGATAATGATAATCTCACATCCGATGAGAGACCGCAGCCCTAGGACTAAGGCTCACAACCAACCTATGAGCACCTGCCCAGAGAGTGACACTGTTGTAAGATGCAAGACCTGCACTCCAGTAGAGAGGTGTCTGAGATTATACTGCCAGTGGCGGTTATTAATATGATTATCGAAGTGACAGACATTTGTAATTAGGTTTGTCACATAATGTATACAAGTAGGAGGTACAGACAAATACAGAGAACTCTGGAGGTGTTCATTAATGTGTAGCAGTGTATACTGCTAGTTGGACTATGCTAGCAGAAGTCCTCTGCAGGCATGCATGAGCAGTTGGTGCCTGGATAGGCTGCACTGATAAAGCGTGCAGACACTTAATATCCTGCAATTGTGCACTAATAGTCACTATTTAGGAAGATGCCTAGAAGTTAATACTTTGGAGGTATGTAACAAATGGTAATACTCTTCAGTAAGTTTTGCAATGCTCAAGGCAGTGTTTTGGGAGTGACACTCTGGAACGTGCTCCATCCCTGCAAATGAATATATCAATGTAGAACCTGGAGTCTTGTCAGGTCCCCCAAAGCCCAGGACGCACAGCTAGCAAATATGTATTGACGATCCAATAAAGTTCAAACAATGTCTTAAATTCTTAAACCAGTTTGAGTAATCCATGTTTCAACCATACATTTCCATGCTCCAATATTTCCACAACAAGTTTAACGAGTGTCTGTCCAGGGTTTACTGCAGGAGACCAGAGAGACATAAACAAATACATTTATTGTATATTGAATGTATTGTTAATTAATGAGCAGGATGTTATCTTCACGTAATCTGTGTTCAAGCACTATTTAATTGCGGTTTATTTACCATGTGGCGCAGGGTATATGTTAGAGTATTTCATTTATGTCTCACTGGTCACGTGACATGGGTTAATCACATGACATAATTCATAAATACTTGACACTAGTGGCTGTTTGATTAAGCATGCACGTACGGTTTGGAATGTTTGAGGCATTTAACTCGTGAAGGTATGCTTAATCTTTTAGTCACTGGCGTATTTAAGTGTCATTTCCTTTTGTCTCACGTTTCTGGCACTCACAGCGTATTTCATGCATGTTTATTTTATGGTTTCTGCAAAGGTCTTAGGAGAGAGCACATTCACGCAGCGCATGCTCATTGAGCACTGGCTATAAATGTGAGGTCACAGCATTCAGCATACATTTTTAGTTTTAAAGTTAAGTTTGTCATTTAGTATGCTTACGCAGCACAAAATTCACGGATTTGTTTTTCATTTTTGTGCGTTCTGGAAAGAGTCATTTCAAGCACTGGATGCATATGGTAGAGTATAGAGCATATACTGATAGGATTATATTACGAAATAATACAATTTTTACTTTTCGTGCTGTTTACACGTGGTTCTCATCGGATTCTTTTTTTATCAGTCACCCCTGAGGAAGGGCAGTTTGCCCGAAATACATTGGAATTACTACATCTACGTTGAATTATAAGGAATTGCGAACCTCTGTGTCCTGGGTTAAAGCCTGGACAGGCACTCTTTGAACTTGTGGAAATATTGGAGGATGAAACAGTATGGCTAAAACATGATTTACTTATGGAATAAACTGGATTGCGGATGGAAGACATTGTTTGAACTTTATTGGATGGTCAATACATATTTGCTAGCTGTGAATCCTGGGCATGGGGACCGGACGAGGCTCCAGCCTACACACGGATATATTCACGCGCACGGACAGAGCGGGTTCCAGGGTGGCATACCCGAACCAAAGCCTTGAGCATTGCAAAACTTTCTGAATTACAAGTTGGTGTGCAGTCTACCACGTTAGATATGTAATGCTCTAAATAATGCCTTGTTTCCATTAACTTGCCAATCTTTAGTTCCCCAAATTGATATTAAATCAACAGTGTCCCGCCAAAAGTCAAACCCTTGTGTAGACAACTGGAAAAGAAAAGACTCAGAAAATATCAACCTCGTATCAGAGAGCATAGTTTTCTTTGCTAGTGTTGCAGTGAGCTTATAATATGACCCCGGGTCTGCTGAATTATGACCAGAGAAATATGCAAACATGTGAGAGTGGCAAGTTCGACCCTGCACCTGCCTAGTAGCGGTAGGGAGAAGACAGGCGCAAAACAAGGCCTGGAGGGACGACCGCCACAGATCTTAGGCAATAAAGCAAAGTGTTGTCTCCACCAATGCCTGTTCCCAACATGGCAGCACCGCACGACATCACACACTTAAACTGAGAATGCCCACAGCACGAAGCACGAGACAACCCTGTGCCTCACAAGTAAAAGTGTCACATCGCAGTGGTACATGCCAAGCATCTACCGATCAACGGGTGCTGAACAGCTAGCCATGACACGCACTCAGTGGGGGATAATATGAAGGTCTACAGAGGTGGGGCCCCCTAAACATACAGCATGGCAGAGCTAGTCTCTGACCGGCGACCCCACCTCCTGGAGCCCCGGTGGCCTACCTTCACCCACCGCTCGGCGCATGACCCGCTCAGGAGATGAGCGAATGCATGGAGTGGACAGTGATTTCGTGACCTGATGGGACACTAGATTGCATATTATGAACACAGGAGATGTGCTCGCAAAGAGAGCTATAAACCCAGCAGTGGAGGCCCAGAACAGGGATGCATGGTCCCTTCATCACAGAAGCTGTGCTGGCTCAGAGATATGACGCTGTTACCCATCATACTCAAATAAGTAATACTGCCTAGAGCAAGTTAGGGGGAAATTGAGGAAACCTGCACCCATGTGTCTGGATGGATTTCCATTGAACGTAGGGGCTGAGCTACACATTGAGTCACTGGCACATTTTGAGCAGCAAGGAAAGCTGGGTATGGAAAAGTTGAATAAAGTTAATCGCTGGACCATCACTGCCCTCACAGGCTGTACTTACTGAATTTATGCTGCCCAAAAAATCCTACAGACTTTCCAGCTACTGCTCACCAACGGAGGCAAATTGGGTAACACCTACGGCAAGAGCTGAAGGCACTAAGGTGCTCACAGAAGACCTTCTCACCTCTTTGCAGGACTTCAAGCAAGAACTCCAGGAGGAACTTAAGTCCGACATAAGTGTGTCGCTGGTGGTGCTTGGAGCAGACATCCAAGGCAAACTAACTTCACTCCAGCAAGATGTTGATTCGGTTGGTCACCGCACATTGGATCTTGAAACTAAGGTACAGGAACTTGATCGCCGCACCGGCCAAGTAGAAGACACTACGAAACTTTTCCATACTCTGCTCTAGGCTTCTTGAAATGCGAAGATATCAAAAATAGGTCTCAGAGAGACAACATTCGCCTCCACAATCTGGAGGAAGGTGCAGAGGGACCTGACTTGGAGGCATTTGTTTTAGGCCTGTTCTCGGAGCTTCTGGGCTATGCCGGTATAAAAATCTAAATCAACAGTACACAGGGCGGGACCGCCGAACTCTGGGGGTGGCAAACCTCCAAGGGATGTCTTACCTAAGCTTCACTCTATTAAATTGAAAGAGGGGATTCTACAAGCAGAATGAAGACAGACGACATATCCTTCCAAAACGCCACCTGTTCTCTTTTACATGACATTGCTCAATCTACTTTGTCACGACTGCAATTTCGTCCCATCATGGAAAAATGGAGGCTGGACTATCAAATATCATTGGACTTACTCTTTCGGCCCCGCCTTTGCCTTACACAATAAAAATCTTCACGTTTCCAGCCTTTCTGAGGCTGTAAGAGTCCTGGGGATGTCGCTCTATGAAGATCAGCTCGCCGGAGAAGCCATGGGTGGAACGTTGGAGAGTGTAATTGAGTGGAGCAGGCTCTAGAGAGACATTCCCAAATTCAATCACTCAATGGGGACATGGGAAGCTCAATATTTGACGGGTGCCCATACCCTATCAAACCGAGCAGAATCTTTCCTAATACTTCAGATTTATGTTGGAGGGGATGTGGCATGCCGAGTGACTTTAGGAACATCTGGTGGGACTGCCCTGCAATTCACCCATTCTGGTCCGAAATCCTGGCACAGATCAAGGTCATTTGACTGGTGCCCTTACCCTACCAAACCGAGAAGAATATTTCCTAATACTTCAGATTTATGTTGGAGGGGATGTGGCATGCCGAGTGACTTTAGGCACATCTGGTGGGACTGCCCTGCAATTCACACATTCTGGTCCGAAATTCTGGCACAGATCAAGGTCATTTTGATATACCCAGTACCGGATGACCTGAGCTTTACGCTCTTGGGACTGCTTGACAAATCTCTTAAACGCCAGACTACAGGAGATCGATCAATACTATGGTTATGTCTAGGGGGGCCAAACTGGCAGTGTTTGCAGCTTAGAAGCAAAAGGAGGCACCCACACCGATGCAATGGCATTACCGACTATGGCAGCCCCTCATGGTGGAACACATGACAGATATCCGGACACCTTTAAACATTTGGAGTACGTGTGGGGCCCACTGGTGACCTTCCTCTCTAGGGGTTTTCCACTATCTGCATGTCCATCACAAACAGGAGCCCCTCACCTTTTCCAATTCTAACAAACAGAGCTGGGTTGAGCCCTTGGAGGAGAGGGATGGCCGCCATGGATACACTCCTGACTAGTACTGGATACCCACTGCATACACCAATCTCTCTATCAGACAACGGGTGATATACCCATATACTTTTCGTTAGTGGGTAATTAAATGGGGGAGGGGAGTTGGTGAAATAGATGGACTTGTTACAATTATCAACGGTGCCACACCGACAAAATATATAGAGCGAAGACAATCCTTAGGGGAATAGCAACTGATTCTTCCAATAGCATTCATGTATTATGAAATATGGATTGTAACAACATGTAGTGTATCAATGTGAACTGTGAAAACTTCAATTTAGAAAGTTTTGACAAAAAGAATTTTCAGTAGATCCAAATATAACATATAGTACCTTATCCCGAACACTTCCGTTGTGAACTGGAACTGCTGAAATGTTCACCAGGGAAAGGCCTCTTCGGACTTTGTGTGATGAAGAATGTAGTGTTAAAACCAAGTTCACAAGTTGCACAGCAGAGCGTTCTGAGAGATAGTGTCCATTTAGAAGCAAGAAAAAGACAGTCATAAAACTAATCCAAAGGACGAGGAAAAGTAATAACATTGTAATCCATGGATATAGCCATGGAGGAACAAACTTAGTCTTCTTCAGCGAAAAGTAGAAAGCACACAGTCTCACTCGGAAAGGTAGTGGTGGAGGTACAGACGAATCAGATGAATCTGAAGAGAAGTCAAAGTCAAAAAAATAGCCTGAGGTTGTTCGATCTATTCTTGGCAGCTCTGGCGGCTGTGTGGAACTTGGAGTTTGTGGTACATGGATGTAGACACCATCCGTGTTGGGTTTCTGAATAGAAATCTGTATTTCTGTACAGGTTGTTTGTATAGTTGCGGTTGATGTAGCAGGTAGAGCAGATACTTCATTTGCTGTCCCCAGCCGGGGAGTAGAAGCTTCAATGCCGATCAAAACTTCCAATGGGACTTCGTGTGTAGTAGTAAGAGGAGACCGGTAACAACTCAGTATCCCACACAACTTACTGTGCAGAACCGGCCACATGAAGGGGTTTAAAGATGGAAGTAAGCCTGAGACATCTTTGGAAGTCTACTTCCATCAAAAGTATGGCGGCAAGTCAAATCATGTTTTAAAGAAGGCATGGTACTAAAGTAATAACGGGGAGTCAAGCCATGATCTAAGCACCTCAACACATTCTCTTTCAGACCAAAAAAGAAGAAAGAGCTGCCCAGCTGCTAGCAAGGCAGACTGCCCTTTTCTAAGGGAGCAAACTCTACAGTTAGACAGAGAATACTCAACAGATAATTGAGGGATACATTAAGCCTTTTAACTAGAACTGGGTTCATAACAGGTTGTTTAAAGGCTTAAAAGAATCGGTGGGTCCTCATTGGTCAGTTTGTGAGAGTTGCACTGTTTCAAGGTGAGGAAAGATATCACCATCAACAATTGGATCCCTTGTTTGTAAATCCAGTGAATTGTCTCACGCGATAGCAGAAGAGCCTCTGGCGTGTCACTTCATAGATAACCTATAGAAATGGGAGGTGTTGGATACACCATACTTGCTCCTGTGCATGAAAACATGGAAAGGAATGATTGACCAATGTAATGGAAAACTAAATAGAGAAGAGGAATCCACCTCCGACACTGGCTCTTTTCTCTTTCAGTGGGACCTCGTGTGTGAGCAGAACTGGCTCAATAAGGCCTCATCCACCTTTTTCTTCATTGGGGTCATGGTGGGAGCCATTTTTATTGGGTACCGGTCCGACAGGTACAGTATTATATGTCCATTATTTCCATATTATGAAAGCACGTTCCTCCATGTGGTAGGACTTTTGCGGATATTAATGTCACTGTGTGCGTTGCGATGGGTTATGTATGGGGAAGCATTCTTATCTCCCTTATGTGGATTTAAAAGTAAGTACTTGGTGGTGAGGTGGCAGATGCTGGTTGAAGTTGTAATGGTTTAAGAAATGTTCATTTAACAGGATACAGAAGTCCAACCGATGGAGAATTCTTTTCGCTCACTCGCATTAAAACTACTGAGCAAGAAAACTATTTCAATTAAATCTTCCCTGTTCTTTTCAATTTGTCTTTCAAGTTCCTCTCTTCCACCAACATAATAAAGAGGCTTTGGATAGTTAGTTTCAATTTATTATCGAAATTATTCAACTCAGTGCCTCTTATTTGTGCCAGGTCACATTACAAAAAGTTAAATATTTTTCGTATGAGATTAAGGGTCTGATTACGATCTTAGCGGATGGATTACTCCATCACAACGGTGACGAATATCCTGTCCTCCTAAATACAAATCCAATAGGATATAATGGGATCTATATTTTGGTGGAAGGGATATCGGTCACCGTTGTGACGGAGTAACCCATCCACCAAGATCGCAATTAGGCCCAAAGTAATTTGCCCAGAATCACAAGATGTTGAGCCAACACCAGGACTCGAGCCTGGTTCACCAGTTCCAAAGTCAGCTGCTCTATTAGTTAAGCCACATCTCCTTTTGTGCTAACCCCAGTCTTATTCTCTGTGTGGGCCTTTCTGCACCTGTACCTCAAGAGAATAATAAGAATAATACCTCAGCTGACGGTGAAGGGCAATTTGCATGTTTTTTCATCATCCGCTCAGGGGTTGTACAATGAGCTGACAAAACCACTTACAGTAATGTTCTACAAAACCCTAGAAAAGATCTGTTGTGATACTTATCTATGGGGACTGTTGCATTCACTGCTACTGATTCTGTCAGCTCGTTTAGGACTTACCCTAGCTCCCGAGATGATATATCTCAAGTGTGAAACTAAGATCACATGGAATTGTCACTTCTCTCTCAAGTGTCATACCACTTTTCTCCAAACTCTTTGGCACCACCTCCAATACTCCATCATGTGTTTCCTTATTCTGACCACTCACCAAAATATCACCCTGAAAAAACATTACCAGAATTATACTTTCCTGTACTTTTCTTGATTCTTTAAAACATATTACAGGAGAAGTCAATCCAAAAGACATTGGGCCTGGTTACAATCTTAGCGCATGAGACACTCCGTCACAAACGCGGTATTAATAGTTCCATTATATGCTATGGAACTTTTAATACGACGGATGGGATATCCGTCACGTTTGTGATGTAGTATCCCATCCACCAAGATGGTAATCAGGCCCTTTGTCACAAAGTGGTAAGTTCCTAGTGTTATCACGCAAGATACTTATGCCCGATTCCTCATGTAAAACAGCTGAATAGTAACTGGGGTGTGGAATGCTTGAAAATGTGCACTCGTTCAATGAACAAAGTGCTAGAGAAATCTTCTTGCCGCATAAAGAAATCCACTTATACCATATTCTGTCTAAATCGAATAATGGGCTTGCACAGATGCATTCCTAGTAAACCCCAGCGTCCCATGAAACCCTGCCCTCCTCAGCCCCTTGTCTCTCGACCACCTAGTGATCAGCCGTGCAAACTTACAGTAGCCTGTTAATACAGAGTACTCTTACCCGCTGTTTAATTTGTAAAAAAAAAAAAATTCCGTGACGGGGCCCTTCTCAGGGGTCCACTACAGCCCGCACCATCCAATGTCCCTGCCAGCTCTGCCAATGACAGAACGCACACAACTACTAACCATCGCACTTCTACAAGTGTGAAAATTCAGACTATTCCAGGCCACCCGAAGCTATAATAATGGTGTGAGTGCCAGGTGTTATTCATTTTTAATCGATGTTATGCTCATCTCAAAATTTGACAGACAGCGCCATCATGTGGTGAACTGTTACTAGAGCCAGTGCTGACAATTAAGTGCTGGCGCCGAGCATCGGAAACCACCAGCTCAAAATAAGCACTGCTCTTACCCATAAGCGCTAGGCTGGTTTCCTATACCATAGCTCCATTCCACCTACACTAGCCGCGTGGTTCATTGTTCCTTTTGTGTGTTCTTTCACAATATAGGCATCACCCCCTTCCTCACCCATTGAATTAAAGATTCAATGTTCCTCATATGCTCTTACTTCAGGTTATATTGTCCTTTCACTTCATTCACTTGTCTCGATTCCAAAACACTCCTGCCAGATGCTTTCACTCCTTTGCCTTACACTTTCAATACAGGCAGAGCGCCCTTTTTTATCCAGTTTTCAGCAGTGCAAGGCTAACAGACGGAGCATCAGCAGAATCCCTTACATTCCTGTCCTCCACCAGGTCTACAAATTGCTGTCAGAGTAACCCCAGGCATGATTTGATGAATTCCGCATGTCGAACTTGGAGAGGCTTAATGATCCGACAGGTGCACTAAATGTACAATTATATTGGAAAATGTTTCAATGAGGATCACACACTATTATTTATTTTGGTATCTTGATATAACGCACAACTCACTCCTGGAGGAGTATCTCAGCGGTGTGCTGATAATGGCAAGAAAGGACATTTTAAAACAGCAAGGTTTTTAGCATCCTCTTAAAGTTTGTAAAATCTGGGCAGGTACGAAGATGAAGAGGGAGTTAGTTCTGTATAAGAAAAAAGATGTGCCCTCAAATCTTGAGGTACAGATGCGTGGGGTCAGGAGAAGCGCTTTGCAGCCCATGGCTGTCTGGAAGGCAGATAGTGAGACCAGATAGGCTGGGCGGGCCTTGTAAAGTACCTTGTGTGTCAGACAGCAGAGTATAAAAACTGCCCGCTTTCTTATAGGCAACCAATGTAGTTTTCTTAAGATAGGAGGGAAAGACGACTGTGCCGGAAGATAACAGATCAGCCGTATAAATAACATTTCAGGATACCAGGATTTTAATGGGTAGAAACAAAGTGCAAGTAGAATAAAGCTGGTTAGCTTTCACCAGGTGAAGCAGATGGAAAGGGAAGCGTGTTGAGTGGAGCCAGGCAGGCAGCAGTGGAAACTGGCCATTTGCATCGCGTAATGCTTGGACAGAGCCAATATCAAGTTGCATCAGGCAAGGCAGGGATGGAAGTGACCACTTAAGCAAAGGACTGGCATTATCGGTAAGTGTATAGCCATGGATACAGAGGTGGCACTGAGGGTGTTATGTGAGAGTTTAACTAGGTAGAGGAGAGCAATGGATTATCCTGTTAAGCATTCAAAGGGAGTTCCATCAGTGAGCATACAGAAGAGTATGAGGGCTGGTAGAAATGGGCAGAGCCAAACCAAGTAGCCAGACAGGGCCTTAGTGACAAATTAAGAGGCTCAAAGGAAGATACCAGGAGTTTATTGAAGGGTGCACTGAGAGAGCAAGGGCCTGGCGATGTGATGACATGGAGTAACTGTAGTGAAAATAGAAGGAAAGAGGGTGGGAAAGGAGTTGAAGCAGAGAGTGTGCAATGTCAGAATCACTCAACCACCCACGCCACACTCACATCACACTACACCTGAAGAAGCTCCACTGGCTCCCAATTCATAAACGAGCGCAAAACAAACTCCTCACCCACACTTTCAAGGCACTACATAACATTGTTCCAGCATACTTCAGCAATTGCATCTGCCTTCACAAACCTTCTAGACACCTCCGCTCGTCCGTACTCCTGCTTCCAACGCATGGAAAACCAGATCTGTTAGTCAAGCCTTCTCCTACATTGCTCCTAAAGCGTGGAATGACTAGCCTCCTCCTCACTTCTTGAACCACAAAAAGCTGAAGACCTGGCTAGTGGAGTAGTCCCACTAGGCCCCAGGTGTGGCTAGAACATGGGTCTCCAACCTTTTCTGTAGTAGAGGTACTTCTGATCAGTGAAAATCATTGTGGGTTTCTGAAGGCTAAACAACTCGAACATAGTTACCAGACACTCCCATGCCCAGCTCCACTGACTTTAAGGCAAATATCTATAAAGCCAGATTCTATAGTGTGAAACAATTAATTCAACTAGAGGTACTATGACAGGGCTGCCATGTGCATCACTGAACGCGTGGTAATAGCGATATATGAACGTGTGTGTGTATGAATGGGATGTATGGGTGACAGAGCCTGTGTTTGTATGTTCTTGTAGCACAGGACATACATTTTGCCTTAAGTGGCCATATGTGGCACCATTGCATGTATAGCACAAACTTATAACATACCATTTTTTTTTTTTTTTTTAAATTAATGTGTAGAGTTAACGTAATTATAAAGGTAACTTTTCATTTTAATTTTCTTCTATTTAAAAATTCAGAAACATTTTTTTCTCACGCCAATATTTAATAGACAAGGGATTTTGCGTTAGGAGAGTTAAATACCTCAGTTCTTGACCTCTGTGCCCTGGGTCATACATTTGACTCCAGCACTGCTCATCATCATCCCCATCTGTCACCTGATGATAATAATGCAAAATAAACACAGCCTTCCCTTAACATTAAAAAGGAAAATGTCAACCTGTGCTTACTTAAAAATGAGCTCAAGGCTGTGAGCTACATTGAAGGTGTCTGGAAGCTACTGGCAGCTCGCGATCGACTGGTTGGAGATACCTGGGCTAGACTCTCACCTGCTTAGCACCAGGATACCTTCCCACATGATAGTGCACTCTTCAAATCTGCATAACAAAGACAGAGGAAGTATAAATGAATAAAGTTGGCAATATAAATTTGAAAAGCACATTGATCATGGGGTTCAGATCAAATAACCTCAGGACGGAGTGAGAGCAAGAAATACGACAGGGAAGCAAAGGTGGAGACAGGAGCATTAATTTGTGCGACACAGCAGCAAAGTAGAAAAGGAAACATGCTAGTGAGTTAACATTCAAGGCAGACATCTGTCACAGGTAAGGAAGACTATTGAGACAATGCTTAGAAACAGCAGGAGTGCAGAGTGGAATGTGTCGCTACAGGAAAGAACTAGTAGTTAATGTTATGAATAATGAAGAAATCGAGATGGGTAAAGAAGCAGTAGTGATGGGGAAAGAATGGAGCTTTCCGGGCGGCATTTGGACAAAATATCGAATTATAAGTATCGAGATACACAAATATTGAGTTTTTAATATCGTGACACACAAATCGCATAATACAGAAATATCACTGACAAGAATATCGACTTTTTAGGTAAGTAATATCATTTAAGAATCTGTTTTTAAAATCATTTATTAATATAGTTAAAAATCGTTTAATTTGCATTTTAGTTCATATATTAATTTTATATGATCAATATTGTTTGTGTAATTGCTGACAATATTGTTAAATACAGTTTGTAATTTGAAGTTATTTATAATTTTTGATTTAATTGGTAATAATTTATACTGTCGTAGCAGGTTGTGAGGTTTGTAGGGGTACAGTGTAGGAAGTTAATTAAGTATAATTAATAATTATTTATATTAATTATGTAAACTGCGTAATTATTATACTTTAAGTTATATTTTAGTAGCCAGGTATTTGGTTTATAGGGGTATAGGGTGGGACGTTAAGTACTAATTGAATATTATTTAATTAACAATTTATTATTAATTATTTACAGGGGGACTGAGGCTGGTCAGTCAGTCAAAGTACTTTATTTCACTAGTTATAAAAAACAGCATAAAGAGTATTCAATCAAATAAAATCCAGAAATGCATTAAAAAGATACTTAAAAATTCCAATCAGTTCTATAAAATGATTAAAACATGCTATAGACATGAAAGTTCTGTAAAATTATCCTCATGATTGGCGTTTACGAGTCTTTATAGCGCTTTGAAGAAACAGAGCCAAATAACCAATATACGGATCAGGCAACTGTTTTAAAAGATAACGGGGTGGTCGACATTGCCTCAGCCCGAGTGTACGCAACATAGGGCTTATAAATCTCTTCCTCTCCTCTATATATAGTGTGCAAAAGAATAGCAAATGGAGATCACATTGAATAGATGTGGAATCCCAAGGGCAAAAAGTCAAAGCTTTCAGTGAGTGCGTATTAGCAGGGTAACCACGCATCAGTGGAATATAATGAAAAATTTCCTAGCTATCGTAAAGGAAAGTTTCAATTCTATTAAGGACGCGGAGGCGAGGATTAGGCTGTTCTTTCTCACTTTATTTACTCCAGCAGCCATAAACAAGAAATACAATAACTACATCTCCCATAAACCCATGGGGAAATGGAGATAGAAAAAGTCCACAACTGTCCAATCGTAGGTCAGGATGGCCTGTGACCTTCCCCTGAGGACGCTCCATCCTCCTCTTTCTTCGTGCGACCGCAGCTTGACAGTCTTCGTATTACTCCTGTTTGTTGGCGTCCAAACCTAGGTCAAACCTGAAAAGGGACTGAGATTCCGCAGTATGGAACAACTTGAACATCTCAATAATTAAGATTCCGTAACAAGCATAGAATCAGAAACATTAATGCTTTAGCAATCCAAGAAGAGAAAACAAAGAGAGTTACTCACCATATGAACGAGGATGTTCTGGGAGGGTTTCATAATCGGGTGGGCTAATCCTCGCCTCTGCGTCCTTAATAGAATTGAAACTTTCCTTTACGATAGCTAGGAAATTTTTCATTCTATGTCAGGACCGGAGGCTTCAGATTAGGCCAATTTAAAGCTTATCCACCACCAGACACGCCAGTGAGGGTACTGGTTTGAAGTAAAACCTCTTGAGGGTGGAATCTGAGGATATCCTCCAACTGAGCTCCCAAAGAAAAAGCCTTCGATGCCATTGCACCCCGTACAGAATGAGCTCCAAAGAGAGAGAGGGGCCTCCTGCATAACCCAGCGAATCCATCTTGCAATCGTGGGAGAGGAGACCGCCCGTGTTGTTTAGTAAGAGCTATAAACAATTGTCTGACGCCCTGAGGGCATAGGTCGACTGTCGCCACTTCGTAGGCCTTCAGTGCTCTGACCACACGTAATTTTGGGACATCTGGGAAAGCGGGATAAGACACTGACCTCGAATTACATTTTGTCCTTCTGGAAATGCGAAAAGTAACTCCTTCTGGAGTGAACACTCGACCCGTAAGGTCCAAGGCATGTACATCCGAAACCCTGCGGCAAGATATTAGACACAAAAGGGTCGCCAGTTTCGCCGACATCTGTTTTCTAGAAAGATATTTATTCGACGGCCAAGATCTGAACAGGTTCAGGACCTTATTGACATCCCAAAGGGTAGAGTACCGAGGTTCTGGAGGCCTCGACAGCCTGATAACTCAACAGTTTGCATACTAGCTGGTGCTCCCCGATAGGGTGACTGTCCACCGGCATATGGCCCGCTGATATAGCAGATCGGAAAGTATTAATTGACCGATAGGCCAGGCCTTCTTTGGCCAGAGAAGCTAAAAAATTAAGGACATAGACAATGTCTGCCCCCATTGGATCAACTTGTTGTTGAAGACACCAACTCCCCCATTTAGACCAGGCGGAACGGTACCTCTTGTTAGTACTGTCTGCCCAAGATTTTGCGTGTAAGGAGGCAGCGTCCTCCGAAGGGCCTGGCACCATCCAACGTTGCCTGTAACCCGCCAGGCCATCAGCTGAAGGCCTCCCGTGAGTAGGAGGTGATGGGGATTCCCTTGTGGATCTGTGAGGAGATCCCAAAACGGTTGTAGACGGATTGGAAAATCCCAAGAAAGTTCCATCAGAACTGGAAACCAAGCTTGTGACCGCCAAATCGGGGTGATCATTACCAGATCCGCTAATTGTCTTCTCATCTGGGATAACACCCTCATTATCATCGCAAAGGGTGGAAAAGCATAGCCCTGTTCCGTACTCCAGTCCTGCAGGAACGCTTCTGTCGCCAGGGCTTCTGGATCCGGGCGCCAGCTGTAATACCTCTGCAACTGGGAGTCCAGACGAGAGGTAAAGAGATCCATCGAGAAGGGGCCCCAAAGGGAGTGGAGCTCGTGAAATACTCTCGGATGTAGACGCCATAGACTGGTGTCCTTCCAATGGCGGGAGCACCAATCTGCCACCTGTTTGGACATCCCCGGAAGGTGCTCCGCCGAAAGGGAATTCTGGTTGGCAAGACAGAACATCCAGAGGTCTCGTGCCAGATCCGGGATCTTGTCCCCTCCAAATGGTTGATGTAGCGTATCGCTGCTACGTTGTCCATTTTGAGAAGGACATAACATGGAACCTTGTCCTTGGTCCAGCATAGGAGCCCGCCATCAGCTCCAAGCAGTTGATGTGAAGGTCTTGCTCTGCGGAGGACCATTTTCCTCCAGTAGAAATAGAACCACAACAGGCGCCCCAGCCCAACCCACTTGCGTCAGACTATTACTAGGTCGGGTTGAGATCCGAAGATCGCCCGGCCGCTCCACGCCTCCATGTGTGAGATCCACCACAGGAGCTCCATTTTGGCTTCCTCCGAGAGGGTAACGAACTGGGAACAAGTAAGGCCCTTGCGAAGATGTGAGGCCTTGAGCCGCTGAAGGGCCCTGTAGTGCAAGGGACACGGAAATATGGCTTGAATGGACGACAAGAGGCCCACTACCCTTGTGAGTTGGCGAAGAGATATTGTGGGTTTGACCTGCGTGCGTCGAAGCTCGTGTCTGATCTTCACTAATTTGCGAGGTGGAAGGCTTAGAGTCGCTTCGACCAAATCCACTAGAAAACCTAAGAATTGCGTCTTCTGAGCTGGAATGAGATCTGATTTGGAATCGTTGATCACAAACCCCAGGGATTCCAAAAGATTGACCGTCTGTTTTAGTTGGTCTAACAGGCGCTGGGGGCATGGATTCATCAAAAGGATGTCGTCTAAATAAACAATCATCCGTATCCCCTCCGATCTGAGGCGCTCCACCACTGGCTTTATCAGCTTGGTGAAACACCACGGAGCGGAGGACAGACCGAAAGGAAGGGACGTAAATTCGAATGCCTGAGAGTTCCATTGGAACTGAAGAAAACACCTGTAAAAGGGGGGGGGGGGGAGCAGAAATTCGGGATTGCGAGGTCTGCATCTTTGAGGTCCAGGCGGACCATCCAATCCCCCGAATGGAGGAGATCCCCGAGAAGATGGATGCCCTCCATCTTGAAGTGGCAATAGATTAGCCATCCGTTGAAGTCCTTGAGACTTATCACAGGCCTATAGCCCCAGTCCCGTTTCTCCACCAAGAAGATGTTGCTGAAGAAACCCCGGGGATGGGGGGGCTGAAGTGACAATCGCTCTCTTCCTCAAAAGATCCGAGATCTTGGTCTATCAGAGCTCTCTGCTCCCTTGAGAAAAGGAGCGGTCTTGGGCGAGCAAGTTGGGTAGGCTGCTCGATATACTCTATCTGGAAGCCTTGCACTGTCTTTAACACCCAGGCGTTTAAGGTTAAAGAAGCCCAATTGTGGTAGAAAAATCGTAGCCTGCCCCCTATTACCACATGCACTGAACTCTAAACGCTCACCTGGTTGGTTATTGAAACCGCCGTTTCCTCTTCCTCTACGGCGTTGCTGTGGTCTTGTGGGATAGAAGTTCCCAAACTTGTTGGGTCCTGCCACTGTCCTCGATGCGGTTCTGCCGACTTGAAGGAAGCTCGATTATAAGGGCGGCCGATCGATCGCCCCCTGCCACGACTGGCTGCTCCAGAAACACGCGGGGTAAAGATACGTTTAATAGAGGACTGGGGCTTGTCCAAGGCATTGAACGTACTAACGAACTTTCCCAATTCCCTAACGAAAGGATCCCCAAAAACATTGCCCTCCGTGATAGGTCCAGCCTCCGAGGTGGCCAATTCCCCCAGCTTAGGGTCAATTTTAATCAGGAGGGATCTGCGGCGTTCCGTTGAAATATCCCAATTAGTATTTCCCAGAAAAATGACAGCTCTCTGGGCCCAACTGGAAAGTGTTTCGGGAGAGATGAGTGTGCCCGAGGCCTTGGCATCTTCTGCTGTTGTAATTTGGCAGCATTTAAGTTAAGCATTAGCTGAAGACAGCCTGTATTTAGAGGCTAAATTGTCCGCTTTGTGGAATCCATTTTGTATTTCTGTCAGCCATTTTGGCTGCCATGTGCTACCATGTGCTCACCATGTGCTCTGTCGTACCTTCCTGTCAACTGCTCTTGAAATCTGCCTAGAGACAAGTTATATTTAGTTCCTCTTGCTTTGCACATGCTCAGTTGAGCTTGCAGCTGTTCCGAGTTTATAAATGTCAGGATGTGTCTACTAAAAGTAGAAACTGTTAGCTCCACCCACTTGTCGACTGTGCATTCTCTGTATGACCTTATATGTGCCTAAAACCAGCATTTGTGTTAGTACCGCCTTCATTTGAGCCCCTGTGTGGGTATAAAAGGACCAGGATCCTTCCATTCAGTGTGCTACTTCATGCATTACTGAAGGGTGATGTGCGAATGTTAGCTCCACCTCATGAGGTTTAATAAACTCTGTCTTTTCTATTTCCAGTTTCTGTGCCAACTTCTTCCTAAGTGTCTGAGGACTCTGTGCAGAGAAGGGAGAACCCCTAAGCACTGGTAGGCCTTGCTAAGGCTTACTACAACAAATTGGCGCTTCCAACGTGGGACTCATCAGCGACTCGGAAGCCCGAAGGACTGGTCGCGACGAAGGATTGGAATCTCGCTTTTGGACGCGATCGCTGCCTGAGGAGACCAGAGTCTTGGCACCCACGGCGTTTTTCCTTTCTTTCTGATCTGACCATCCCGGCGGCGCCGGTCCTTGACTGAGATCTCTTCTGTTGATTCGCCGTGCAGTGACCATTTGGTCGATTTGAGAACTTGGCAGTTGGAACCTGGACACCATTTGATTGGTAAGAGCCGTTTTGCGGCACTTGCTGTTGGTTTGATGCCTTTGATTGGTAAGGTAGTTTTAGTAACACTTACTGTGGCTTTGTTTGTATTATTGGCCAATTTTGGAATCTGTTTTGTAATTATATATGTATTGCAATACATATAGGCAGGTAATGAGGAGAATTTTCTCTATTTAAAATTGTTTGAACATCGCAACGTACGAAAAGTACCTTAAGCGCTACTTTGATTATAATACTGCATATTTTGCACTATTTTTTGGCATGCCTGTTTTCAGCACACTTCGTAGGATGTGTTGCTTTTGTAGTGGTACCAATTTGAGACTTGACGAAGCACAACCAGCTCCCCCGGAGGGGACGCCTAATAGGGATATGTATATTAAGTATGGTATTTCTTCTATAATGTACTGCACGTTATGGAACAAATATACTAGTAAAGATCCTGAGTTGCGTTGGCCTATGTATGGGTCATTTGATTTGCGAAAAATTCAGTATGTGGAACAATGTATGTTTAAACGAAAGACTAGGCAAGATATGTTTGATTGTGTGCGAATGTGGGAGAAAGAAGTGCGTGAGCGAATGAAGCGTGAGCAAGCCTTGATTGACAAAGAACAGCGAAAGACCATTTATGCGAAAGCATTAGAGTTAAAAAACAAGGAGATGAGAGAAATTAAAGAGAGGGAAGATAGGGAACGCCATTTACAGGTAACTGGCCAATATGCTGTTAGGCAGCCCCTTTATCCTATCCTTAATAAACCGCAAGATGATTTCCTGTTATTAGATCGTTCTCCACCTCCGTATATTTTTTCTTCCGCTCCTCATGAGTCAGATGAGGACTCTTTTTCAGACCAGGACAAAGCTCGAGAAACTCGCTCCATGCTATCTGCTGAGCGTGCATCTGACATTAGATCTACTGCGCGTAAAGCCGTTCGTAGTACTACCACTGCCTCTGAACTTTTAGATAGTATAAAAGGATGGCAGGAAAGGGAGCAAATATATTTTACCGATACATTTGCTGCAGAGGTTATTGAACGATTTAGGAAGTATTCGGTAGAAGTGGAGCCCGATGATGTAGCAACTAACTGTAAACAATTACGTGACGGTCTTTTTGTCTTCTCCCAGGTGGCTGACACAATCAGACGCTTGGTTAAACTGCGTGTTGAAGCAGCCCGTTTGCAAGAGGAGAAAAAGGCAGCAGAAGCAGCTGCACTAGCATCTCAGATCAGCATGGCACAAACTCCTACTCCTGAAACAGATAAGAATGTTGTAATTCATGTGAAACCCATGCGGGAAGCCGCGCCTTTATATGTTCCTCCTAAAGGAACGGGTACAGAGGATGATAAGACTTCTCTTAATGCGAAAGGGTACTTTATTTATAATTGGGTTTACACTCCTTGGAATAGAGCAGATGTTATGGCCCTTAAAAATGCATTGCCTGACCCGCGAAAGAATCCAGCAGCCTTTTATGAGGAAGTTGAGGGTGCAATCAGCTCTTGTACTATGACTCTGTCTGATATTGATTTGTTTTTTGGATTAATATTACCACCTGATATGTGGAGAACTGTGCGCAAAATAGATGATAATGCGACATTTGGAGCATTGTGGAAAGATTTAGAGCGGTTAGATGAAGATAGAGAACCTGCACAGAAACCGTGTCAGTTAATTTTAAATCTTCCGGCAGCTATATTAGTTAAGTTAAAGACGATCATTCCCCCTAAAAAGATAGATTGGACAGTGCTAGCGTCTTGCAAGCAAAAGGTAGATGAATCAGTTTCTGACTTCTTCACACGCTTTGAAGAAGCATTTCACGATTTTAGTGGCCAGTCATTGACAGATGACACAGGTAGGCATCTGTTTGTCGATAAATATGTCGCAAACCTTTTGCCAGGAATAGCTAGTCGCTTAAAGGCCAGTGAGAGTTCATGGACTACATCTTCTCCGGTTTCTCTTTTAACTATGGCCCAGTATTATGAGCGGCAAGAATTAGAAGCCAAAGGTAATGAGGACAAAAAGTCTAAAGAGTTGAAAACAAAGGTTATGTTGGCTCAAGCTTATGGTCCGCCTTCTAGAGATAATGATAGAGGTGGACGTGGATCTTATGGTTCGTCCTTTCCTTCCTCTGCCCGTTCGAATTTGTCTGTTGATCAGTGTGCGTACTGCAAAAATTTGGACATTGGCTTTCTGATTGTCCAGTGCTGCGTGCTCAGCAGAATCTACGTGGTCGGGGACAAATGAGAAATCGTTCAGGATATCAAGGGCCTAGAGGAAGCGCGAATGATCGTGCTCGGTTAGATGCTAATACACGTGGGCAGAATGAGTTTAACACTTTTGATAGAAGGAACCAATATCAAATGTCTGACTATGTGCCCTCTGATTTTCAAGATTCTGCTTATGCATAGGATTGCCTAGGACGGGGTAAGGAATCAGTTGAAGTTCCAGTAGATCAGAGGGGTCCCTATGTTACAGCACATGTTTTGGGTTCTACTGATCAGTTTCTGGTTGATACAGGAGCTACTCGTAGCGCCTTGTCTAAACAATTGGTTCCAAGGGCTCCCCTGTCTGGCTTAACCATTACATCGATAGGTTTCGATGGAACACCTTCCCTTAGCCCATTGTCACAACCACTTGCATTTGATATTGATAAGTTTACTGCTCCATGTCCGTTTTTGCTTTCTCCAAACACACCAGACAATATTGTGGGTCTTGATATGCTTAAATATTTTAGGGCTACGATACGGTGTTCTCCGGAAGGAGTACGGGTTATTTTGAATGACAACTACCCTATGATTGAGAGATCTTGTATTGTTAAAGAGGACATTGCACTAGCCTCACTCCCTAGTACTTTGTGGGCTACTTCGGATACTGATGTAGGGCAAATGGTTATTCCACCAGTACATATTAGTGTCAAGGAGGGCGCTTTATTGCCAAGACTGCCTCAGTATAAAATTTCTCGAGAAGGAGAAGAAGCACTCACACGTATTGTACATGATTTAATTAAGGTGGGGGTTGTGGAAGAAGTTCCTTACAATATTTGCAATAGTCCGATTCTTCCCATTTTGAAAAAGATACTGACACTAGGATTTATAGATTTATTATCGATTTGAGAGAAGTCAACAAGATTGTAGTACCACAGTACCCTGTAGTCTCTGACATAACGACATTGCTTACCCTGGTCCCCCCTACAGCAACTACATTTTCTGTAATTGATCTGAAGAACGCTTTCTTCTCGATTCCTATTCATCCTGATAGCCGATATTTGTTCGGTTTCACTTTGAATAATAGATCATACAGATTTTGTAGAGTTCCTCAAGGCTATACTGAGAGTCCTAGTATTTACAGTCAAGCATTGAAGAGACAGCTTGATTCCTTTACCTTGCCTAAAGGAGTGGCTCTCATACAATATGTCGATGACATCTTGTTGGCAGCCGATACACCTGAGCAGTGTGAGAAATGCACTTTGTCTTTGCTTTCTTTTCTTGCTACACACCACCATAAAGTATCACGAAAGAAATTGCAATATTGTAGACCGAAGGTGACCTATTTAGGACACCTTCTGTCTAAGGAGGGCCGTGCACTGACACCAGATCGCATTCAAGCAATTTTAGACACCCCAGTACCTTCCACGCATAAAGATGTCCGTGCATTCATTGGTCTGACTTCGTTTTGCAGGCAATGGATATTGGGTTTTTCACACATTGTTAAACCCTTGCTAGCACTTTTGACTAAAAACACTCCGATCCCCCTTCCATGGACAGATGAATGTCAAAATGCTTTTTGTCAGTTGAGACAAGCTCTTTGCTCTGCACCAGTGTTAGGCACACCAGATTACACGAAGGCTTTTACACTCTATGTACATGAGAAAGAAGGATGTGCATTGTCAGTTTTAGTACAGACACACGGGGACAAACAGCGTCCTTGTGCATACCTTTCTGCAGTTCTTGACCCTGTTGCTCGTGCATTGCCTGGGTGTTTCCGTTCAGTTGCAGCGACGGCTGTGTCCATACGTCAGAGTGAAGGGATAGTTTTGTCACACAAACTGTTGGTGCTAGTACCCCATGCAGTAGATGCCCTTTGAATCAGACTAAGACTCAGCACTTAACTAGTGCTAGTTTGACAGGATACGAATTGACACTGCTAGCACCTCATATTACCTTGAAAAGATGTGCGACACTGAACCCAGCCACTTTGTTGCCATATCCTGCGACTCAGTCTCAGTCAAAGGAGCCTCACGATTGTATATTCCTTACTGAGGAACAGACAAAGGGTCGCATCGATTTGCAAGATACGCCCCTTCCCAGATGTAGATGGGGAACTGTGGGTTGATGGGTCCTGTTTGAAGTTACCAGATGGCACGACTTCAGCTGCTTATGCAATTACCACGCTTGAGACAGTAGTGGAAACAGCTCGCATACCTCAGAAGTCAGCTCAAGCAGCTGAACTAATAGCTTTGACACGAGCATGTGAGCTTAGCACTGACTTGTGTGTGAACATTTACACGGATAGTCGCTATGCTTTTGGAGTGGTTCATGATTTTGGCCTACTCTGGAAGGAAAGAGGCTTTCTTACATCTCATGGGATGCAGATAATGCACGGAGAGTTAGTGCATAATCTCGACTGCACTTACATACCCAAAGAAAGTTGCTATTATTAAGTGTAGCGCACACAAGAAAGTGACTGACAAAATAGGACAAGGCAATGCCTTTGCAGACCGCGTAGCCCGTGAGACTGCGATGCAGCGAAGCACTACACCCATGTACGTAGTGAAATCACAAGCTGAGCGTTGGCATGATGCTAGAGAGGAAGTATTGGATATACAGAGATCTGCTTCTGTGGAAGAGCTTGAGCAATGGTCTAAAGAAGGAATATTAGATGATGAGGGTTGTTGGCGTAACAAAGACATGAATAAATGGAAATTGCCTGTGGCCTATTTACAACCTATGGTTCAAATGGCACATGGGCTGGCACATGTTGGAGCTCTAGCAATAACTAAATTGCTTACACAAGTTTGGGAGCATCCTGAAATTGCTAGCACAGCCAAAAGGGTAGTACAGTCCTGTTTGATCTGTTGGCAGTATAATCCTGGAAAAGGGACACGAACTCCTACAGGAGGGTTTGCTACACCAACCGCACCTTTTGAAGTTTTGCAGATGGATTACATCCAACTCGAACGCTGCAATAATCTGAAATATGTCCTAGTGGTGGTATGTGCCTTTAGCAAATGGATAGAGGCATACCCTACGAAGGATAATACTGCTCTCACCACAGCAAAGGTGCTTCTAAAGGAGTTTTTCCCTAGATACGGTGTTTGTAAACTTTTGTGGAGTGACAATGGACCTCATTTTATTGGGCAAGTTGTTGAGCATGTCCTGAAAGGATTAGGGATCAAACAGAAATTCCATACAGTTTTCCACCCGCAATCAGCAGGATTGGTGGAAAGGTATAACGCTACTCTAAAAACAAAGTTGGCGAAAATACTGGCTTCCACGTCTCTAAAGTGGCCAGATGCCCTACCTTTGGCATTGTTGTCCATAAGATCGGTGCCACATTCACGATCAGGTCTTACCCCTATGAGGTGGTGTTTGGGAGACCAATGAACATTTGGGGAATTCCTAAGCCACGCCCCATACATGATGTTCCTTGTGTTCTGATGAATGATTATTTGGCACAGTTAACTGACAGTTTGATTTCTATTCATCAACAGGTTCGAGAAGCTCTTCCTGACAGATCTACAGGTGAGGCCCACGAACTCCGTCCTGGTGACCATGTAATGGTCAAGGTCTTTGACAGATCGAACAGCTTGGAGCCAAGGTGGCGAGGACCAGAGCAGGTGCTCCTTGCGACAAGGACAGCAGTTCGAGTGACAAACAGAAAGAATTGGATCCACAGCACACACTGCAAACGCGTGTCGCCTGCCTTGGTGGAACCTGCTGTGTTGACCGACCATCGAGAGATTCTGGAGACGGAGAAAGGCCAAGCTATCTCACCTGACGAATCTGCGGAAGTCTTCCGGGACCACACGATCACTGGAGTATCCAGATATCAATTGAGACCGAGGAAAGGATCTGCAGTTTTGAAAAAGACTGGTTGAGCTACCACCCTGGGTTAGTGAAACGGAGAGCCATTGTGGCAAGGGGAGGGGGATCAGCCCTGTATTAGTGTAGTGACACCCGCTTTGGCCCATGGTGAAGAAATCAGCGGCTGCCCAGGGAGAAGAGCTCCAACGACTGTTTTCAACAAGTTTTCAGAAAGATCAATCATTACTGCTGCTAAAATGAAAAAACAAATCATTTGTGCTGTAGGGTTTGTTGTTGCTATGGCAGCAATTACGTGGTACATCGAGAAGGTGGCTCCTGTTCGACAGCTTTTTGTTGCCACTACGCCAGTACCCGTGGAACACCACTACTTTACTCTTCCTTACCATGAGCAAAAGCATCGACAATCTTACCTGAACAATACTTTTATTCAGATGTTGCACCATACTCACAATGCTACAAATACTACCAACTGTTGGGTGTGTGGGATGATACCTGCACATCAAAAGAAAGGAGGAACACCTTTTATTCCTCTTCCATTTTCTCACAATGGTTCTTGTCAAGCTTGGTATGCGCTCTTGTTTGCATATGGAAAGCCTTCAGTAGGTGGGATTATTTTTCAACTTAATAAAGTATGTTATCAAAATAAAGAAGGTTATCCACAAGCCAAAGGGACTAAATGGGAATGGGAAGAGTATCAACCGGACAATATTTCAACACCATATGTTTTCACAAATGTGAGAATAATAAAGAACATTGGACCTTTTGTGATTTCTGTGACAAAAGCTAAAGCAGATTTGTGTATTTGTAGTGTTGGAAGAATTCCAGTGGGGAGGAGCGAGTGTACTGTAATCCTGACCATTGAAGGTGCCAATAAGAGCACTTTCACAGCCTCGCATAACACGTATTTTGTGTGTGGAAATAACGGATATTATCAATTACCTGTTGGGTGGTCAGGAATCTGCTATGTATCTTTTCTGTTGCCCCCTGTGTTTCTGGCACCTGCATTGTATCACCGTGATTTTAAACTGTACAATGACATTTCCACAAACAGAAATAAGAGGACAATAAGTATGGATGAAGTTGACCAAACCGACACTACCCTACAACAATATGTTGATTTCAACTTGGGCTTATTTTTCTTTGTGGGTGCTGCATTAAACAGCAGGAAAATCCGACGACTGACTCGTGTTGTGGAAGCTGTTACTAATCAGACAGCTATGGCACTTGGGAACATTACAGAGGAACTACAGATTGCAAGGATTGTAGCACTCCAGAATAGGATGGTGCTAGACGTGATTTTGGCTGATCGAGGTGGTGCATGTCGCATCATCGGTAGCAGCTGTTGTGTATTCATACCAGATCACTCACCTTCAGTATATGACGCAATATCAAAATTGCATAAGATTGCTGCAGAAATTCATCCAGAGACTGGAACTTGGACTTTTGCTGGATGGTTTTGGACTCTTGTTTCTGCTTGGGGCTGGAAGCTACTAACTATCCTGTGTGTAATAATTGTAATATTTTTTACATGCTGTGTATGTATCCAATGTGGTCCAATGCTTTGCTCCATTTGCATTTCTGCTTGTATACCTGCCAGAGGGAACATTGCTGAAACAAAGGCCCAACAAATGTTAAATAAAGAGGTGGCCGAAATAATGTTAATAGATGTACGGGATGAATATCTAGATTACCCCAGATAAACGAATGTCTTCAGCCAATGCTGAAAGGGTCGTCTGTTGTAATTTGGCAGCATTTAAGTTAAGCATTAGCTGAAGACAGCCTGTATTTAGAGGCTAAATTGTCCGCTTTGTGGAATCCATTTTGTATTTCTGTCAGCCATTTTGGCTGCCATGTGCTACCATGTGCTCACCATGTGCTCTGTCGTACCTTCCTGTCAACTGCTCTTGAAATCTGCCTAGAGACAAGTTATATTTAGTTCCTCTTGCTTTGCACATGCTCAGTTGAGCTTGCAGCTGTTCCGAGTTTATAAATGTCAGGATGTGTCTACTAAAAGTAGAAACTGTTAGCTCCACCCACTTGTCGACTGTGCATTCTCTGTATGACCTTATATGTGCCTAAAACCAGCATTTGTGTTAGTACCGCCTTCATTTGAGCCCCTGTGTGGGTATAAAAGGACCAGGATCCTTCCATTCAGTGTGCTACTTCATGCATTACTGAAGGGTGATGTGCGAATGTTAGCTCCACCTCATGAGGTTTAATAAACTCTGTCTTTTCTATTTCCAGTTTCTGTGCCAACTTCTTCCTAAGTGTCTGAGGACTCTGTGCAGAGAAGGGAGAACCCCTAAGCACTGGTAGGCCTTGCTGAGGCTTACTACAACACTGCCATGTCCAGGATTTTGGCTAAGGGGCCAGCCGTGTCCAGAAGTTTATCCTGGCACGCCCTCCAGGAATGATCAATGCCCTTTTCAGGATCCCTAATGAATTTCGCCAGAAAAGTGGCCATCTTTGGGTCCACCTCAGGGGTGAAGGCGACCTTTCCCTCTAGTGTTGGACTCGGGCATTCTGCCTTGAGGCAGCTCCTAACCTCCTTATCCAAGGGCTTGCGAAGCCTAGATGCCATATATGCAGCCACCTTGGGGGCTGGAACCCACTCAGCTGACCGGGGGTGCAGTAGATCGTCCGGGTTAAGCATATCATTGCTTACCTCCGGCTCCACAGGTTGGTCTGGCCACGCCGGACGACATGGTCTACCCGAGTCACCATCCCCATCAGAAGTTTGGGGGGGGGGAAATCCTGATCCGCCACAGGAATCGCGTTGGGACAACCCGAGGGACCTGCCAGGTCTTCTGGGGGCTGAGAAGCAGTGGGGAGGGGGGGTTTGAAGAGGGGTTGGGAATCCATAAAGGCCTTACATAAGCTTTCAAAGGCGTCAGTATCCACCCCCGCGTCATCAACGCATTTCCTCTTGGGGTCAGGGGTAGAGATGGAGGGCTGCCCTGGAGGTAGGGGTTTTTGTATCCAGACTGGTCTTCCCTGGAGTCCAGGGGTTTCAGGCACTGGGCCTGCAGCTGTGAAATCTTCTCCAAGGGCGCCACTGCCAATGACACCGCCTTGAGGATGGAGGAGTCCATAACCTGACAAAAATCATAATCTATAGGTAGGTATGAGACTTCCTCCTCCTCCTCATAATATTGGTCTTCAAAATCCTCCATTTTTCAAGGATTGAGACCAAGTTCTACAAGTAAGGGGTTAAGAATAATAGGGGATTCCCCTGTAAATTTTAATCACTCTGAGGCTGAAAAGTAAACTGAACACTGGGACCGTAACTCCCTTTTTATTCTGAGGGTTAAATATGCCTGGTCTGGTCCCCTGCAATCAATCACCGTCTTACCCAAGGCACAGGTGTAAAGCTCCAGGCAGAGGCTCAATATGACCGACTGTGCCTTTAAACCAAAATATCTTCCCCGCGTGATTTTGAACAATTAAATAATGGCCTCAAAGCAGCGCGCCGTGCGAGTCTCACCGCGCCAGCCACACAGCGTGAAACTGAGGCAAGGAGACTCGCCGGCTGCGGGAGGTAATTACGTGCCAAGCGCGCTGAGGAGAGATAAGACGCGGTCCCCTAG
The DNA here is from genome assembly GCA_963921515.1 of Calotriton arnoldi. Lineage (NCBI taxonomy): Eukaryota > Metazoa > Chordata > Amphibia > Caudata > Salamandridae > Calotriton > Calotriton arnoldi. Next base: position 824,885 of record CAWUFW010006552.1, read on the forward strand.
CGGCGGGAGGGCCGCACTGCGTCAGAGCCTGCCGGAAATATAGACCGCGTAAGGAGCGTTGGAAACGCTCCTGCGGTCCTAAAGCAAATACCGAAGCCGCGCGCAGCTAAAAAATGTCACAAGCAAACTCAGTTTATCTCACAATGCCCGCGCTAGCATAATTAAAGAAAACCAACATTATACACGAAATATCGCAGAAAGAGGGGAAATTCACTTAACTCAATGCTGCTGGAGCAGCGAAGAAAGAGGAGGATAGAGCGTCCTCAAGGGAAGGTCAAAGGCCATCCTGGCCTAGGATTGGACAGTGTTGTGGACTTTTTCCATCTCCATTTCCCCATGGGTTCATGGGAGATGTAGTTGTATTTCTTGTTGATGGCTGCTAGAGTAAATAAAGTGAGAGAGAACAGCCTAATCCGAAGCCTCCGGTCCAGACATAGAATTCATACGAAATCTTATGAACAAAAATCTATGGTAAGGATTGGTCACAAACGATAAATAGTAATATTCTCTTACCCTAGGTTTGAGTTGATTGATTTCCCAGCTCTCCTTATCCTGCTTTACAAATAAACGTTTTTTAAACTCAGACTTAGAGATGAAAGAACAGGTTGTTGGATCGTCAAATAACTTTGGAAACCCAATAGTGTATAAGCTAGCCTTGATAAATTGCAACCATTTTATTTTGCTTCAGCCATCTAGTTTTAGACAATCTAATAAGATGTCTTGCGTCAGCTATAGAGTATCCCTCCTCCAGATCAAGTGCCATAGAAGAGAGGGGGCGGCAAAAATCTTGTCAGAAACAAAGGGGAGATCTAATTCAGTGTGGCAGGTAATGGAAGGACAAGAAAGGGGGACGCCTAATAGACGTTTCCAAAATTTGTTCTCTATTTGTTAAAGTCTGCAAACAGGAACAACTCCCCACAATGCTGCACAATAAGTTGCGACAGATTGTTTTGGCTTCATATATCTTTATGGTTTCTATCGGCTTGGTCCCCTCCCTCCCCCCCCCCAGCTTCTTTCCATCATAAGGGCTCGGTTTTCTACCATATTATGCCATGAATTTTTGGAGTCGAACAATACCCCCAAATAGGTGAACGATTCGACTACTTCCAATATCCTCCCTTCAACATACCACCTTGTTTGCAATCTCGATTTGGCTCCCGCCACAAGCACAAATGATTTAGTTTCATTAACTTTCAGATCTAAATTGTTCATGAAACTTACATAGGTGTCTATTAACCTCTGCAATGCATTCCCAGTTCTGGCCAGCAGAACCACATCATCTGTGTAAAGTATCAGTACTGGAGCTGAATTGATATGGGGTACATCACTCGTGGTCCCCACCAATGCTGCCTCTTTGCCGTTCGTGTAGAGAGAGAATAGAAAGAAAGCGAGCCCACAACCCTGCCTTACACTACGAGCTAAGGGAAAGGGCCAGGAACGCTCCCCCTCTCTCCTCCCATGCGTACACAAGACTCTGCTGAGGAGTACAATTTGCTGATAAAATTAATTATTGTTCTGTCTATCCCCATTTTGGTCATTATGGACCAGAGCTTCAAGTGAGCCACTCGATCGAAAGTGGCTGACAGGTCCATAAAGGACATGTAAAGCTGACCCTTTTTAGCCGCCGTATATTTAGCAATCAACAGATTTAAGTTGAGGCACTGATCCAATGATCCTTTTGCCTTCCTGAACCCATACTGCGATTGGATTAATAGGTTATTCTCTTCCACCCAGAACTCTAGCCTATTTAGCAATAAATCGGCCCATTAATTTTACTGTGCTGTCTAACAGCGAAATAGGGTGATCATTTTTCGCTGGCACTTTGTCCCCCTTTTTAAAGATCGGTATAAGAACTGACTTTTTCCCCGGAGTCGAGGGGATTAGTTTTGGACACTGCATTGAGAGCATTAGTAAGTAAGGGGGCCCAAAACTCCTGGTTGTTTAAAAAGAAGTCAATAGGAACCCCGTCGGGGCCTGCGCCCTCAAAGTACTACATTGATTTAGTGCCACTTTCAATTCTTCTAAAGTGAAAAGTAAATGAGGTCCATCCCGTCGAAACAGACAAGGAGATTCCTCTACTAAGGCTTCCTTGTCAATACCAAAGACCCCCGAGCAATAGCTTACCCAGTCATCCTCTGTCACATGCGGGTATGTCGATGGAACAGACACTTCTCTAAGAAATGAGGCATTAATTAAGTGCCAGAAATCCTTACTATTTTTTTTTAGAGTAGCTGCTTTTATTAATTTAGCCCACGCCTCTGCTTTTACCTCCCTTAATCTATTCTCTTTCTGTTTTGTATGCAAGGCGTGATGATTTTACCAGCAAGGTGTCCCTTGGATTCGTACAGAGGGCAGTATGGAGGTTTTTGAGTGCCTTAGTGCAACAGTTGTTGAACCAGCACACTGTGTCCCCAGCCGTAGTTCTTTGTACAAGAGCGTAACAGGGTGTCGTTAATTTTTGTTAAAATTCGCTCAAAGGCTACGCTAATTCGTCTGGATGTGAGAGTGGGTCTAAACAGGTTGTAATTTCCTGTGTCATGGTGCTAACTATTCTATGTATGAGGTTTGGTATGTCCGCTTTCTCCCACTTTAAGATAATGCCATTTTTCCTCGCAATAGAGGGATTAGGAACTCGTTTGCCTGAGGAGAACGGTCTTCCTACCCCAGGGTATTTCACAGCCAATTGCCGCATGGTCGCTGCAAAAGGGATAAATTGTTGTCTTAGTGGAAGAAACCCGAGTTCTTAAATATTCTGAGGCCAGAATAAAATCTATTGTTGTCCTGAAAGATCGAGCGAAAAAAGTATAGTCTAATAGACCTGTATTAATAAACTCAGTAGATGCTATCTCCAGATTATGGATCGATAGTAATCTGTTTAGAGAAATGTCAATCATTATGAATGAAATGGCAAATCAGGTCTCCTTGATCATCCTCGATACCACAGACGGGAAGGTGTGTCCTATTACACGTGTGAATATTAAAATCCCCCATCCATAGGATATCTAACGGAATAAGATTGCCTTCCTGTAATTGATATACATCTTTATCAATTGAGTCCATTACCCCAGCCATGTCACCAGAAACGTAGCTCTATACAGGTTAATTAGGAGCCAATCCCTTCCTTGTCTACCTTCACATAAAAGAGTGCGATAGTATGACTAAGTATTTGTAAACTTTACCTTGATCCCACTATTACAGGCTACTAGACTAACCAGACCCCCTCTTGCACGGCCTGTTCGTGATGCTACCGCCGGCGTCTGATAGGTTCTAAACCCATCCATGCTGATTGTGTCTCTCCAAGAAACCTGGGAGTTGAAAACAAGGTCATACTTTAAAACGATTTGTGCCCATTCATTATCCTGTGATTTCATCCTGAAACCTGCTATATTCCATGAGAGAACAGTCAGGATGTGCTGTTCGGGAGCCAGGGTAGATGTTATCATACATGGGAGGGCGGTGTTTGGCATCTGTGCTACAGTTTGGTTAGGGAGTCAGTCACATGCCTCCAGATCACTTAATGGTTCATATCTGTTTTTCAATTGCACAGATGACCAACAAAATGCCGGTTTTGGGGCACGGTGGGTGGGGGCCTTATCTGTGAACTGTTGGTGTGCCTTTGAAGTTCTAGAGGCTAGTAAAAGAAGCGAAGCGGCAGTGCGGAAATCTGTGATTCGGGGGAGGGCGCAGTACATGCAACAAATGCTCCACCAACCTTTGACTGTTGAAGTTTATCACAACGCAATCCCCCTATAGATTTTATACCTGTACCCACCCATTTCACCTGTCTCGCCATTATAATATGGTTATACAGCCTAAGACCCCCCCCTGCTAGATTTAGAGACCCAATATAAGGCCTTGTCCATCAGCTGCGATGTTGACTCGTACTGGTGCTGTTTAAGATCTGGTGTGTTGACTAAGATGATGTACAGGCACGCATCTGGAGGTAGGTCCAGGTGTTCATCTTTTGATATAGCCTGTGTTCCCTCCATCGATCCTATGCCCTCTGAAATCATTGGACCAATTTTATCTCTGCAAGTACCCCTTTGCTCCTCATAGGCAGGACCCGGTCTGTCCCGTCCCTGTGTCCCTCCTCCTGGTAATGTAATAGGTTGGGCATTATCACGCTTTCGAGCGCCAAGTTGCTACGGGTTCAGAAAGGACTTGTCTAGTTGAGATCTTTCTTGCTCTCTTGGAGGCAGCGGGAGTGTCTCCGGGGACCCCCTGTGTAACACTACATTGGTTACTGGGGCCAAACCCATGGTCTAATGACTGTTGGAAAAGCCTTTGATTGTCTCTCAGGTGGGTCTGAAGAGTGTCTCTTACTTAGCCTATCTGTAATTGGCTGCATGACGGTACACAGGATAAGATCCATTTTATGCATTAAGGTGTCCTCTGCGGGGGGAGACGGGGGGGGGGGGGGGGTGAGGGGATGCCAACATTGAGGGTGCGGTTTTAGTGTCCCTTCTCACTTGGTTTGTCACCAATCACCATATTTTTGCGCTGTTTAGGGGCCTTTCCATTGATGTTACTAGTACTGATAGGGCCTAACTTGACCCTCCCCCCTCTTCCGTGTGCCCGGAGGATCATTGGGCGGGCTGCATTCTGTTCCTTTTTAGGCTCCCTCATAGCTGGCACTGTTGAGGAGGAAGTGCTAGCTGAAGCGATCCCGGGGGACAAAGGGCATTTCCTCTCCCTCACTTCGAGTGTTATTGATAATGGGGAGTCTTACCTCTTCCAACGAGAGGCGTCGCTCGGTAATCTCAGTTTACTTTGACAAGACGTCAGCAGCTCTGATCAGGAAGGAGTCCAGGGTCGTTATAATCTCTCCTCCCGGTTCTGTGGTCCTCGCTTTCCTCTTGCCCATGGTCCGTGCTTAGTTCTCCCCCTCAAGATGGGGGTGGCCCAGCCTCTTCCGGGCGATGACCGGCGTGGACGGGCCCGCCCTTGGCCCGGGCTTCACCCGCACTGGACTGCTGGCGCTCCTTATGCACGAGGGAGGACTGGAGGCTAACGGGACACTGAGTCCCCAGCAAAGCAGACTGTCTGGCCCGCTTTCCTTCTCCCCTGGCGTTTACCGTTACAGAGACCGCGGGACTGCTGGCGCTTCTTATGTGCGAGGGAGGACTGGAGGCTCACTGGACACAGAGTCCCCAGCAAAGCAGGCTGTCTGGCACGGCTCGCTTTCCTTCTCCCCTGGCGTTTGCGGTTACTTAATTGACTATTTAAAATGTGAAATTATTATATTTTTGAAGTTATACACTAGGTGCAGGTTGTTAGGTTAGTAGGGGTATAGGGAGGAAAGTTAATTAAGTAATTGATTAAAAATTAGTTAATTATTTAATTGATTGGTAATTATGTAAATTGTGCAAATATTATATTTTCCAAGTTTTCTTTTAAGTGTGGGTTGTTGGGTTTGTATGGACATAGGGTGGGAAGTTAAATAATACTTCATTAACAATTATTACTTTATTAATAAATAATACATTATGTACATGGTTTAATATCTTTTTTTACATAACATATTAGGTGTGGGCTGTTGCGTTTGTAGGGGCATAGGGTGGGAAGTTATTTAGCCTATAATTAAAAAGTAATTTATTAATAATTATTTAATTCATTAAACATATTGTGTTATACTTCTTTTTTAGTTATATTTTAAGTGTGGGCTACTATGTTTGTGGGAGTTTAGTGAGGGAACTTAAATAATAAATTATAACTTTTTTAGTAAATTAAAATTAATATTTTTAATAATCATCTAAATTGTTTGTGTATATATACACATTTTATATTAAGAGTTGTACATTTCTGGTCAACTAATAGGGTTCCTAAAATATGTTATGTCTTTGTAGTGAAGTACTTTCCATACTGTTGCACAGACTGGATTTGGAATCATAAATTTTGCCTATCTGAAGTCTAAAGCTTTCCCTACTGTTGCACAGACTGGAGTGGGAATAGTAAATTGAGCCCCTTTGAAGTCCAACGCTGTCCCTACTTTTGCAGAGACTGTAGTAGGAATAGTAAATTTTACCTCTCCCAAGTACAATGCTTTCCCTACTGTTGCAGACTACAGTTGGAACAGTAAATTCTATGTCTCCGAAGTCCAATGCTTCCCTTACTGTTGCAAATACTGTAGTTGGAATAGTAAATTTAACCCCTCCAAAGTCCAACCCTTATCCTACTGTTGCACAGACTCGGTGGCCTTATCCTACTGTTGCACAGATGGGGGGGGGGATGTGGGGCTAGTAAATTTTACCCTTTTGAATTCCGACCCTTTGCCTACTGTTGCAGAGACTGGATTGGGAAGAGTATTTTTTATTTTCTTATCTAAATACTTAGACCCTGATTACGATGTCGGTCTGAGTTGCCTCCGACCGACAGTTTCGGTTAGGGACCCGCCTGACCGTAGGTCGGCAGTTCCACACACCTGATTACAATGCGACCTCACATGGTGGGGCTGCAAGATTCCATTTCTCTATGGGAGCTTGTGCGGCGGGTGGAAACCGCCCGCACAAGCTCCCATTAAGAAATGGGAGTTTGTGAAAACCCCTGCACCGTGTGGCAGGCACCTCACAGTGCCTGTCACACGGTGCAGGGATTGTGCCCCCCAGGCCCAGATATGGAGGGCCAGGGGGCCCAGCTAGGGGCCCCCAATGTCGCTTTTCAACAGCCTTTCCATGTCAGTAAGGCCGACATGGAAAGGCTGTCGGAAACTAACATCATAATCCCGACGCCGTCTTTAAGGGATTACGAGGAGTTTCCGACCGACCATCGGGCTCCATGAGCCAGTCGGAAGGCATTGGTCGGTCCCTCCAACTGCTGCCTCCGACCGCACGCATCCTAATGCGTTGGTCGTACTGCAGCAATAGATGCGGTTCGAACCGCAACCAACAAGCTAATGGTTGCAGTCCGAACTGCATTGTAATGAGGCCCATATTTTTTAAATTGTTGAAATTATTAGTGATTTGTTTATTTTATATCATTTGTATAGTTTTTTTATTTTTATGTAATATATTTATTTTATAGTTTATATTTAATTTAGTTTAGTGTTTTACAATTGTGTTTTAATATTTTTATGTTTAATTTAAATGTATAAATATATTTATGTTTTTTTATAATAGCACAAAACAATTTAAAAATGTAACAAATTAAAATATACTTAGTGTTACATTAGGTATACATTAACATGTATATTTGTAAATATACACACTTGTGTGTTTTATATGAGTATATATTTATATATATTTTAAAAACATGATATTTATTTTAGATTCAACACCATAAAGGTGTATTTAATTTAATTAGTATATAACGCAAAATGTAGTTAGTTAAATTTAAATGAGCGTCAATAATGAGTCAATTACTGCAAATGCAAGCGGATGGGCAGCATTAAATAATGTAAATGCAAGGGGATCTACATAAAATAGCCAGAATCATAGATCAGCAAGAGGACTAACATGGAATCTACTTAAATAGTTTAAGAATGAAGTAAATAGGTAAACTAGCACAGAGTCTGCTTACAAGAAAGTGAGCAAACAGTATAAATATAACTCCGCAAGCAGAATAATAGAAACTGCTGTCTGTGAGGTGAGAAAAGCCCAACTATGGACAGAATAATGTGGAGCCTGTCTGAGGTAGTAAGCACAAAGTATGGCACATCTCCCAAAAAGGTCCCTTTTTATAGGATTCAGGCGGTGAAAGCTGCATGCTTGACATGGTAAGATCTGACATGATAGGAACTCTACTAATAAAGTAAGATACACAAAGCAATAAAGAATATATATCAAATAAACATTTAGGAATACTTATTTTCATGCATAATTATAATAAGGCACACATAGGATATGAAGAAAACATAATATTTGTGCAATAAATAAAAATCCAGAAAGTACAAATGACAACATTTCTTAACCCAGACTCGAGCAAAGAACCTTGAATTTGTTGCGAATGCAGAAACATTCGGCATATGGCTTCCTTCTCAAGGAACACAAATGTATACATCTACAAGTAAACAGTGTCATAAAACAAATACTATTCAGCATATTTTCTGAAATGCAAAGACAATGAAGAGTAACATGAAGGTGGGAAACTCATTTATACAATTTTAAATGCACATTTATTTCTGTCACTGTAAAATGAATGTGAACGCAGACTAACAAGGCCTAGTCATGTCAAATGAAGCCTGGTCATGCCACCTAAAACACAGTAACATCAAGCAATATTTTTCTTTAATTAAAAAAACGCTCACATGTCCAAATAAAGGCACTGGTAATGGCATGATAAAGGGATGGGAGTGAAATAAAGCTAGCAAGAGAAGTAAAGTCAGTCAGATTATGGAGCACAGGTCATCGGATAAGTGCAGGAATAGATAAACTAAGAAGGGAGCAAGCGGAATCAACCTGACCATGAAACCAATGGAAAGACCAGGGCCTCTGCTTGTGTTACACTGAAGCAGAGTAGAAACAAGCATTTGCAATGCAATTGGTCTCGCCTTTGGGACCTTATATGTATTTAGCTATGCAGCACTTTAGCCTGGGTGCTGAAACATCTACTGTTCTTTAACATGGAGGGAAAGTAAGCACCAAACTGCGTGACACGCCATGTATGGAAAGCGCTATACAATTACAATTCATGGAAAGAAATATTGCCTTTCAGTGGGAAATGGTATAGTCCAAAGCTCTGTTTTTAATAGGGCCTTCGGTGGTCATATCACTGAAAATACAAGATTTGACAAAAATATTGTATACGGGTGCTCGTGGAAGACAATTTCTATGGCCTGGAATCTAGAGAATGTTAAAGTGATTCTGGTATTTTACTGACTTTTGCTGGTCGTTTTCCCCATCAATACAGTTAAATAGAGGCAGTTGCCAGAAAAATTTTAAAAAAACTAAGTCCCTCAGCAGAAAGCAATTCTGGTATTTTACTCGCCTCTACTGGTCGTTTTCTATCAATACAGTTAAATAGAGGCAGTAGAACAGAAATACAACATAGAGAGAGGTACTAAGTTTAAAGGAACAAGAACGTTTCCAGATGGACTAAAAATATATTTATACTGCGAAGATACATGTAAGAGAATTTCGAATAGTGGCGGAAAGAAAGGAAAACGATCAGCCACCGGACTGCACGTTCGGGATAAAAAGCAGATTTTGCTTTGCAGAGTGAAGCGCCGTGGAAGGTACTTATTTGTTTAACAACTTTTTTTTTTTTTTTAAGGGAGGTTTGGAGACATCGGGCAAATTATTTTCTTACCCATTACCTAGTGTTGCAGTGGAGGAAGTTTTAAGAGGGAGAAAATATAGTCACAAAAACAAAATGCAGGGGGTGTTGCTTTAATTGAGTGTGGGTACATGTGCATAGATTTGGTCATTATCTGAATATGTGCATGGGCTGCCCTGAAAAAGGGTCCCATAAAGTGTTCAGAACCACCACCAACAAACCAGAATTGGATCATTCTTACAGATTTTACAAAAATGTTTTGTAGAGCACCTCTAGACTCCTCTCAGCCACTATGTGTGCCCTCACGTATACCAGATTATTTACATCAGCTCCCATTCTGAACATGTGCACACTGGTCACCTAGCGCTGCTCCAAGCTGGAAACCAAGCAAACATTACAGCTAGGATGGCTCAGTGAGCTAAACACTCACTGCTTAGCTATGCAGGTTCCAAGTTTGAATCTCAGCTAGGCCTACTCAGCCAACCAGCTTTCTGAGGTAGGTAAATTGAGTACTATTAATTTAGGCAATAGGGAAACTTATCTAAATCTAGGACAAGTCATTTTAACATGCAATGTTTACTGTAGTTTTTGTATTACTTTAATAAAGTTGTCGCAGAATGCGGTTATTTGTACATAACACCATCAAACTCTCCCATCTTCAGTGCTGTTACTAGCACCAGCTACATCATCCAACTCAACAGTACTCATTAGATCTACTTTAAAAGATAAAATGTCAAGCATCCAGGACTGATATCACGACCGTGAGGTTGCGCGCACACACACACATCTCTGCAGATGCATGAATCCAACGAACTATCTTACCAGTGAACTCTACACCTTTTTATACCGAAGAGGAAAAACGAGCCACTTGACTGTTTCAGTTACGTTACCTTTGTAATGTCTGCATGGCTCAGGCTTTATTTTTTCTGGTCTGTGGGTCCAAGTAAACTAAACCTTGACTACGATTCCCAGAATGCACTCGTGTGTAATAAAGATACAGGACTGGTCTTCAGACTGAATACAAAACTGCAATCACAGAAATTTGTTGCTTGGGTTTAAACGTTTTGTAATTTATGATGAGGGCCGCTGCAAGCTCGTTCTGTATCCCATATATTATTTTATCAATATGTGGTACTGTTGCCATAGTACCTCATGTATTATAAACTGCATTAATGCGAGGCGCCCTGACGCCCGAGGGGGCTGGTCTTCGCCTAAATAAAACGTAGACAAAAAAAATATAAACATTCATGTAATCTAGAAAAGGGAGAGGCATGCTTCTGCGTGCCTCGCCCTACCCTGCCTGCACTCACTGAGGCCGGCTTGCCCGTGGCTTTGGCCAGCTGCTGGGTGAGCTCGCCCTGCAGGTTTCGGGCACGGCGTCCTTGCAGACGTTGGTGTTCACTAAGAAGGTAGGCATCTCGGAGGGGTGATGCGGGCCTCACTGGTGCTGTATGGGCGGGAAGGGCCTCTTTGCTGCGATGCTGCTGCCGGGGAGATTGACGATGGCCTCTGTCTGTCCTGCTGTGCTGCTGGAGGGACAGAGGAGCTTGAGCCTCAATGCTGCCTGTGCTGGGAGATGAAAGATGGAGGGCTACCTGCTGCACACACCCTCGCTGCACACATGCTACCTGCAAACACACCCTCAATGCACACACCCTCGCTGCACACATGGTACCTGCGCACACACCCTCGCTGCACACATGGTACCTGCGCACACACCCTCGCTGCACACACGTTTAGAGGAGGTGGGAGTAGTGGGCATTGCCCTGGACTGGTTTCGATCCTACCTATCTGGCAGGTGTCAAGCAGTGGCCCTTCCCCCTTTCCGGTCAGCGTATACCAATGTCTGTCATGGAGTCCCACAAGGGTCCGCCATCAGCCCAATCTTATTCAACATCTATCTGAGCCCACTGATTAATATCATTCGAGCTCATAATGTAAATCTGGTGAATTATGCTGATGACACTCAGATTATTATATCTCTTGACAGAACGTCACCTAATGCCCTGGAGGATTTTCATGCATGTATGCATGCCACTGCGCAGTGGCTACGTAATAACTCTCTGCAATTTAACTCGGATAAAACCGAAATTGTTCACTGCGCAGTTGGGAAGGTCCATCGGCCTCTTCCCCACAACTTCTGGCCCCTCGGCCCATCTACCGTTTTGGTGCCATCTAAGACGGTGCGAAATTTGGGAGTTGTGTTCAACTCTGACCTATCTCTGGAGACGCAAGTGAACAAGCTGGTGGGGTGTTGTTTTGGCCTCGTTAGGGCTTTGAGGAGGATTCTTCCATTGCTTCCAATCTCGGCCAGAGCTTTAGTTGTTCAAGGCGCTATTCTAAGCAGACTTGATTACTGTAATGCTCTGTTGCTGGAGTCTCCCAAGTATCTGATACAAAGACTGCAGCGTGTCCAGAACACGGCTGCGAAACTGGCCTTGTCCAGACCACGTAGCTTTTCTGCTTCACTGTGCCTATCGGAGCTACATTGGCTCCCCGTGCAGCAAAGAATTCATTTTAAATCCCTCTGTATGGGGTTCAGGGCGTTACATGGACTTGGTCCTAGGCCGTTGCAGCAGAAATTGGTCTGGTATACTCCCACCCGGACCCTTCGTTCCTCCTCTGCCTATTTGGCAAAGATACCTAGGTTTAACAAGGTCAGGTCAGGAGGAAGGTCTTTCAGTGTTGCTGCTGCAAAGCTTTGGAATACACTCCCATCTGAAATCAGACAATGCAGTACCCTGTCTGTGTTCAGGAAAAGGATCAAAACCTGGCTGTTCCCCAGATAGCGTTCTTGTCTTCCTTTTAAGCAATGTTTATTTGGCTCTGTCATTCCTGCTTGTTGTTGGTTTGTATACATGTACTCTCAGCGCCAGGGTACCCGTTGGGTGTTTGCTGCGCTTTATAAATACTATATACAATACAATACACCCTCGCTGCACACCCTCGCTGCACACATGCTACCTGCTGCACAAATGCTACCTGCTGCACAAATGCTACCTGCTGCACAAATGCTACCTGCTGCACAAATGCTACCTGCTGCACAAATGCTACCTGCTGCACACATGCTACCTGCTGCACACATGCTACCTGCTGCACACATGCTACCTGCTGCACACATGCTACCTGCTGCACACATGCTACCTGCTGCACACATGCTACCTAGAAAAATTACTTTCTTCTGAAAAGAGCGCCACATTGAAGCAACGCTGCAGCACTCACTCAGCCAGACAAAGAGCAGTTAATTATCCGCCGTGAGGGCATGCAATATCCTGCTGCAGAATCCCATCAAGGCGGCCTACGAGGAAGGCTGTAAATATAACAAGCACTGGCACTAACAGTGCCTTAGGGAGCCCTGTTCACTAGCTCCTCCGGGTGCACTTCACTCTGCACCAACAATGTGCGCCGACCGGCCCTACTCACCGGACTGTGTTGCAACGATCAGCAGCATGGAGCCCTGCTCTTTTTTCTGGAAGCCTGCGAGGCTCCGATCCCCCTCTCTGGCGTCGGAGCAATTGGGGAAGCTCCGTCTTCCTCTGGCCGGTGTGCAGGACTCTCCTCGGTGCACGGGAGCCCCGCCCACACTGAGGTGCGAGACGCCCGACTTCCAGTCTTTGCGCCTACGTTTCGCGAGGTGGGCGTGCTTGTGACTGCGCACTATTTTTAAACAAGCATTTGCAATGCAATACGACTGCATTTATGCGAGAGGTATTGCATTACGAATGGCAGCTTCCACGTTTAAAAAAGCACGAACAGGAGTGGGGCTGGTGAGGGAGGGGGCGAAAAAACTGCGAACTGCGGGAGTCGGGGGGAGGGGCTCAGGGCAGTAAATAGTGTTCGGGTAAAGGGGCTGATAGCCTCGGAAGGAGCAAAATGACGACATAGGCGTCAGGAGGAGGGACTAACAAGCCAAACACCAATCACAATGCAGAATTTATGAATAAAGCCAATCAAAAAGATGGGCGGAAAGTGGGTGGAGCTTCCCCCGCTATAGTGTATACAGCATCTCTCGACGAGACAGCGCATGCGCTGCCTAGCTGAGACCTAAAATAGGGAGGCAGCTCAGCAAACTAGCAATTTAGCTCTGCGAGTTAAGGCTCTCCAATTCCAATGTCAGTAAATAGAGTTAAATTTTAATCAAGCAATGGTAGCATCTGATATTTACGCCGCTTTGAAAATGCGTGAGCACTATAGAAAAGAACACCGTATCAATATTAATCTTGAACTCGAGAATGAGAAAGCAACAATGAGGAAAGGACTGTGGAATAATGGAGCAAGGGTCTACCTCGGAGCAAGGGTCTACCTCGGAGCAAGGGTATGGAAATAGGGAACAGCATGATGCAACATTAGCGGAGAGAGGGCAGGTGGGAGTGGCTGACATGGGAACGCATTGCGTCACGGGCAGAAATACTGGAGAAAGAGTTGGAAACAAAGAAAGCAAAAGAAATTTAAAAACACACAGATCATGGAGTGCAGGGCACAGGAGAAGTGCGGGGGCTCAGAATCTCAGCACAGAGGCGAAGTAGGCAACTGATCCGGGCCCTAAGAGGAACACCACAGCCTTTGGATGTGTAACACACAGACAGGCTAGATACACAAAAGGGGCAAATAAGCAAGATGATTCAACAAGATCAGGATTATATGGACATCTAGTGTGATCTATACATGAACCCCCTGCAGCCCTCCCAAGGTCAGTAAATGCAGTACCATTAAATTCAGCATTGGTAATATCCATTATATACAGTGCTTAGAAACTGCAGGACTAGGGTATGGAGGACTAAAGAATGGGTCAGACAAGGACCAGGTGTTGTGCAGAAATGCTGCAGTGAAGTTCAACAAAAGTGGACACATTGTTGATAAAATGTACTATGGTGAAAAGGTACAGAATGGGAATGGTATTACAATTAGTATAGGAAAGCACATACAGAACCCATTGTATATTTTAAATTGAATCAAACTTTTAAAAAACACACCGCATGAAGAAGTAGGATCTGGAGGGGGATGAGGAGGAAGGGAGTGTGGAAATGGGTTTGTTCGAATGGATTGGTAAGGGAGATCAGAGTAATGATGATGAGAAGCGATTGGACATGAGGCAGACTGGAGCAATCACGCAAAGGCATCTGTAAGATTAGGCGGAGGGACTCTCATGGGGGAAACCAGAAGCTTGTAACACCACCAGGCTCCTTTTGAAGGAAGTATATATCCAATGGCCCTAGGTTCAGCGCAAAGCAATACATTAGAATGCGGTGCAAACATTTTCTTTTTTTAATTTTTATTTCAATCCACAGCAACAGTGAGTAAATACATACATCAAATCCATGACATCTTGTACCACATCACATATCGGAGTTAATAAGGGGAAAAGAAAATAATAGTTAGATTAAAATGGAAAAATAGCCTAAAAAACACAAAAACACTAATACCTTTTCAACCTTTCATATGGTCAATCATAGGGCCCCATATATATGTACCGAGTTTACGCCTTCTTACCCCTTTGACTGAGTAGAGGCTATGCTCCAAATTAAACATACTGTAAAACCAGGCCCTCCACATCTCGAAGGACGGGGCTTCCTGCTGCAACCACATGGACGATATGCACAATAGAGCCACCACCGTGTCTATGAAAACTAAATATCAGAATTTATACGCAGGTAGCCCTTGCCGCAAGTCTTCCCGATTCCTAAGAGCATCCTAGAGGTTGAAATCTTTATCCCGACCCCTGTTATTTCTGACAAAAACCTTTCAATATGTCCAACAAGATGTGTCAATTTTTCACATGAAAAAAAAAAAAATTGTTCAATATCAGCTCCACAGCTAAAGCATTTCCTGTCGTTTACTCCGCCCCACTTCAACATCTTTGTATGGGTATGGTACAAATTGAACACAGTCTTAAAGTGCTGTGCTTTTAAATTGGCCGAGATCAAGATTTTCCCTGCTATATCAATCGATTGCTCCACAGACACACCCTGCTCTCCCAGACAATTTTCCCATTGGAGGTTTTGCCTATCGAGATCGTCCCTCCTTGTCTCCAATAGCAGATTATACAGTACCCCCATCTTACCACAGCGCCTGATAGCTTCTACTACTTTGTGGTTCTATCAAGATTTGCCGTTTGCCCAAGAAATCACAAATTTGTAAGAACTTAAAGAATTGATTTAGGCAGATGAAACCCGTCAGCCAATATTGAGAAGGAGCACAGACCCCCTTTATCGTAAAAATCCCCAATTTGCGTAATGCCTTTAAGTCTTCAATTATCGACCGTCTGATTCCAAAAAACCACGGGCAGTATGGTTGTTGCAGAAGTGGGCGTATAGTACGACAGCCCTTCAATCTGGAGGCTTTTCCGCACTACCTTCCACACCTTAAAGGCCATAACCATGATCTTAAAATTTGTTTTTTTGTAGTAGCTGCCTTCTAACATTTTAAACAAACCGTTCTTAACTTCAGTCCCCAAGACCATCTGGTATTTAGATGGGGCCTCAGCGATATTGCCCACCTCTTCTCCTGTTAAAAGTATCTGCATGTTCTGTAATATGCAAGCAGAATAGTAAAGTGTAAAATCTGGGACTGACCACCCTCCTTTCTCCCGAGGGAGAGTCATAAAACACATCGCTCTAAGCGGTTTCCCCGGGGCCCATAAAAATAGAGCACACATTGATTGTAGTTGTTGTAGCTGATCTCGGGAGAGTTCCAGTGGAACTGACTTAAGAATAATAAAGAACCTTGGCCAATATATTCATTTCGAGTGAAAGATGTAAACATTCCCACCTCTCCAAAAGTTGCCTCACATTAGCCAAAATGGCCTCCCAATTGACCTCAACCAATTCCTTTAGACATGCCCTAATCCTGATTCCCAGATAAATTGCCTCTTTAAACATTCTGGGATCATTGTCAGTAGTTTGATTCGTGCAGATAATCTGAGTTTTGGCAGCATTCAGTTTATAACCTGAGACGGAACCAAACATATATGCTAGTTGTTCAAATTCTGGCAGAGCTGCGACAGGATCAGGGGTTACGACCGCTATGTCAGCATATGCGAGAGCACAAAAGCGATCTTGCCCTGTAATAAAAGGTTTAATCCCAGAGCTTCTCTCCAACATATTTAGAAAAGGATTAATGTACAAGGCAAATAAAAGTGGAGAACAGGGTCATCCCTGCCTCGTCCCTCTGGAGATACGCACAGGTTCTGATTCTAGCCCCATCGTACATATCCTGGCCATGGGAGATCGATATAAAACCTGAATAGCTTTAATAAACCCAGGGCCAAACCCCATCTGCTGTAAAACCACCCATAGGAAATCCCACGCGACATGATCGAAGGCCTTTTCAGCATCTAAAAGAATCAGCCCAAACTCACTACCATGAACCTTTGCCATGTCCAGTAGGATCACGACCCTATTGAGATTAATGGTGCCCCTGTTTGGTATAAACCCATGTTGTCTTTGAGAAACTAACAAGGAGATAACTTTGGCCAGCCGGTTTGCTAAGATTTTAGCATATATTTTCCCATTGCAATTGACTAGGAATATTGGTCGATAAGACCCCAGGAGATCTGGTGGTTTATCTTTCTTTTTAAATACAATATTTGCTTGATCCCAGGAAACCGGCGCCAACCCACTTTGTGCTGCTTGAAACACAGCCAGCATATCCACTTTTAGCTCCTGAAAGGAAGGTCTTGTAAACCTCCAAGGGTAGCCTATCGTGCCCAGCCGCCTTACCGCTAGTCAGTCTGTTTATGGCCTCTTCTAATTCCTCGACAGTGATTGGTCCATCTAATATCACAGCCTCCTCCTGCCCCCAGCCGCTCATAGACTAGATCTTGTAGCCCTATCTCAGTAGTCTGCCCCCCTGCCTTTTCTTCTGCATATAGCTCCTTACAGAAGTTATGAAAGATTTTTAAGATCTCCTGGGGATTATGTACCCAATTACCCTGTGTGTTTTTCATAGCATCGATTCTTTGTGAAGCTTCTTTTGAGCGGAGTCTTTGCGCTAGACAGCGCCCTGTGGCCTCACCGTATTCATAGCAGTTCTCCTTATAAAGCTGGTATTTAATAGCATTATTCTTGCTCCACTGCAAGTTAACATTGGCTTTACGTCTAGCAACATTGGTTTGCAATTCCATGATATCTCCATCTGCCAAGATCCCCAGGGTTAAATTTTCTTCAGCTGTTCTGAGTTTCATATATAATTCCTGAACTACTAGCTTTGCTTGCCTCTGTTTATACAATCCATAGCTTAAGACTTGCCCGCTAAAACCAGCCTTTAGGGCGTCCCAGACATACCAACATGAGGTAGAGTTACGATTGTTCTCCAAAGAGTCCTTAATCCAACCCTTCATATGGTCAATGAACAGTGTCCAACAGGAGCTTCATGTCGAATGTAAAAACTCTCGGAACCAATTGACTGCCTAAAGCAAGAATATCCATCACTACTGGGCCATGGTCAGAGGTGATCCTAGGAAAGACTTGTATCTTGGCTCCTGTTAATAATACAGGTGACACGAAAAAGTAATCAAGTCTCACTAATTTTCTATGTGGATGGGAGTAGAACGTATATCCCGGGTCCAAATCCTGCAGTGTTGCCCATGCATCGACCAGACTGATCAGTCAATAAATGATGTAGTGCCTTAAACACCTTAGGCTTCCTACCCTTGTAATTGTGTATGCCCGGTAGTAAATGTATATTAAAATCCCTGCAGAGAATAAGCGGGGTGGGCCATAAAGCCAGATCCACATTTAACCCCTCCAGAACTGAGACATCAAAGTTAGAGCCATATACTGTACATAAAGTGAACTTCGCTCCCCCCGCAATGCATTTCAAAATAGCCCAGCAACCTGGTTTGTCCAATACGACTCAACCGGATTGCTGGATTTCTCGTTTAGCTAATACTGCAACTCCCACTCCCCCCCCGCCAGTCATTGTGGATTGTTGTGAACATGCCAATACCGCATAACCCAGTTCTGTTAGACTTTTCCGCTTACCCCAGGGTATGTGAGTTTCCTGTAGACACACTAGGTCAGAAGGAATCACCCGCAACTCTGCAGCTACTCTTTGTCTTTATTATTTAGCCCGCAGATATTCAAAGAACAGATACGTAATCCTAATTTAACCATCATATCCTCATTAAATGTGGCTGCGTTACCTCGTTGAATACTCCTATTATGTGGTTTTTGCTTTCATCCTCGTCTTTTATCGTGCTGTGGATTGCTTTTTCTTCTTTTACCCCCACCCCCCCCCATCAGCCACCCCAAACCCCCTCTCCCAACCTCACCCTCCCCCCGCACCACTGCAGTAAGGCTTTAGGACCAATGGTCCCTGCGAGAACAACCTCCCGCCACCCGGTTGCTCCCCCCGCCTTCACAACACCCTGTGTTATAACAAACACAAAACACCCCAGCCTACATAATACACGACCTAACTCCGTGCAGATGTTTGTAGAAAAAAATAAACATAGGGCCATATACAACAAAGACATAGAAAAAAAACGTAAATGAAACAGAGAACAGACAAAAGAAGGCTGAAAGCCCCCCGAAATCAAGAACACCTGGTAGTTAGAACAAATATGCATAATTAATCACATCCTACAGTATCCAACAATATCAGCCGCCGGCCCTTGCCTCAGATAGATTGCAAATACTCCTTTGCTTGTACCTCGGAGGTAAAATAGCGAGTATGCTCCTTATATAGTACCTTTAATTTAGCTGGATTAAGCAGAAAGGCTTGCGCCCCTTTGGCCTGAAATGGTGCAATGAGCTGAAGTGCCAGCGCCTCCCCACAGTTTGATGGCAAAAATCTGGCCTAACAAAAAAAAAAAAAAAAAAAAAAAAACAACTCTGCCCCTTTCCCTGCCCTCTTTCTATTAGAGATTTATTTAGAATACTCTGTTCTATTGCTTTTGATATATATTTAACTGCAAGAATTATTGATAAACTCGCCAGAGAGATATTATTCCAATGTCTTTTATCTAAGAAATATTTTTGTTCCTTATGAGGACAGAAGAACCAATGAACCAATCACAAAACAATAAATGTTCAAAACGGGTATATATAGAAAAAGTTTTATCTTTTGAAATTTATCAAGGGTACTACATGATTATACAAACAATGCAACAAGAGGAAAATAAATACAATTATATAATCCTTCAATGTCACTATTATAAACACTTCTTCTCGCTGTACATTATTTTCCAGAAGAGAGTGAGTGTCGACGTTTCGGTCTCTATGCATTTGTCCATGAGACCATCTTCAGGACTATCAAATTTAATAGTTGACCCCTAATAAAACATGAAATAAATAATTACCATGCGTGAATTTAAACTATTCATTTCATTATTTACAGAAAATAATTGATACACCCGTGTCAAAAAGTTATAATTTCTCAATTTACAAAATTTCACATCAATGAAGTTAAGAATCTCTCAAGATGCATATATTATGTAACATCCTTAGAACTCAAAGAGATTTCTATCCACAAGAGCACAAACATTGACTCCGATGTGTCTGATTTTATCAAAACCACGATTTTCATCGATCTTTTCATGGTTTTGATAAAATCAGACACATCAGAGTCAATGTTTGTGCTCTTGTGGATAGAAATCGGGTGTATCAATTATTTTCTGTAAATAATTAAATGAATAGTTTAAATTCACGCATGGCAATTATTTATTTCATGTTTTATTAGGGGTCAACTATTAAATTTATGATAGTCCTGAAGATGGTCTCATGGACAAATGCATAGAGAACGAAATGTCGACACACACTATTCTGGAAAATAATGTACAATGAGAAGAAGTGTTTACAATAGTGACATTGAAGGATTATATAATTGTATTTATTTTCCTGTTGCATTGTTTGTATAATCATGTAGTACCCTTGATAAATTTCAAAAGATAAAAACTTTTTTCTATATATACCCGTGTTTTTAACATTTATTGTTTTGTGATTGGTTCATTGGTTCTTATGTCCTCATAAGGAACAAAAATATTTCTTAGATAAAAGACATTGGAATAATATCTCTGGCGAGTTTATCAATAATTCTTGCAGTTAAATATATATCAAAAGCAATAGAACAGAGTATTCTAAATAAATCCCTTGAAGGCGCTTTTTACCCGTTCATTTGATTTGCCCAAGCCCTCAAGGGTAGATTGGGTTTCCCATTATATTCAACTCTTTCTATTAGGGCGCGCGAGATCAGATACAGCTTTGCGGGCCAAAAAGTTATTGAATGATATTAATATCGCTCTTGGTCTGGGTGCCGCTTGTCCTGGTTTTGCTCGAGGGGAGAACAGGAATCGATGTGCTCTTTGGATCTCTCGCTGCCAGTCACACTGAGTCAGTTCCGGAAAAGCTTCTGAGAATAATTTGAGGATATATTTGCGGGGATCCTGGCCTTCCGTGCCCTCTGGAATTTGCAGGACTCAGGTTGTTTTTCCAGAGCCGGTTTTCCAGATCAGTCAGCTTCCATTGTGTTTAGCAAAACCAAAGGGGATGATGGACGGAGTGTTGAACATTGCAAGCACTCACCCCCAGTCAACTGATCTGGGTTTAATCCATCATCATTCTTTAGCTCACTCCGCCACCCCATTTCAGACATGGCCATATGCAAATCAGTCTGACCCTGTGCCTCATGGGAACAGTCCAGCCCGAACTGCCAAGCCACGTCTTCCCTGGACCGGAAACAAGCTTCCTGGGACCGGTTTCGGGTTCACTATTCTTCCTACATGCCTATCCTACTCATGGTCTCCCACGCACCATTCAACGGATGCTAGCTCTTCTATATGGCAGCTCCAGCTCCCCTTACCTTGATCCCAGTGCGGGGGTATGCTTTGGGGCCCCCTGGAATACCCGCACTATTCTGTGACAGGACTCACTTCCACCCCATTTCGACTATTTACAGCTCCAGTACTAGCTCTGAGCATCGACTCGCGCCCCCGGATGCGCAGACTGCTGCGGGCTCACACACTTCGTTCAACTGGACAATTGCTACCTGGCTTCACATCACTAGAGTTTCTCTACCCCCCCCGCCCCGACCCCTCGAGTTACCACTGTGATGTTTCGGCGTACTGTAGTTTAAGTAGGCTCCCCTTGTTTCACTCACCTTGTTATATATAGGTCCCTACTCCTACCTACCCCATCACCACATGCATGGCGTGGCAGATTTTCAACACTAACCCCACTTTTACACCAGTGATGGGCATGCTGCGGGAAATTTTTGGGAGGAGGTCTCTCCATACTGTTAATCCCCCACAGAACATCTTTGCTTTGCAGCCCTCTGCTGACACTGTCTCCTCATGGTAAGTTTTAGAGGCATGCACACTGCCCGTAAGATACGAGATAAATCCTATCTCAAACGACATGCGCATGTGGTCTTCTTGCAGGAGACCCACACCACACAAACGGTGGTGACCCCCTCACTCAAACGCTTGAGAGGACTCGTTTATGCCACTACTTATTCAGCATACGCATGTGGCGTCCTAATTTGGATCAGAACCGAAGTCCCAGGTTTTAGATAGAACTGTTGACCCTGAAGGTCGTTACGTATTCCTTACTTATTGGACGAGTTTATGCCCCCAAGACTGGTCAGTTTGACTTATGGGACACTCACTCTTCCACTCTTTCCCATAAAACAGAGTTCCCTTGGATTCCTGGTGAAGACTTTATTGTGCATTAGATCTGCATCTCGATAGGTCCTCCCTCACGCCGCCCCGCAGGCTTTACTACATAGTCACACTGCGCAGCTGCGTAACTGGGTTCAGCAGTGGCCTCTTCTGGATGCCTCGCACACACTTAAACCTACCCACAAACTGTATTTATTCTACTCTGCAGCACATGGGCTCCATATACGACATGACTGCTTCTTATGCACAGTATCACTGACTCCCCTTGTGCATTGCTCAGACTATCTGGAACGTGTGACCTCGGATCATGACACCCACTATATAGACCTCCGATGGACACCTCCCAGATCGCCAGTCAATACCCGTCGGGTCTGGTGGCTCAGTAACTAATGCGTCCACTGCAGGGTCCTGTGTTCGACCTCAAGGCCACAGGTTCAAATCCCGGCGGGTCCACTTAGCCTTTCATCCACCTGAGGTCGATAAAATGAGTACCATTGAGTTGGGTAACAATAAACATCTGTTATTCAGCGCCAAGATACCTACGGGTGAACGCGCGCTTTACAGATACACGTTATGTTATGTTTACCTGGCGTTCCCAAAGTGGCTGTCTTACTGCCCCAGTTTTCAAGAAGGAGTAAGGTGATCATATTAAACATTATGCAGAGAACCAGGACACTGCCTCCTCGGACGATGGAATGGGACGCATTTAAAACAGTGACTAGGGGTTATTGCATACAACAGGTGGTGAGTGTCTGCAGAATACTAGAAAACAATCTACCAACTGCGGAAAAGTGCCTTGCTCGACTGAGTAATGAAGCGGATCAGGATCTGGGGATGCTTTCACAGTTAACTGCGGCATATGTAGAACTCTTAGAATGCCTACGTCACTTCAGTTTTACAACTCACGCGACTAAGTCCATCGAGAGGGGGACAAGTTGGGCGGACTCTTAGCCTGCCTTGTGCGCAGACACCAGCCCGGCCCCTATTACCGAACTCGTTTCACCCACTGGTGCCCCAATGTGCTCTCTGGATGATATCCTTGATCAATTTCCCACTTTCTTTTCAGGCTCTGTCGTGTCGTAATTCCTCAGGACTTGTTCGCTGCCAGAATGTTACATCTCCAGGCACCACCAAGCCGGTTTGTCGTAACGACGCAGGCTCTTGGCGAAGAGATAATAAACGTTGTGACTACTTTCTTAATTGTCCCTTCGTATTCTAAAGGCTTTCAGTCTCTAGATAATTACCTGAATTCTATTTGTAATTTCCAATTAGCTTGGGTGATATTGATATACACCCAAGGTTTGCTCTCTGGATGTCTTAAACAGAATCTTGACAATTGCTGGGGGAAATATGAGCAGTGAAGATTAATACTGTGGAGCAATTCTGGGGTTCAACTACAGCGCAAAGTTTCTTCCTTTTTAGGTCTCGCCTAGGCAGCGCGCATGCGCGGTCTCTCCGAGACTTCAAGTAATCTGTATTGTCGAGTGAAACTCCGCCTATTGGCGGCTAATATGTCCTGCTGCTCGCCATTTGTTTAACGTTGCATTGCTGTTGTTATCTTGCTTATGGTTGGCTTGCGATGCGAAACGTCACTTCCGTTTTTCAGGAAGCATCACCGACCAACTACTGTTTAGTTACGCTGCTGGGCTGTTATTATTCCATTTAGGGACTACTTCCTTGTTGTATTTGCAGCGCGCCATGCGCGCTTTCACTTTTACAAAGGGTGCCTGCTGCTTGAATAATGCGGTGTGTATTTTAAACATGCACACACTCTTTTTTATAAGTTTCTTTCAGTTTTATTTTAGTCGCTCTGGTTCATTGTTTAAAAGGCGCCAGGAAGCGTATGTGCACTTTAAATTTGGGGGGGGGAACTCACTTGTTATCACTTTCTCTTGCCTCCAAAACAAACGTGCTCTGCTGGCGGATTTTTTATTTTTTTATTTTTTTTATTTTTTTAAACACACGGCATTCATGTTAAATTTTGTATTATTAACGAGATGATCCGATGCTGAGACCCCGCCCACACCCTGTTGCCAATGTATGTGAAGGAGGTGGAGGCAAGAGACGATCTGCAGCTTTCCACTCACTCGCATCAGCTTCTGCACTCCTCCTCCGCCAGCCTCATGTGCTCCAGAGCAAAAACACCAACCAGGAAAGTGGACCAGCCCTTCCCCGCCCCCTACCTGGTGAAGCCCTGACTCAAGAGTATTAGCAGTTCGAGTCCGCTCCCACCAGAAAGATAGAATGGGTTTGAGTTTCTCCGGAGCGATCTTTTTCATCCTGGACCCCTACAGCTCCAGCCCAAGTAAGCATGCTACAGGCAGCTGCCTTAAAGTTACTACTTTGTGCCCTGCAAGAATGGCGCACAAAGAGCCAGAGACCGCATTTACTTCAGCCTGGCCGGAGGAGTCTTGTGCCGCATACAAACACTGTGCAGGGCGCCTCGCCAGCTGCCTAATCATTGTCAGCAGGAGTGCAGCGCGTGATTAGGAGTTGAGGGGTCTGTGCGTTCCCAAAATTACATCTTCGTTGTATTTTATTGTTATCCTAGAGCTGGAGCGACTTTTTTGCGCACGCTTCTGAAAGCAACTTCTAAGTCGCATACAGGTATGAGTATCTAATTAGAGAGCCAGCGTTTCAATGCAAGTGACATCTGTATGTCAAACTATTCTGTGTTTTAGTCCGTTTGCTGGTGATGTTTACCACTTTTTCTAATTTTTAGGTCTCGCCTAGGTAGCGCGCATGCGATGCTCTAGGAGATGACCTTTAGAAATTGGTCAGCTCTCTCTTTTCAAGCACTCGTGCTTGTGCTGGCATCCACCTTGTGGGAGCGAGCAGCGGCGCGCTCTGCTCGCTCCCGCAAGATGGAGCACAAGCACGAGTGCTTGAATTAGCGTGGTCGCTTTCACCACGCTAATTCGAAACAGATGTTAATTAGCACGTTCGCGCGCTCGGGGTGCCGGGAGCGGCGTGTGACCAGCGCTTGTTTTACCAGCCACCGCTCTCCCTTGCCTTTGATCTTCCTCTTGTTTTCTCTGTCCCTGCTCAGTGTGCAGTGTGGCGCCAGGGGCAGGGTGATGCGCATGCTGCTGTGGGGCTTCACCTGATAAGAACTGCATTTCTGCTGGGGAGGCGGAGTCAGCCAGCATGCATGACTGCTGAGAAGTACCTAATACTACTGGGGAGGAGCACCCGACACATTCTTCAGTACTGTTGGAAAGGTTCACCGGAACTCTGAATGACTGCTGGGGGCATCAGGGTCACCTCAACGAGAGCCGTTCTGCACCAGCCTCGAGTGTGGCAGCATGCCCCCTTTACACACTCCCACTATGTAAATCATTTCACAGCCCTTGCACTCTGAACAGTTTCACCCTCCATATAATCCAGTCCCCGGTACCGTGCTTGCGGGCCCCAAGTCCAGATAGTCTCCGTTTCTGCAGCATCTCTCCTCGGCAGGTACTGTTACACTCCGCATTTTATCTTTCATGCATCTCGCTGTGACGAATCACACTCTCTCCTGCATACCGACCCTTCCCCTCTGGATCCTGTCATTCTCTGCTCACCCCATGACTGCACATCTCACGCCTGCAGGACTACACTCTCTGGAGCAGCTCTCCGACACCCACCCCCTCTCCGCACCACCGACTCCGCTTGTTCTCACACCCAGAGCATCTTCCGCTCCGCGCACATCTCACCTCCTGTAAAATCTCACCCTCTGCGTCTTCTCGCTGACTGCATCTGAGCGCCACATCACCTCTCCCTCCATCACCTTCACCTCTGCGTCTCCCCCAGTCTCCAGCACACTGAGGACACCCTCCAAACTACTTCTGGTCCCTTAGTTCGACCTCCTTTATCCACCCCTGCATATCCCCATCTCTCCTCCGCCTCACCACGAATCCCTGCACGGGCTCACAGTCCACCCTCACAGCCTGTCCCTGCAGCACATCTCGCCTCAGCCTAACCTGAGCCTCGCAGTGTGGTCTCTCTCCCTCACACGCAGTCATTCCTCCATCACCTCACACACTCAAAGTCCCTCCCCTCCGTCACCGCTCACCCTCACAGTCCCACCCCTCGCACCCGCACCGGTCCGTGGCCACACACCCTCACAACCCCACCCCCTGCATTAAACTACTGCTTTCACTCTGCGGTGTCTCTTCCCATCCTGATCTCACGCTCTTCCTCTCAGCCCCCCTCACAGTGTCACCCCTGCATCACCACGAACCATCTGCCCACCGACACTCCCTCCCTGCATTCCACCAGCCTCACCGTGTGCAGCCTCTCCGCCCCTTCGACCTCACATCTCCCACTCCTCCGTCACTCACCCTCTGCCTCACCCCACCAGCTGCCTCACCCCATCCTGTCATGCCTCCCAGCCTTGCATCGCCCCCCTCTCACCTCACCCTCAGTCTTATCCCTCACCTGTCACGCGCCTGCACTCTTTCACCCACCACTCTCCCCTCAGTCTCGCTTCCTTCCCATCGTATCTCTCAACCCTGCATCACCTTGCCCCCTGCCTCACCCTACACTCATTTCACCACCCTCGCAGTGTCACTCTGCATCATCCCTGCCCATCCTATCTCCCCCTTTCTTCATCCCTCCCTGTGTCTCACCCCACCCTCACCCCCCCGCAGACTTCCAGTGCCTGACCCCATTCATGCTGAAAGCTGGCAGTGTTTGCTGCATCTCGTGATTAACCCCTTTGAGCCCTCGTCCTGCCTGTGCTGCTGGGAGCCATGCCTGCCCTCCTCCGGAGCAGATTCCTCACTCTGCCTTAAACATCTGCCCCAGTACTCGGCACCACTGCCCTGCACCTACCCACGGGGGGCAGGGGCACCCAGACGCCAGAGGAGCCCGCTTTTGGGACCTTATAAGTATTTAGTTAGGCAGCACAATATCCTTGGTGCATCAACATTAACTATTGCATGGTTAAACACTTATAAGGTCCCAAAGGCGAGACCTATTGGCTATGCCAATGCTTGTTTGTATAGCCTGAACTCAACCGGAAGGTATTGGAGTGCTTTACAAGATCAACACTTTACATTATACAAGGGAACGTTCATTTTGCTTTAGGCACGGGGAAATTAAGTGACTCGGCCAGAATCACAGGGTGTTGAACCAACGCCGGGACTCAAACGAGGTTCCAAAAGTGGCAGCTGTAGCCCTTAAGTCAGATCTCATCACCACCCTTTTCCTGTTAAGCTCTCAGTTTTCACACTACTCTCCCCGTTTCACCTGTATGCTTCACCCGTCCCAAGGCACTTAATCACCACCCTTCTTGCACAATACGTCCAGAGCAGCATCTCACCCCTTTACTCTTTCTTCGTGTTCTCCCAACACCCATGTTCCTTCCCCCACCCGTGCCCCCATATTGTTTCACCCACCCGCCCTCTGCAATTCCTCACAACCCCCACTTCCTGTTGCTCTCCCCTTAAGTGCTACTTTTTTCTTTTCTTTTGTGTACCAATTCAACTCACACCGGCAAACAAAGTCTATTTTGAAACGAGCATTTGCAATGCAATTGGTCTCGCATTTGCGAGAGTTTGAGTTATTGGCATTGTAAATGGCAATGCCTTTTATTTACGTATTGGTTTTGAAAACATAAATAAAAGGCATTGTCATTTACAACGTCAATGGCTTAAACTCGCGCAAATGCGAGACCTATTGCATTCCAAATGCTTGGGTATTTTTTTTGCGGCTCTATTCAGTTGTCCAGCATGATTAATATCCCCTGTTGTCCAGCATGATTAATATCCCCTTCTTTTTGTTTAATAAACAAAAATCAAACTTTGCGGGACCTGCCTCGCAACATATGTACATTGTTACCAAGAATTCAAATGTCTTAGAGGAATGAAAGGCGCCAGGCACTCTTACCGCCGAGATGAGTCCAACTCTAAATAACTGGTACGGCAAACCGGAGATCCACCCGAATCCGTTCCACAAATATTCTCCCCACCTGGGCTCCTCTCCAAACTCCGAAGTCAAGAACCGGAACCGGAAACTGGAATCAGGAACAGGAAACCCTCCTTTCCTCGCACTCGTCACAGTCCCACACCGCCACACGCCGAAGGAATACTGAGCGCGCGGTCAGGGGCGGGGCTTGTTTTTAAACGTGAACCCTCCAAAGATGGCCGCGGCGCTTCTAAGCTGGATCTTGTAGTCCAAAGACGCGGCGGGGTTGTAGGTCATACCCATGCGCGTCTGGGCTGCAATGAACTACAACACGAAAGGAAGTTCAAACCAGCGAAAAAATACAAAATATAGAGAGAGAAATAAATCCCATGTATTGTAACTCATTAGGCATAATAGTGTCAACATGCGCATTATCTATTTACGTGCGCATTATGTATACAGAGATATATTCCAGGCACTGTAACTCAGGAGGCATAACAGTGGCACCAATACTTGGCTACAATGAGAGTCTTGTGCATTTTTTCACACAATGTACGGGGACAGCAGTGTGAACAAGGAATCCTAGAGCCGCTAGATGTGATCGTGACAGGCTCCTCCTGCTTCTCTGTGAAACAACTACAATGTCAGAAGGGCGTCACCCTCCCCCGTATCCCTATAAATACAAACACGCGTTAGATGCCAAACTCACCCTAGAGGACGTATTGCAAGCCATTTGAGATCTATCCTGTAATAAAACCGCAGGCCTCTATGGCATACCACTTGAATTTTACAGTACCTTCTCCTCACAACTTGCGCCCAGATTAGTTGACATGTACGAGACATCACCAGCTTCTGGAAATCTTCCGCTGTCGCTTAGGGAGTCTCTCTGGGTCTCAATTCTAAAGCAAGGCAAACCCCTGACCCCAGCCGGCGTCATATTGACTGATTGCCATACTGGGCTCCAATTATAAGATCCTTGGTAAGATGTTAGCAGGCCCCTATGCCCAGGTACTACCAGATCTTATGCAAATGGATCAAAGTGTTTGTCCCAGGGCACAGTACTTCACAAAATATACGCCGGCTTTTCCACATACAGGACCGAGTTAGAGGACGTTATCCGAAAGTGTCTTGTTTGATTCCAGACCTGGAGAAGGCGTTAGACTCGCAAGCATGGAACTATCTCTTTCAGACCCTAACCCAATTTGGTGTTAGCTCCCGACTCCTTGCATACACGCGCCTTCTCTACACCAACCCAGCTTCTTGAGTTCTGCTAGGCCGCCTCCTCTCCGCATCCTTTCTAGTGGGTAGAGGAACTCTGCAGGGCTGCCCCTCTTCCCGCTACTTTTCTCCCTAACAGTGGAGCCATTGGCTATCCGCTTACGACTTGAGGGTGGATACCACTGGAGGACAGGACACACGCTTTGTTCCTGTATGCTGATGATCTCCTTCTGCAACACTTAACGAGTTTGCCGTGGCAACGGGGCTTGGATCAGCTGGAGCAATTCTATAATATATCCCCTACATCCTGATCAGTCACCCCGATCCATTTCACTAGGCTTTGTATCTCTACAATGGCAGGGCGCAGCCTCACGCTACTAGGGAATCTGCCTTTACCATATCTCTTTGGATATATTTGATGGGAATCTCCGAGTAGCACTACAAGGTATCAAAGCACAAATTCACTTCGGTGCTAATTACCTCTTGCCCCGAAAGTAAAAATTGCCCTGGTGAAAATGACCGTATTACCTTGTCTCCTGTATCACTTTGCCAGTCTTCCAGTGGCCCCCCCCACCCCTCCCTCTTTCTTTCAAGAGCTGAAATCCATGCTGAGCGCTCTCATCTGGGGCAATGGACGGCATTGTGTGACACTTAGTAAACTGCAGCTTCCGCTAGACCGGGGAAGTTTGGGGGCCTCATGCTTCGATGCGTTTTACCTTGCGGCACAACTGCAATGGGTATCATGTTGGACCGACAGGAGATTTGTAGGGAAGACTTGCTACATGGATGGAGTAATGACGGCCCATACTATCCTTCACCTTCTACTACCTAAAGCACCACCTCCTGCCTCTCCACCCATACAAGTGGCGGTGAACTGTACCTGCATGACACGCATACATCATATGTCACACAAATGTCCAGCATATGCCCCGGCACTGCCCCTGAGAGCACTCCCAAAATTCCCTGGTTACTACACGAGACTTGACATGACCCCTTGGACTGACTGCTCGATCCACACAGCAGGAGATCTTTTCCAGGATGGACAATGTCTTTCATTTGAACAGTTGGTATCTGAATATGGATGGCCAGCCGGGCAGTTTCTATTGCATTGCCGTCTTACACACACCTATCGTACCCTATGGAATGCTGCGTTGACTGAGCCCGTAACACACCCTGTACTGCAGATAATCTTAACCATGGGTTCTGGTTGTCACTTAATCACCTGATTGTGTAAAGCGATACATGGGCTGACTACACTTTCCCTAGACCCTAGGAGGAAGAGTTTGGACATGCGCTGCACAATAAGGAATGGGAATTAGCCTTAAATTTCCGCAACCAGCATCCTGTAATTCTCGTTTTAGGAATTTACAATTCTTTATGCTACACCGCACATACCTCATACCGGCTCAAATCCACCAAATCTTTCCCCAATCTGATGCTAGATGCCCAAGATGTCGAGCTCTTGGTGCAGACCTACAACACATGATTTAGTCTTGTCTAACCTTGCATCACTATTGAGGGAAGGTACACAAACAAACAGATCACAGAGCTTCCTGACGTCCACACATGGGAAGCCTGCTCACTTGGTATATTTAGGCATCACAGACCCCACAAAATATGATCATGCTTTGTCTCTCTGGCACTCCTCCCTGCCTAACGTACTATTACATTACACTGGTGCTCCCCGACAGCCCCCACACTGGAGGCTTGCTATGGGTGGTCCGCAGGTGAGGTGCGGTGGAGGATGATGTTCTCTGCTAGTGAGGAGGTGCTTGGCCTTGCGCAAAAGACCCAACTCCCCGCTCCCCCCCCAATGGGCTACTCTGTTCTCGCTGTTTGTGCAGCACACAAGTAATGATGACCCTCCCCACCCCCGTAGTGCCCGACATAATGCTGTTCTCTTCACTTCAATTTTCTCTTCTCTTCCCTCCCTCCCCTTGCACAGGCATTACCGGATGTTCTGCTCGTTTCTAACTAAGCAGATCCCGGTCGCACTGCTCCCATCTCTCTCCTCCCATGGATATTTTTGATAGGATATACCCTGCTGTCCCCCCCAAAAGATTTGCCCCTCCTATCCCTTCCACCCATTTTTCCAAGTTACACCCGTTGTTCGATGATCTGATTACTGCATCTAAGATTGATAGCGCTTTCTATTCATATGTTTATTCATATTTAAGCTGCATACTGAACTCTCACGTTCTGTATTTTATTTGCTGTACCTCGCATTGACTCTGCATAAAAAGTGTATATTTAAATTACCATACTGTCAATTGTACTTATTTCCTTAAAAACAATAAAACAGATTAAAAAAAAAAAAGAGTTCAGTGTAGGTGTGGGATGTAGAGTGCAGCATAACGTAACTGGTTAAAACTACCTCTTGGTGGATCCAATTTAAGTACTTTATTCATATTCCCCAGGGAAAGAGTTTAACTGAAAGGGGAATAATTCGACCCAAACGTTGGAAAGGGGTCAATATGTTTCTACCTATCTTGTCAAAGGTTGATGTGTACAGATCCTGTCACATGTGTCAAGGTGCACTACTCAAGCCCTTGCAGTGCTCTAAAATGTATTAGTCCTTCTCTTGAGAGAGTAACATTGCTTAACTTTTTTTCAAATTCTCAACATCAGTAATACATAAATGATACTACCGTTAGACCAACAAATAAACAAACAGGTCTATGCTGCGACTCTATATCAAGAATACAAAATTTTCCAGCTATCGCGACAAGAATTTTTGATTCTATTAAGGACACAGAGGCGAGGATTATGATTTCTCAATTTCTTTACTACTCAACAGCAGCCAATAAGAAAAAAAGTAAACATTACACAAAACTACATTTCCCATGAGGCTTTGAACCACGCCTCCTTATTCAACCAATAACGTGAGAGGTTAACATGTAAGATAATGAGGCACCATCTTGGCTTCCTCTTTCTTTGCAAAACCAGTCTATAAAAAGTCCGAAAAGTGCAAACAGTCCTGGCTCTCAACGGAGAGCAACAACCAAACTCCAACCCTCAACGGAGAACACGACCCGCAACTTGGATGCGACAGCTATCCTCCAGCGATGATCGGGTCCATTTCACGGATCATCATAGATTCAGGGTTGTTTGGAATCAGTTCCTGAACAGAAACAAGTTTGAAAATAGGGAACCCAAGAGGTCCTAAACTTTCAGAGTGGGAGTAAATACATTGCATTGTTATCATCTGGCAACATGACAGTTGACATTACCTGTCCCAACGGGTGGGATAATCCTCGCCTCCGTGTCCTTAATAGAATCAAAAATTCTTGTTGCGATAGCTGGAAAATTTTGTATTCTATGGCAGGACCGGAGGCTTCAGATTATGCTGGTTCAAAGCTGACCAACAACCACAGAAGAAACATGCGAAATAGGTTTATAATAGAACACCTTAAACATTGAGTCCAAAGACCAGTCCGCCGCCTTATCAATATCTTCCAGGCGGTATCCCAGAACATATGCCTTAGAAGCCATAGCTCCTCTAGCAGAATGCGCACCATAAACAGAAACATCAATACCTGATTCAGACATGACCCATCTGACCCAGCGCGCCAGAGTGGCCGCAGAAACCGGTCGAAAGGGTTTTTGAATTGCTAACAGTAATTGCCCTAAAGGATCAGTCCTATGAGCCAAGGTGCATTCTTCATAAACTTTTAAACATTGCAAAACACATAATTTATCATTGTGTGGAAAAGCTGGATACTCTACCGAACGTGACATGGTCTTAGTCCTCCGAGAGATGATAAAAGAGACACCCTGTGGAGAAAACATCCTACCTGCCAAATCTAAGGCTCTTACATCAGACACTCTTCGACAAGAGATTAAACACAATAGCATAGTGAGTTTAGCGGACAATTGTTTCAAAGATAAATCATTATTTTGAGGCCATGATTCCAATAAAGACAAAACTTTATTAACATCCCACAACATATTATATCGAGGACGAGGTGGACAAGCCACTCTAATACCTTTCATCAATTTGCACACGAGGGGATGCATCCCCACTGGCTTACCATCAATGTGATTATGTCCAGCTGAAAGGGCTGACCTAAAATTATTAACAGACCTGTATGCAAGACCAGATTCTGCGCATTCGGATAGAAAATGTAATACTTCCTTTAATTCTGACCCCACAGGATCCACCTGTCGTTGAAGGCACCAACCCACCCATCGTTTCCATGAAGCTGAATATCGTTTACGGGTGGATGGAGCCCAAGCTTGGTGTATAAAGTCAGCAGCCGCCGATGAAAGGCCTTCAATTCTGTTGTGTCTCCCAAGATCGTCCACACCATGAGGGACAGTTGGTTCTGCAGAACCAGAAGATGCGGAGATCCTACTGGGTCCTGGAGAAGCAACGGGAACACTGGAAGCTGGAAAGGAAGATTCACTGACAATTCCAAAAGTGTCGGAATGACGACTGAGTTTTCCACGAGGGTGTGACTAACACTAAGGATGCTCTTTGTCGACAGACCTGGACCGCAACCCTCGGAATCAGAGCAAAAGGGGGAAACGCATAATTCACCTGAGACCCCCAATGGTGTAGGAACGCATCCGCTCCCATCACCATCGGGTCCGGTCTCCAACTGAAGAACAGAGGGAGGTGAGCATTGAGGCGAGAGGCAAAGAGGTCTATCTAGCAGGGACCTTGCATAGCCATGATCTCTGCAAAAATCGAGGGATGGAGTCTCCAATCGCTGAAGTCCCGGAGGAACCTGGAGTTCCAATCCGCAACCCGATTCAGCTTGCCCGGCAGGTATTCCGCCACTACACTGATCTTCTGATCGAGGCAAAAGTGCCAAAAGTCCCTCACAATGTACGCCAGAAGTCGGGATTTCGTCCCTCCCAGGCGGTTGATATAACACACCGCCGACACATTGTCCATCCTGAGAAGGATGCAACAATTGCTCTTCAGAGGGGAAATCGATCGAATGGCAAAGGGGCCCGCTAACAGTTCCAGACAATTTATGTGTAACTTCAGTTCGTCGGCGGACCATCGTCCGCCGGTGGCAAAGTCTCCACATCTTGCGAAGTGGCTGGTGTCGGATTCCATGACGACATCCGGAGAGGCGCCGAAAATGGCTTTGCCATTCCATGCTTCCATATGATCTAGCCACCACTGAAGCTCTTCTTGAGCGTCCGGCGACAAGGGGATTAGATGATCGTAAGAAAAAATGTTTTTGGAGATAGTAAATCTTGAGCCGTTGCAAGGCCCGATAATGAAGTGGGCCCGGGAAGATGGCTTGAATGGACGGGGCCAACAGGCCCACAATCCTCGCCAAGACTCTCCATGAGATCACCTGTTTCGACAAAGTGGAGCGGATCTCTCTCTTTATTGATTTGATCTTGGCCCTGGGCAAGAGAAGCTGTGCACTGACCGAATCTATCTGGAACCCCAGAAACTCCAACTGTTGACTTGGGACAGTCATGGATTTTTTGAGATTTATCACAAAGCCTAAATCTTGTAGAAGTGAGATCGTCCACTGCAAATGTGTGAGAAGGAGGGTCCGATCTTGTGCCAGAATGAGTATGTCGTCGAGGTAGATGATTAATCGAACCCCCATCTCTCGCAACCGAGTGACCACCGGCTTCAGCAGTTTGGTAAACACCCAAGGGGCAGACGATAGTCCGAAAGGAAGGGAGAGGTATCTGTACCATTGCCCTTTCCAACAGAACTGGAGGAATTTCTGATGGGAGGGGCAAATGGGGACCGTGAGATAGGCATCCTTTAGGTCTAGCCGTACCATCCAGTTGCTTTCTAAGAGAAGATCCCTCAACAGATGGATGCCCTCCATCTTGAAGTGTCTGTACACCACAAAGGGATTGAATTCTCTGAGGTTTAGTGCCAACCTCTGACCTCCACCCTTCTTTTGTACCAGGAAAACGTTGCTGCAAAACCTGCCGGGAATGAAGGGTCCTACGGCAATAGCTTGCCTGGTCAAAAGCTCTTGCAGTTCAGAGTCTATAAAAACTTGTTCTTGTAGGGAAAAAGGAGTGGTCGAGGAGGAATCATCTGGTTTGGGGAGTCTATCAGTTCTATCTGATACCCCTGAATAGTGTGGATAACCCAAGCATCTGCGGTTAGCTGTGTCCAGTTCCTCACAAAATATAACAATCTGCCCCTGAGGGGAATTGATAGAAAAATCGGTGGACATACCTGAAGATTGTGCGTCAAAGTTCTTGTAGCCCCTGTTGACGCCTCTGTTGAAGCGGCCATGGAACCCTCGGGACCTGGAGGGGTAGAAGCCCGCCTGTTCAGGCTCTTGGGTGTACCCCTGCGTCGGGGTGCGAAACCTCGCTGGGGACTTGGGTTGGTATACCGGCCAGTCGAGCGTCCCCTGCCACGACTAGCCCTGCCGGAGACCGGATGGAAGACCCTTTTTAGTGATGACTGTGACTTGTCTAAGGATGCGAAGGTGCTGACAAACTTAGCAATGTCCTTGACAAATTTCTCTCCAAAGAGTTGCCCTTCCGCTAGGGGGCCTGGTTCACCCGCAGCCAATTCCACCAGTTGCGGGTCGATGCGCAACAGGACGGATTTGCGCCTTTCGGAAGAGAGGGCGCAATTGGCGTTGCCCAGGAGACAAATCGCCCTTTGGGTCCACCCCGCCAGGACTTCTGGGTGAATAGCCGCCCCAGTCTCTTGCGCCTGCAACGCCAATTCAAGGATTTTGGCCAAAGGCCCAGTCACGTCCAGTAATTTATCCTGGCAAGCCCTGAGGGCGCGATCAATACCCTTCTTAGGATCTTTTTATATTTTTTCAAAAAAGTAGTCATGGAGGAGTCAGGCCCTAACGTCCTTGTCAAAGCTCTTGCGCAAGTGTACTTGCATGTACTCCGCCACAGCCGGGGCGGGAGCCCAATCAGAGGAACGGGGATGGACAATGTCCGAGGGGTCAAACGAGAAGGGAGAAGGTTGGGCGGGCGGGGAGGTGTGTTTGCGCTTCCTGGCGCGCCTACGGGGCCTGGATTCCTGAGATGAGTCAGTGTCCGTGTCAGTAGCTGTAGTGGGAGGAAGAGAGAAGGTATGAGTAGGAGAAGGTGGGGCAGGCAAGGCTCCTAAAGCCTGGTCTTTGGAAGTGCGTAATTTGGAGTAGACCTTAACATGGGGCCAGGGGAGTCCCGGTGGCTCAGGTTCAGGGAGAGGAGCAGGAGTCTGGGCGTCAGAAGGGGCTGGTGGATTACCCACCAGTTGCTCCAATCGTTGTGAGATAGGCAAAAGAGCAGAGGAGAGGACCTTATCCAGTTTGGAATCAAACTTCTTTTCAATAATAGCGTCCATAGAATCATCATAGTAATATCCATCATCCTCATGCTCGTCAAACGCAGCCACTTCTTCTTCATAAATGTCACAGTCCGACATGGTGCAAAATAGATATATATTAATATATACGACTCGAAAATTTTCTCCAGAGAGAAGCCAAATTTTACAACCCAGAACTCACAAAAGCACGGGCGTCGGTCGGGAGCAAGCTGGGGCAGTAGGAGCCACAAGGTACCACAAAAACTGCACAAAAAAGCCCTTGCTGATAGGCCTAATGGAGGGTATAGATCCTGGAGGCCTACTCAGCACAGGGTCTCCCAAAAATTATTCTTCCCAATCACTGGGGAATCAGGGGTTAATGAGCGCTCTGAGCGCTAGTTGTTGCAATCAAAAAATCGCCTCAATTAACGGGCCGGTACCGGCTCTTCCACCGCAACTGCGTGTGTCCCTGAAGCCAGCCCGGGATCAGCGTCAGTCCCAGCACCTGCGCGAGAGGCAGCACACACGCACAATCGCGAGCAGGCTCCCGAGACGCACGCCAGCTTCCCGGCCGGGATTCCGTCGTGGGTCTCGCTCCCTGAGGGGTGGGGGCCCAATCCACTGCAGCGCGTGAAGCGCTGGAGGCGATCTCGCGTACGCGAGTTAACCAGAGCAATAAAGGGCATAAAAACGCAATACCATATTAAAAAACAACAGCCTAACACAGCACAACACGCACTGCAAAGAGGGGGAATAAAGTGCGAGCGCGCGAGCAAATCGCGGCGCGAAAGCGCTAATTAGCATAAACGAAGTACGAAATCAATACGTATTAAAACACCTTTAAAAACCTTATGAATTATAACAATCACATAAATCCAAGTAATATATAAGCAAAATACTGAGGCACTTATCTTGACTGCGGAGCAGCAAAGAAAGAGGAAGCCAAGATGGTGCCTCATTATCTTATATGTTAACCTCTCACGTTATTGGTTGAATAAGGAGGCGTGGTTCAAAGCCTCATGGGAAATGTAGTTTTGTGTAATGTTTACTTTTTTTCTTATTGGCTGCTGTTGAGTAGTAAAGAAATTGAGAAAGCATAATCTGAAGCCTCCGGTCCTGCCATAGAATCAAAAAAATGTTGCATGCTCAAACAGTGTTAGATTGATGTTACATTTATTGTACAATTCATTGCAACGTCATGTTCCACAGAGTCATGTTCAGTGCCGTTGTTCCCAATGCATTTTGGGAGGCCCTTCGTTAGGGGAACACTATAAATGCAAATAGTACAACATTCAAACTCATAATCTGATACAATTTCAAAGATAATCAATGACCTTTTTTAGGACAAAAACCCTCATTCCAAAACCACTAGTGTCTTCAAGCTGTTGCTCACAAGGCAGTGCTGCCCTTAAATGTATAAGTGCCTAACAACAGGTGCATCATTTCTTCGTTGTGCACCAAACCCATAGTGACCCAACTCACATGTAAGTGGGCGTGGCACCACATGCCACCATTCTATGTCCAAAACTCACGTTTCAAGCCACTAATTAGCCGAATGGTGACATCACAGTTAATGACATCACATGACCTCTTTCTCAAGGAAAGTACCACGGGAAATGACGTGCATGCCATGGAGACAGGTCAGGGGAAATGACCCCGTGGGTCTGAGGCAGCTCACATTATGAGCCGTGTGGCCAGCGTTTGCCTCAGTAACTGACTCTCTGTAGGAATCTCCTGAACTTGTACAGGTTAATTATAAGGAAATGGCAGAGCACCGGAGTCTATGAGAACCTGGCAAGGTGCACCTGTCCTAATCCATGGGAGCCACCTGATTAATTGCTGATGCACAAGAACGCCGCCTTTGACAAAAACCACTCACACTTTGTTTTTTTATCCTTGGAACAACTCCGCGTTCAATGTCACTGTGTATTTGCTTGCTTGATGTTTGTACAGGGCTTCAACATTGAAGGGTCAGCGTTTTAGATTTGACAAAGTTGTGAATTGCGGTTTCAAATCCTAGCTTTCCACCGTGACAAAATTGTGTGATCCTGGACAAATTCGTTTTTTCCGTCCGGTCTCAGTTCTCTTCTCTGCAATTGTGCCTGCTGACAGGCCTTTTAGCCTGCTTTAAATTTCCAAACAAACACCCCTTCATTCAATTCCATGCAGGAAAAAAGTGTTTCTAGGCCCTTGCAAAACAAGAACTACTATCATTAAACAACCTTACTCGTTTCATTGACTTCAAAAGGATGACATGCAGAGCCACTCTCCCATTTGGATTCAGACACGGGTGCATTAGTCCTCACATTGGAGCTCAGCATATACTATTATCAGAAATGCCTTTAACCCTGTGGCTGAACATATACTTCAAGTGTCCTCCGAAGCCCTTTTAAACACTCTGTATTCTGTCTCTGGCTCAGATGAGGTCTGTAGCCTCTGTTCCTTTGCTAGTGTCCTTTGCTGTCCTGGATTTCCTGCTTCTTTTCAACTTTAAACTGTGAAACTGAGAGATGGACACACATGCACCGGCACGAGACATTGTTTCTGTCATTTGCTTTTGTTGAAAGAACACACTGTTATTACAACGCGCCTTACCTGAGCGAGAGACCAATGAAATCAGCCCTGCTGCCAATGTGGGCATACCACTGCAATTCACTTTTCCATGCGATTGGAGCTGCATTTTAAGTTTCTTTTCAGAACCGGAATTACTGAGGTGCACCTGGCCTCATTTTCAAGCAGTAGGATTGTAGGGTCAGTCTGTGGGCCGGATGGCCTATCTTATTGTTTACTGGTCCAGTTTTTACTGTTGATCCCCTGACATTAAAACAAACATTGTAGCAAGCACACAGGCATGCAGTTTGCCATACCATGCAAAACCCCTACACAGCATATCTTTACAAGTTAAAACTGCCCCTTTTTGCAAACCTGGGCCACTTTTTTAGTTATCTAATTTAACGGGGACCACTTTTATTTTGGGCTGTTTTCTGTCCCAGTCTGTCTCTGGTAGGCGGTATGTAGGGCTGACAAAAAAAGTGATAGCCTGCCATCCAAATCGGTAGAGTTGGCAAGTATGGCAAAAGGGCCTGGCGATGCGCGACCACTGAAAGTTGGAGTAAGAAGTGAAGGCCGAACCGAGAAGGTAAGTGCGCGCCAGCTGACTACCAACGGACTGAAACAGGAAGTGGAGTCACAGCTGGCTAACTACAGAAAGGCCGAACCAGGAAGTAAAGTCAGAGATTCCTGAAATCGGAATTACAGAACGAAAATACGAATTGAGTGCAGCTGCCTGCGCAATGGCCAAGACAGTGGGATACTTAAAGCCCAAAGCAAGAAAGGAACCAAGAACCAGCTGATCACTGCAGCCTGAATTAGGAATTGGAATCAGTCTGCTGATGGCAGACAGACTGAATGAGGGGGCGAAACTGCCTGACAACTGAACGACTGACATAGGAGGTGAGCCCAAATCAACTCATCTCTGTAGCTGGAAGCAGCGACTGAAGATGTCAGACTTGTGAATGAGAAGCAGGTGACCAGTGCGTCACGTGGAGAGGCCTAGTGGTCTAATGGCTCACAGACTGAAATAGGAAGTGACGTTAGAGCTAAATGAGTTCTGCAGTAGTGTCTAATGAGGAAAAGGCATACAACCAATAAATGACTGGTAGGAATGCCACACAGTGCAAGATAAGTGAATGAAGTTGAGTCGTAGGCACCAAACTGCCAATCAATGGCCAAAAAGTAATCCTTGCAGAGAGACTGGAGTGGAGATTGTATGGAAGCCTACTAGGCCTGGAAGTTTAAGAGAGCTAGCAGCAGCCTGCTGAAAAATAAATAAAACATGGCACTTAAGGCAGCTGACTGCTGAGAGACTGGAAAGGGCATGGAGCTGGAAGCGACTGACTGCGGAGAGACTGGAATGGGAATGGAGCTGGAAGCGACTGACTGCAGAGAGACTGGAATGGGAATGTAGCTGGAAGCGACTGACTGCGGAGAGACTGGAATGGGAGGAGCTGAAGGTGACTGACTTCTGCAGGAAGTGAGGTAGGAATAAGCTGGCTGCTGGGAGGCCAGAGCAGGAAGTACACAAGAGAGAGATTGGTGCAGGAAGAAAACCAGGAGGCAGTACAGTGAACCAGTGAACCTGGGAGCGGCTGATTGTTGTGAGATGATGAGTGACAGGATGAAGAGTAGGAGGCAGGTGGCTACCAGGTGACTTATGCAAGAAGTTTATAGTCACCTGCTTCCAGACTTGAGAAAGGCCTCGTGCTTGACATGACTGAGCTACACTCCCAGAAGACGGTTATAAAGCTGGTGACTGGAAGAGACTGGAGTGAAATATGTCCCGGATTTAGGATGGAGGAAAGAAAGATCTGGAGCAGGAGGTGCATTTAAAGGTAGCCACCTATACACTCAGCATCTCTTGAAATCATTGTTTGCAACATAGTAGCCCCCTCTTGTGAAGCCCTCACGCCACGCAGACTGTATTGCTAGTTGCTTAAAGAATTCCCTAGACATTGAGTGTAGGCTATGCTTCATCTGGGAACAGGTGTGTTGCTCTCGTCAATATCTAGATAACTGAAATCCCAGCAGATTATGCATTTTATTTGAGGTCTTGCAAGCCTTATGAAGCTGCTTCTCTGTGGCCTATACAGTATATCAATATTCTGCACGCCGGAGTATGCCGTCTCTTCTTCCTGATTCACTGTAGGTTTTTGTCTTTCAGGTTAAGATGCACGGTGTAGCTGCTCTTTTTGTCCAATCTTAACAATTTGGAGTCATTTTAGTCTAATGATTACTGCCTCCAGGGTGAGGGCAAACCATTAAGGCAGGTGTTTGCTTTTGATTGTTGTTCTCCTGATAGACTCTGTGTAATTTGAGAAAAACGAACTTTGGGCACTGAAATATCCCATGCATCAGGAAGCACACGTGCAGGCCTCCACTGGGTCTGTGTAGTTGGGTTTAAAATGAAGAAGATTTAATTGTAAAATGTGGAGGATGAGCTGCGCTAAACTGCTCAGAGTAGGTGTATCCTTTGAAGGGGCAACAAAGCTGAATCCATGCCAGATTTTCCAGATATCCATGCAAGACACTTTACATACAATTGCTCTATATAGTACTCGTTTGAATGAATCAGTGGTTATCCCGAAAATCTGGCTTTTATCTGGCCTCCTTGGATTTATGTTGCACTCCTCCGGTTTAAAGTAAGAAACAAAACAATATTTGTGTCTCAAAAAGGTGCTCAAACATTTGTCATGAAAATATATAGGGCAACTATACTCTCACAGTGATATGAGTGAATTCTATTTCGTATATCTAGATACTGGGCTCACCTGAATGAAGACATCATTGCTACAACAACATATCATTTTCAAACCTTAATTCACATTTAGTTTGTTCTAAAAATCTGGCATTTTAAACTAATCATGGAAATTTTGTCTCTTCGTAGAATCTTACAGACACATGCATCATCCATTTTTGCGAGCGCAAACGGTGCGATTCGCAAAAATCTGCCGTTTGCGCCCGCAAAAACGGCATTTGCGATGCATCATGGTTCAAGGCACTCGCAATTTGAGAATTTGCAATTAATTGCGATCTCCCAAATAGCGATTGCATTTAAGGAATCGCAATATGCGATTTCTTAAATGCAATGCAAGAACCACTTTAGAATAGCGATTTCGCTACTAGGGGGCGCAAATTACCATCAAGTTGGACTTGATGGTAATTTGCAAAAACTTTGAAAAATGCACTAAAGTGCATTTTTCAAAGTTGTAGGTTACACACACACATGCCCTTGG
The DNA here is from genome assembly GCA_963921515.1 of Calotriton arnoldi. Lineage (NCBI taxonomy): Eukaryota > Metazoa > Chordata > Amphibia > Caudata > Salamandridae > Calotriton > Calotriton arnoldi. Next base: position 866,868 of record CAWUFW010006552.1, read on the forward strand.
GGCATGTGTGTGCGCAACATGTGTGCACAGAGCAATTTCAGGGGTGCAACAGGGTGTCCTTTTGACACCCTTGCACCCTTGAAATTGCATGCGCAATTTGCGAGTACCAATTTGCCTACCTATTTGCGAGTACCATTCATTCCTGTAGGCCCATAGGAATGTATGGGAAGGCATTCCTTAATTGCGACTCTCAATTTGCGAGTCGCAATTAAGGAATGTTTGGGAATCGCTAATTTTATAGCGATTCCTACATGCATAGGCTTTTGCAAATCCTTAATTGCGATTCCTTAATAATCGCAATTAAGGGTTCGTAAAAGCCTACATTGATGCATGTGCCCGTACGACCATTATGTTCACTTTTGGAAAAAGTTTAGTTGGATTGTCATTTTTTTTTTTTAACTTATTTTTATTGGCATTTTTGATACATTTGTTCAAAGTACAAGCAACAGGCACATCTACATGCAGCTCCTTCCGTCTTAACAGTATTGCATTATTAAAAAAAAAAAGAACCTCATGAATATTACAGCCATTTGCTTTTGTATTTCAGCCATGTTGCAGTTCTGAGATCAGAATAAGGCACCATCAAAACCCTGGTATACAGTGGTATGTTCTGTTATTCGCTGTACAGTGCGTTCGAGTTTACCACGTGGGCGGCAGGTGGCCTCACAGCAGGGTATAGCAGCATGAGCCAGTGTTAATGAATTTACTTTGTAAGAAAAAAAAATCTCTAAATACAAACTGAAACCTATGCAGAAGAGTGGTACATATTAAGGATCAATTGCTCACGACAGGGGTCACGGGCCACAGTTGCTGGAGCCTCCGCTGCTGCCGTGAGGTGAACGGCTGTTTTTGTCAATCCCAGGCCGTGAGAGGAACGGCCGTACTACATTGCCCAGAAGTCCCTGCATTGTTGCGCTGCCTGACACTGCTCACGGGCCAGGAGGCGCGTTAAAACCAGCGAGGCCCTCCCGCAGCGCGGGACGACAGGGGTCACGGGCCACAGTTGCTGCAGCCTCCGCTGCTGCCGTGAGGTGAACAGCTGTTTTTGTCAATCCCAGGCCATGAGGGGAACGGCCGTACTACATTGCCCAGAAGTCCCTGCATTGTCGCGCTGCCTGACACTGCTCACGCGCCAGGAGGCGCGTTAAAACCAGCGAGGCCCTCCCGCAGCGTGGGACGACAGGGGTCACGGGCCACAGTTACTGCAGCCTCCGATGCTGCCGTGAGGTGAACGGCTGTTTTTGTCAATCCCAGGCCGTGAGGGGAACGGCCGTACTACATTGCCCAGAAGTCCCTGCATTGTCGCGCTGCCTGACACTGCTCACGCGCCAGGAGGCGCGTTAAAACCAGCGAGGCCCTCCCGCAGCGTGGGACGACAGGGGTCACGGGCCACAGTTGCTGCAGCCTCCGCTGCTGCCGTGAGGTGAACGGCTGTTTTTGTCAATCCCAGGCCGTGAGGGGAACGGCCGTACTACATTGCCCAGAAGTCCCTGCATTGTCGCGCTGCCTGACACTGCTCACGCGCCAGGAGGCGCGTTAAAACCAGCGAGGCCCTCCCGCAGCACGGGACGACAGGGGTCACGGGCCACAGTTGCTGCAGCCTCCGCTGCTGCCGTGAGGTGAACGGCTGTTTTTGTCAATCCCAGGCCGTGAGGGGAAAGGCCGTACTACATTGCCCAGAAGTCCCTGCATTGTCGCGCTGCCTGACACTGCTCACGCGCCAGGAGGCGCGTTAAAACCAGCGAGGCCCTCCCACAGCGCCCCGCAGCGCGGCCGGAAGAGGCCGGGCTGGGCAACCCTGCTGACATCGTAGATTACAGATTTCTACTACAATTATGGGTAAGCGGAAACAACCTTGTGGTCGGGATCAGGGAGGCGTAAAAACAAAAATGCCTAGGAACTCTGCCACCATCATCTCCTATTTGACATCTGCAGTGGGAGCTTTAAATACGGAAATAGCAAATGCAGAAAAAGAACTGGGTATGAGACTTAGTCAAGATCCTGGGGAAAGGCAAATCGTTATTAACAATAACCCCAGTACCTCTGTGCCCCTGGAGCCCACTGTGTTGATAAAAAATGTTGGGACTGTGAGCACGAGGGAAGTCCCCCTACATGATGATACTGTGACATTGGTTGGGGCTGGGGAGAATAAAGAAAATAAGCCCTCCATCGCTAAGGCAACGAAAAGGACTTTTGTAGGGGGGCCAGGTAATAAGAGACTTAAAAGGAAGATTAATAAACCTGGTCAAACATTGAATGATGGTATTATTATCCATGAAGGCAGTGTGGACCCGAATACCCAATTGACACTGCGGAATCTTGTTGAGGAAATATTTAGTGCCCGGCTGGAATCCATACTCACGAGTATTGCAAAAGATATCACTGATACATTGAACATTTGTGTGGATGGTATTCTCAAGAAATGTGAGCGCCTTGAAAAATTCATAATGGCCCAAAAAACAAATCAATGTTAAGCCCCTAACCAAGTTATAACGCCCCAGGCCCAAATTCAACTTAACTCCAATATTGTTAGGGGTTGTACCAGCAGTCAAATACAAACCAGGGATATGCTAAAGTCTGGTCCTGAGATTAATACGATTGTAACCCCGGGGAGTCAAGAAGAGAGAGCGGAGGGGAGCACCTCTTGCCGGGGAGAGAGACCTTTAAGATCTCTGCCGGGTGGTATGATCTTTGCTACTACCGGGAGTCAAGGTAACCTAGGGGAGATTGTTAGCTCGAACCCCTGCAGACTTAATCTCCCACCTGAAGCCACTCCCCTGGTAGCTGTTCTTATAGGAGTGCCCCCACTTAGAGAGCGTTGCCGCGAATCAACTTTGGAGTTGTTACGGAAGACTAAATATTGGTGCGATCAGCACTGTATTGGTAACAATAAAGTCTCCCCACATATTATAATGGCTAGACGGGTGGGGTGGGTTGGAAACTGCCCCAAACAGGTTGATGGCGACTGCATAGTCGTTAATTTTGATAAAAGGGATATAGCTTGGCGGCTGTTTGAGGATAGCAGTTTGGAGGGGAAAGGGGGCATAAGGGCTTTCCCCCTTGGCTTCTTCTATCCCCGTCCAAGAGGCTTACAGAGATTTGATAGATCACCAAGGGAGTATTACTCAATGACGATCAACCAGGCTGGTAACGGTCCCTCTGTGAGAGTTGAGGCAGGAAATTGTATTACCAACCATAGTGGGCATCCAGTAACAGCTATACAGCTGCTAATTTTGGCCACAGATCGGACGCAAGAGGGGGGTGGTCTAGTATTAAAAAATAGATTTCTCCCACTGTCTCACCTAGATGAGAATGACTGACATGAGATGTCCCAGGGCCAAGAGAATCGCCCCGGGGATAGACAAAATGTCCAAGTCCTAGACGCAGAGGTAGTCCCTGATTGCAAGATGATAAGTTGGAACATCGCAGGCCTTAGAAATAAGAAAGATGACCCGAGCTGGTTAAATTTTCTAAAAAAGTATGATATAATTAGCTTATAGGAGACTTGGGATAAGGCAGATAACTTTTGGGTAGATGGGTATAAATCATATTGCTCTAGAGCACGTCCCGCTCTGGCAGGGAGAGCAAAAGGGGGTCTTCTAATGCTATTTTCGCTAAAATTAAAAGGGACCCAAAGGAGGGTGGAGGGGCGGTCCCATAACTGTCTTGCAATAGAACTTATAACCCCAAACCTCCCCAAATTGCTATTTGTGAACTTTTATAACTCTGGGGAATGTAGTTTCTTAAATCAACATCTAATGCATTTAAAATGTTTTTTAGAAGATTATAGACAGAAGCAAACCACTTGTTTTTTTATTCTACTTATGGGCGATTTTAATATTCATTTGTGTGATCTGAATTGTCAGGTTGATGATAAGTTAGGTCCAGCCTATTCCTCTATCTCCCATTTTGAACATTTGCAACAGGGAGAAGCCCTGGAGGGGCTTCTAGCTGAGGTAGACCTGTTTGAACCCAGTTTTAATGATCCCCTGGACCGGATTCCCACTTTTAAAGGACGGAGGCGGGAGACTATTATAGATTACATATTTGTTTCTCCCACTTTGTTATCTCAGGTTTTGTTTTATAACGCTAGGTGGTCGCCCTTTAGTGATCACAATCCGGTTATACTGTTGCTACATAAAGAATGTGGTCTTTTGGGGAACCCAGATATGATAGGGGGTGCTATAAGTGTGAAAACATGTGATCAGGGCCGGAGGCTTAAATGGGCTAAGGTAACTCTGGATCTTTTTTTTAGGGATCTTTGTGAGAAGGCTAAAGATAATATAACTATATGCCTTGATAACACCAACCAAGGAGAAAAGGTCCTTAGAGCTTATGAGGGCATCTGTAGACAGGTAGCATCAGACCTGACAAAGACATCTAAATCTAACCCAGTCATGGGAGAAAGGTGGTTCGATAGCAAGTGCTCATGGGCCCATCGTGACCTGGCCCAAGCTCTGAAAATTGTACCACGAGATAAGGTCCAGATAGCTATGCTCAGGAAACAGTATAAGCTTGCTGTTTCCACACGGAAAAATGAGATCAAAGAGGAGGCCTGGAATGCCCTTTCAACAGTGGAGGTTCTTAAGGATAGCTCGAGATTTTGGGCCATTATCAATAAACCTTTTTTTTCTGGAACAGATAATGGCTCTTTGGAATCCAATATTACAGAGGCTGAATGGCTATCCCATTTTGAAGCAATTTATGGGCCCAATGCTGTTGGAGCTCTAGTTGAAAGTCCAGAGGTTAATGAGGCCTCCCTCCCTGTGGTTTTCAACGAAGATGATGTAGAAAGGGCAATAACACAGATGTCCAGTAACAAAGCTCCTGGTCCGGATGCTGTCCCCGCGGATTTGTATAAATCTAATCCAAAATTCTGGGCAAAAATATTGACCAATGTATTTAATGCCACTAGTTCTTTGGGATTCCCTAGATCATGGTCCTTGTCTACGATCATTCCTGTTTTTAAAAAAGGCCAGAGAGGGGACCCACGGTGTTATAGACCGATATCCCTTATTGACTCTGCTGTAAAGATTTTAGGGAGAGTGATCCTATCTAGGGTCACGGATTGGGTTAATAAGAATGAGGTCCTGTCAAACCTACAATATGGATTTAGACAGGGCAGGAGTACCATAGACCAGTGCCTTAATTTATATTTAATAGCAGGCAAATATACCATAGCTAAAGCAGGCAAGTTACAGTTGGCCTTTATGGACCTTTCCTCGGCCTTCGATCTAGTTAATAGATCGAAGCTATGGTCTGTTCTGCTAGACATAGGCATTGATCCATGTCTAGTCCACTTTCTGGCAGAACTCCATAGGGACTTATTGGCAACAGTCAGGGTGAATCAGGAAGGAAAATGTACAAGATACTTTAAATCTGGCCGGGGTGTCCGTCAGGGTTGTATCATGGCGCCACTACTTTTTACCCTATATGTTAACAGTTTAGATACATTTCTAGATCAGGCTAGTTTGGACATCCCGCGTATAGGAGAAAGGGGTATCCCCGTCCTCCTATACGCTGATGATGCCGTATTATTAGCTCGTACGGCCGTTGGCCTCCAGAGACTATTAGATGCTTTTGGGACTTATATGAAGTCTTTGGACCTAGTAGTAAATTTATCTAAGTCCCATGTGATGTCTATGGGCCAAAGAAACAAAAAAGCAAAATCTTTTTTATTGTAACGGAGCTGAGGTTTCCAGGGTATCCTCCTTTACGTACCTGGGGGTCTTATTTGATGAGAGAGGTTCATGGGTTCCCCAACAGAAAATCAAAAGAGGTGCAATGGTAAGATCAACGGCTGCAGTTCAAGGGTTTGCACAGCGTTTGGGGGCTAAGCCTGTTGAAGCCATGTTGAATATCTATAGATCAAAATGCTTGGCTATTGCTCTGTATGGTTCTGCCATATGGGGTTATAAGCCTTTTGAGGGGACCCAGATAGTGGAAAATAAATTCTTACGTACCCTTTTGTCGGTCCCTCAATCAACCCCGACTTATGCCATCCATCAAGAACTGGGGTTAGGTTATGTGTCGGACCTGGTGAGGTTGGCCCCGGTGGTATGCTGGCTCAAGACTTGGCTGAACCCTGATCTATTATTGAACCGCCAGATTATTCGGGATTGCGTTACTTTGGAGAAAGCCAGTAGTATTCCATGGCTGCAATACGTTAAGTGTACGCTAATAAAACTGGGGCGCCCAGATCTTTTTAACCACACAGAAAGGATAAAAAAAGAAGATGTTAAATGGGTCAAATCCCAATTTTTGAATTTACTAATGGCAGAAAGTGAGGAGCGGGAGTTAGTGAAACCCTTGGTTAGGGCTCACTTTTTGCTGAAAACCTCCCCTCACATTGAGCCCTACTTGAAAATTGTCACTAAGCCCTTTCATCGTTGGCTTTTAACTAGGTTTTGTTTTAATTTAATACACTTTTCTTTAGGTAACTTCCAAGGGTGGGGCAGAATAGAGGACTTAGATCCATGTCCTTGTGACAATTTTTTGGTCCAGAACATGATGCATTTCATAATGTTCTGTGATTATTATAGAGAGTTACGTAAGAGGTTTTTAGTGCCTCTGTTAAGGGGAAAGGGGTTTTTACAGGTTAAACCTGCCCTACTCTACCTTCAATTACTCAATGATCCATGGGAGATTTTTAATATTGCTAGTTTTTTAGTTGCAGCGGTCCGTCATAGCAAAGGTAGGATCCCAACATTAGAACATGAATGAGCTCTGTTTTTATGGAAAATGTATGTTGTATCTTATTGTGAAATTAACTGATGGTGATTTTTATCTTCTTGAAAACTGAGCCTGATATATTAATCCTTTTTATTGTCGCTCATATGTTTTACTGGATAATATGATTTTATTATATTGTGTATTGTGTATTTTGTATTGTACTTTTATGGTTTTAATTAACCGAATAAAGTGGTTTGACTGACTGACAATTGCTCACGTCTGAAAAGTCAGAGCTTACATGGTAGGAGCTAGTGGCCCACCGAGGCCCAGCAGTTGGAAAGGAGGGCCTCCCCCTCCGTTGGCACTATCATTCTCATGGTCACAGCCCAATACATTGCCTATTTTGGCAGAACAACATGTTCTCTGCCATCTCTACAGGGAGAGAATCAAAGTGTTACGTTTCCGTATCGTCTCCCAGGCTATCCTGCTCCCCTTCCCTCTCCTCATCACTGGTGCATGGCGGTTGCTCCCAAGACACCATCATTTCCTTCCATAGTTCTGCTATGGGGCGCTTCCGCACTCCTCTGCCCTCCTCCCAGCTCAGGGCCGTACCTTCTGCCCCCGCCCAGGCAATCACATCTCGGTTCCAACTTTCAACCCTGGGTCCTTGTGTCGATTTCCACACAATCGCTATTCTGCGCTTAGCAAGACCCAGGCCTAGATCGATCAGCCTGTTTCCCACCTTCCGTTTATGTGGGCGGGGAAAGAGTCCCAGCAGGCACACCCGTGCCGTGGAAGCCGGTTCCCTCCCCAGGACTTCTTTAAGTTTGGAGATAATTACTTCCCAGAAGGGGCGCAGCTTGTGGCATTCCGATGTCATGTGTATAAAATTAGCATCGGGTTGGTCACATCTTGGGCATTTTCGTATTTCCCCCCCATAAGTGATGTTAAGGCGATGTGGTGTCATATACGTCATATGTATAACGTTGAATTGAATGTATTTTAAGCGTGTGTTACTGTTAGAAATGGGATTTTTGGTAGGCTAGGGCATGTGCCAAAGCCAGGCAGAAACCACCACTCTAGTCCGGATAAGGGAGTTACACTCCTAAAATAACCCCTGCTCACCCCCTTGGTAGCTTGGCACGAGCAGTCAGGCTTATCTTAGAGGCAGTGTGTAAAGCATTCGCACATAACCCACAGTAATACAGTGTAAGCACTACAAAAGGACACCACACCAGTTTAGAAAAATATCCAATATTTTTATATACTTAAGACAAGACCAAAAACGATAAAAATCACAATACAGTACTTAAAAATCTTCAGTTATCAAAATATGCTTGAAAAACAGTTCCTTGATGTCGATAGCTCCGTCCGGGGCTATCACGGCGTCGTGAGCAAACAAATCCAAACAGTTCTGGCTGACCGGGGTGTCGCGGGCCAGCTACGGTGTCGGGAAGACCCGCAAACAGTACCTTTTAGAAATGCAGGGCGTCGGTGACCTCTCGTTGAGCTTCCGAAAGCACGGCGTCCGCAGGCGTCGGTTCCGGAGGTCGGTGCAGGAGTCGTCGGGGCCCTCGAAGTCACACGCGTTGCAGATCGAACTCCTCTCTGGTGAAGTCAGGAGCGCTGGCGTCGGCAGGCGTCGGGTGCTGCGGTGCGGCGTGCGGTGCCCTCAGGTCGCGGTGCGAGCAGCGGCTCGGTGGCGGCATCATATGGCGTCGTCGGTGAGACCAGGGTCGCGGTGCGAAGTGAATGTGGTGCTCATCGCGGTGCTGGCAGGTCGCGGTGCAAGCAGCGGCGTCGTCGTTGCTGAAGCGCTGTCGTCAGCGGACAAACTGGAGTCGATGGCGCCGGCGTCGGTAGGCCAAGGCTGCGGTGTGGGATGAGGGCGGTGCGTCATGTAACTTTACGAGCGGTGCCCTCGAACCACGGTGCAAGCAGCGGCGTCGATCTCAGCGTGGGGCGGCGGCGTCTGGGATACCAAGGCGTCGTCGTGCAGCGAGGCGGTGCGGAGTGCGGTGCCCACAGGTCGCGGTGCGAGCAACGGCTCGGTGGCGGCATCAGCAGGCGTCATCGGTGAGACCAGGGTCGCGGTGCGGCGTTGCGGCGGTGCCCTCTGCGATGCCGTCAGGACACGGAGTCGGCAGCGGCGTCGTTGACGTCGTCGGGTTGCTTCTTCTGTTGCAGCACAAAACACACAGTCCCCAGTGCTGATGGCAGAAGAGCTTGAAGTCTTTGCTGTTCCTGAGACTTCTTGAACAGGGGGCAAGCTCTACCTCAAGCCCTTGGAGAAACTCACAAAAGTAGATTGCAGAAAGTTCAGTCCAGTCCTTTCACTGCCCAAGACAGAAGCAGCCACTGCAGGCCAACACAGCAAAGCACGCAGCAATGTGGTAGTTCCTCCTCACAGCTTCTCCAGCTCTTCTTCTTGGCAGTCTTCTTGGTCCAAAAGAGTTCTAAAGTTCAGGAGTCTGGGCCCCAATATTTATATCCCAAAATCCTTTGATCTGTTAGGCAGAGAGTGTCTGTGCCCAGCCAGAACCAGTTCTGCCTTCTCTGGTGTGACTTCCTGGCAGGAGGTGGAGACGGCATTGTCAGAGGCAGACCAGGCCCTTTGAGGTGCAAGGAAATCTCCTCCCCCATCCCCAATTGCAGCCCAGGTCTATTCAGCCCTTTCCTGACCCACCTAGACTTTCCGGAGCCCCTCCTGCTCCCCAGCCTTCTGTCTTTTTTTTTTTTTGTCCTCATCTCACCAATAAGCTTCTGCGAATCTTATAAAGCTGATATTTCGATCTGTGCACCCTTCGGCTTACCGCACTTGCTTAGGTCACCCGGACCGGCCCAATTTAGTTAGAGCTTGGTGAAATCATAGGACTGATTATATTAATCTCAGATTGCGACCCCAACTCAAAAGCCGCCAAATGTTAATCAAGCTTTCCCCTACTCCATCCTGATCTATACGAGCCATGGCAAAGACAGCTTTAAGCCAGTCATCGCTCTTCCGGGGTAGAGAGTCTTTCCACTTCTTGCAGACCTCTCTCCGGGCGAGAAGCACCAAATATAATAACAGCCCACGTTGTGTCTGTGATGCAATCTGGCTAAACAATCCATCATCACCAAAAAACACTAGAGACAAGTTGACTTCAATGCACGCATTAAAGATGCCACAAATAGCGTCTCCCACCCTTTTCCAGAAATTTCTCAGTTCGGGACACTCATAAAAGATGTGAATATCGTTGGCATTAGAGGTCATGCATCTAGGGCATTTAGGAATAGGTAGTGGGGCAAACTTGGCTATTTTGGCTGGTGTATAGTAAAGCCTGTTAATAACGAAAAAGTGTTTTTTTTTTTAGGCTTGCTGGTTTGATAAATTTATATAATAATTTCAGCGAAGGCTCGTACAGGGCATCTATAGTAGGTTCAAGGGGGGATTGATTCCACACTGAGAGTTGTGATGGAGTTTCCCGATCTTCCGCATCCAAAAACTTGTTGTACCACATAGATATCTCCTTCTTAATTGGATGCGATGTTTGAAGAGAAAGCTCAGTTTCCCAGTGTCCTCTGACCTCCTCCTTTACTGCTTTAAACCATGTAACAAGTTGTAAATATTTAAACCTGGAAAACCCAATACCGATCTTGGCCCTTAACAACTCCAAAGGATGGATCCCCTCTGCGTCTAGCAATTCCGACCAGATGTTAACGCCCGCCCTCTTAATGGGAACAGCCAAACTATCCCTGAGGCATAAAGGTGTGCCGGGGGAATCCCAGACAGGTGCAAAATCTGAATAATATCCGATTCCCCATCTACGTCTCACTTTATACCATGTTTCCAAGGCTGCCCTAAGGATCTTCAGGCGTACTCGTTTGAAGTACCTCGGGGCCCCAAACTTATACAGAAAGCCCTCTCCGCCTCCTCCACCTTCCATCATAGCCATTTCACCCAACAGCCTTCCCCACGCTGACTCTTCTGGTTTTGAAAGTAACATCCGGATACCTTTAAATTGGAAAGCAACTAAATACCAACCAATATCCGGGAGGGCCAAACCCCCTTTTATAAGCTTGCGCCTCAGCTTTTTCCAGGAAAGCCTCGCACCTTTCTCGCCCCAAATAAAGCTCCCAATCTTACCCTGAACCTTGCTTATGCTCTTTTGGGAAACCCCAATGGGACCGCATTAAACAAGTAGGTCAACTTAGGGAGGATAACCATCTTAACCAAGTTTACCTTCCCATAGATAGTCAAGGGAAGATTCCTCCATCTACTAAAAAGGCGGTCTATTTCCTTTATGATTTTATTCAAATTAATCAAGGGGATTTTATCCAGATCTTTAACAATGTGTATACCCAGGTACCTAAACTCATTGCTGGTTATACCCTCCCATTGGTCAATGTTCCAACACATCACCTCGGTTTTTGAGGTGTTGGCTAAGTAACCTGAGAGAGAACCAAACTCCTCTAGTAGAGCTTCAACCCGAGGAATAGTCGCTTCAGGGTTGTTGGTATATAAGATCAAGTCGTCAGCATACAGAGCTAACTTACAGCTATATTGTTGAGACTTAAAAGGGTAGATTGAGTCGTCTAGTCTAATGGCTTGCGCTAATGGCTCTATGTAGATGTTAAACAGGAGAGGGGAAATAGGGCAACCCTGTCGGGTTCCTCTCTGGATATTAAAACTAGAGGTCAACATGCCATTTAGAAGGATCCTAGCAGAGGCCCCCTGATAGCAGTTCCTCAGGGTTTGAATGAAGATAGGGCCAAAGCCCATTACCTCTAATACCTCCCAGAGGTACACCCAACAGACCCTATCAAAAGCCTTGGCCGCATCCAAGGCCACTATGGCCAGAGGGTCAGATCTTCCAATGGCCAAGTCGATGTTACCTATTAACAGTTGTGTCTGTTCCTGGATGTACCTCCCTGATACAAAGCCCTTCTGATCAATATGAACCAGTTTAGGGACTAATTTAGCCAATCTCCCCGCCAATATACCCATAAAGATCTTATAATCGGCATTCAGCAGGGAGATTGGACGATAGGAGTCAGCTTTTAAAGGATCCTTCCCAGGCTTTGAGATCAATACTATAGTAGCCTCCTTCCAGGACTTAGGGACTTTACCCGTAAGGCAATATACTGAGTCAAAGTTGGTACCCAATGCTGGGATCAGTTCTTCTGCCAGAAGTTTATAAACTTCATTTGGAAGTGCATCCATGCCTGCTGCCTTTTATTCTTAATTTTTTTTATTTGGTCTTTAATCTCCTCAGGAGTGATGGGAGCATCTAAGATATCACGGCTCTCATCAGTAAGAGTTGGTAAACATTTACTCTTCAGCCAAGTTTGTATATGACCAATCGACGGGGCCAAATCTTATTTATAGAGATCTGAAAAAGCGAAAGCAGGCAGGCTTGCATGTCCTCAACATTACTAGACTTATCTCCATTGCTGTTTATTATTAATTCATTGATGTTATTTTTAGAGCGATCCGCTCTTGCTTTCCAGGCCAAAAGGGCACCAGCCTTCTCCCCATACTCAAAATTTTGCATATTCTTTGTGAGCCATTTTGCCTTACATTTTACATCTAATTTACCCCTATATTCTTGCCTAGCGCGATCCAGGTCGCCCTGGACTTGGGACAGCTTTCCTGGGTTCCCATGACTAAGTCTATTCCTCTCATCCTCTAACTGGAGTATTCTCTCCTCGATGTCATGGAGCTCCCGGGCCTCAGCCCTATTCTTAGAACATATAAGTCCATGAAGCCTACCCCGCAGGTTAGCCTTAAAGGCATCCCAGATAAAATCCATGGAGGTAGAGCCCATATTCAGAGAAAAAAATTCTAAAGACGATAGCTTAATGGCCTGAATTATCCCAGAGTCCAGGAGCATAGCTCTATTAAGTGTCCATCTGGATTGTAATTTATATGTTTTACTGAGATAGGAAAAAAGAACTGGGGCATGGTCAGAGAGATGACTTGGTAAAACTGAAATCTCCGTTAGGCCAACCAAACTTGCCCTATCTGTTAAAATATAGTCAATCCTGGATGAGTGACCGTGTTTTTTGCTATGGAATGTAAACCCCTGAAGGTCTCCCCTCTTTGCCCTCCAGACATCAACCAGGTCCAAGTCATGCAACATATTTATCATTGCACGGCGAACACGAGGCGCCCCTACATAATGACTTTGATTGGACCTGTCTTTTAATGGATCCAAGAGGACATTAAAATCACCACCTATAATCAAAGGGGAGTTACCAAAATTAGTTTAGATTGTAGCTTGCAAATAAATGTCGAATCATCAACATTGGGGCCATAGAACGAGGCACATACTAGCTCCACCCCTCCAAAGTCCAACTGCGCAACTACCCACCTCCCAGTCTGATCTGTCTGCACTGATTTGATAGAGCAATAAGCCCCATGCTTAATCAAAATTGCAACACCTCTGCTGCTAATCGTCTGTTGTGAGGTGCAATAGCATTTTATCCAGGGAGTTCTAGAAAAAATTAAACGACTTTCTGCAAAGCTTAAATGTGTTTCCTGGATAATACAGATCTGAGCTGGGGAAAGTTCTATGTATTTCATAATCAATCTTTGCCTACGAGGGCACCTTAATCCGTTAACATTCCAAGAAATAAAGGTGACCTTGTTATCTTTTAATGAGGATCCTACCATTAGTTTGCAAACTTTTTATATCAACAAGACAGACCTTCTTCAAAATTGAGTGAGATGAGGTTTCATTTTTTTTATTTTTCCCACTGCACCCCACCTTGTGAACCCCCCTTCTCTCCCCCTCCTGCCCTCCCCCCGTGACCCAACCCCCATTCCCATAAGGAACCCTCCCTTCCAATAGGCGAAGCCTATTCGGTCCCCTCTCCCCGGGCTTAAAAAAAAAAAAATACATTAGTCTAGGGTCTTACTTGAGTCCTACTGCCTATAAATTCCTGTCTATAAGTCCTCCCACCTCAGCGGCCCCCTCTCTGCCCCCAACTCTATTTTGATTTTAGCAATGAGAGCGTCAGCCTCCTCGATTGTGCGAATCTGGTGCATATGATTATTCCACATTACACGCAAAAGTGCAGGAAACTTCAGCTGAGCCTTAGCCCCCATGTTGTTTAGCTCCTCGAGCCTCTTCCCCAGCTCCCACTGTCTCGTTGCGGTAATATGGGAAATGTCAGATCTTATGGAAAAAGAAAAGGGGCTTGGATCCTCAGATGATATTGTGCCTTCCTTGAGAGCTAAAGATAAGATCAACTCCTTAACGGAGTATGACAGAAAATTAACCAGGATCTTCCTGGGTTTTTGCCTGGCTAAGTTCCTCTTAAAGGGATCACGATGTACCCTTTGTATCTCACGAACAAGATCCACATCGGATGAGTTCTTCAAAACTGTCCCTTTTAATAAGGAAATCACGAACCCTTTTATATCTGACCCCTCCAGGGCTTCGGGAACGTTCAAGAGCCTTAAATTGTTCTTCCTGGAGTGGTTTTCTAAACGTTCAAGATCTTCCTTAAGTTCTTTGTTCTGGGCCGATAGCTTGGCCACTTCTGCGGAGGTAGTATGCATAGACACTTTAATTTTGGGAATCTCCAGCTCAATTGCATCAGTTCTTAAGGTAACTTCGTCTAGTCTCTTAGTCAGGACTTCGCAAGAGGCTTGGATAGCCGCCTGGTTTGCTTCTGAAACCAAAAATCTACTGGCCATCTCAGCCTGGTTCATCTCAGAGACGGAAAATCTACTTGACATTTCATCCTTCAAGGCGAGTAAAATATCTGCCAAGGAGTGTGTCGTGGGGTCTATAGTCACATGGTCATCTGTGGTTTCCAAAGCACTCTGTGGTGTTTCCTGAGAGTCATGGGTAGCCAGAGCGGAATATCTATTCGAAAGGCTCACTTCTGGATGTATAGCTGGTGCACCATAAAAACTCCCTACAGTGTCTTCCTGTTGAGTGCTACGCATCCCCTCACGTGCTATGCATATTTCCTCCTGGGGATGGCTCAGAGGGCTATGCTCACCTACCAGCGGACTATCTTGGCCCACGCTTTTTGAGGGGTCACAGCCAGAAACAATTGAGGCAGTTGAGGAGGACATGACCTTATATTATGTCTTCAATGAGGGGGTAATTCTCATTTTTATTTTAGGGGTGTTGCCTTCTTGCCCCTATCTCTGCCCTTCCTCTTACCAGCCTCTTCTCCCTTAGGGACTGCCCCGTTGTCCTTCGTGACCTCTTTCTGCTTACGCTGTTTCACTGATGCTCTTACTTCGGAGACGGGTGGGGAGACTCGTGGAGGTAAAATAGGCTTTATGATGTCAATGTTATTAGACGAGTGCGCCACTCTCGCCCGCAAAATAAACCTATTTATTTTAGGTGGTGAGGCGCCCGCTATCACTGTCCCTGTTTCACCACTTATCTCCATGCAGTTAAAATGAGCCTCTTCCTCTGTAAGCAATTTGGAAATTATACTGACCGTCTTGTAAGGGAAACGCACATTACCACCCAAGCCTCCAGACAAAGAAAAAAAGAGCCTCCTCTCACCTTCGTCCCATTCGGCGTTCTCGGGGAGAAAATAGCTCTGAACTGGGCTCCCTACCTGGGCGTCGAATCCCGACTTCCACCCACACTGTGTACGAACCCAGGAGCTCGAGTATACTCCAGCACCAGTGCTGGCTCTGCCCCCGATGGTCCGGAGCCGAAATAGGGCCAGATCCTGTCTTTGAAGCCTCAGCGCCGCCTCTTCCCAGCCGCCGGCCACGCCATCATCACCGCAGGTAACTCGATCCGAGCCCCCGACGGGGCAGAAAAGAAGAAAATCATTACGCATAACTCCCTTAGGGTGCTAGCGGGGGGGAGCCTAGCCTCGGTGCGGGGGGGAAAAAATTGCAGTTAGACCCGTTGGGACACCATAAACACCATTAAACACCCCCCGGGGCGGACCGTGGCCGTTTAGCTTGCGGCCGCCATGTTCCTCCTCTGGCTGAGACTCCCCACCCCCCCCCCCCAGCCTTCTGTCATCCAAAACCAAGACAGGCAATCCACATTCCAGCAGAGGCATGCGGGATGGCTGAGCAAGAAAATACCTACTTTCTAAAAGTGGTATTTTCAAACACAGAATGTAAAAATCACCTTCAATAAAAGATGCATCTTTAGATTCTGAGTTCAGGCATACTGAACTTTATTTTCCTACCTAGTTCCCAGGGCCAGTTATGTTTATAAGATGTTATAAAGAAACTTCCCATTCTGTCCTATGGGGAACAGGTAGCCTTGCAATAGTGAAAAACGAAATTGGCAGTAATTCACTATCAGGACATGCCACACACACCAGGGCATGTCCTACCTTTCACATACACTGCACCCTGCCCACAGGGGTACCTTGGGCCTACCTTAGGGGTGGCTGACATGTAAGAAAAGGGAAGGTTAGAGACTGGCAAGTGTGTGCACTGGCCAAGTCGACATGGCAGTTACAAACTGCGCGCAGACTCTGCAATGGCAGGTCTGAGTTACCTTTACCGGGCTACTCACGTGGGTGGCACAATCAGTGCTGCAGGCCCACTAGTAGCATTTGATTTACAGGCCCTGGCACACTCAGTGCACTTTACTAGGGACTGACAAGTAAATCAAATATCCAATCATGGAAACACCAATCCATAACACAATTTACACAGAGAGCATATGCACTTTAGTACTGATTAGCAGTGGTAAAGTGCCCAGAGTCCTAAAACCAACACAAACAGGTCAGGAAAAAGTAGGAGGAAGAAGCAAAAAGTTTGGGGATAACCCTGCAAAAAGGGCCATTTCCAACAGTTACGATATATTCTCTTGGGAGACTGTAGGGCCTTACCCCATTCAGCATCTGTGAGTTCGACTCCCACTATCTGGTCCCATCTATCTCGCAATCTACCCAGTGGTTTCAGGGACGCTGCAAGTAGGGCGGCTTAGAACCACTTCACTTGGTGTCCGGCTATGCCCATGGTTATCAGCGCATGCAAGATTGGGTGTGTCTCAGGTTCCTCCCTCCCCTCCCCCCATAAGTGTCTAAACATGCGGACTAGCACTTCATATTGCAGGAACTGCCCTGGAGGAAGCCCGCAGCTCTCCACCAGTTCCTCAAAGGGGATAAGGCTTTTCTCTAAGTAACAATCTCCCACATTTTCCAACCCTGCCTGTGTCCAGGGCGAATTGTTCCCCAGTAAATAAGGACGTAGGAGTCCCATGTGGTAGGCCCACAAGGGGCAACACAGGGCTATATCTCGGAGTTTTCTTTAATTTGTCTAAGGTTCTCTTCCAGGTCTGTAACGCAGTGCGTTGTAACACCGAGTGATACGGGGTAGCCGTGGCCGGGACTAGCAATTTGGCCACCAACAGGTGGGGGCAACTACCGGGCTCCGACAGACACGTGCCCTCCTCATTTACTCCCTCCAGCCACTGCGCCAACTACTGGAGTTGGGCGGCCAGCATATAGAACTCGGTACCCCCAACCCTCCCTCTGCCATGGGGCGCTGCAGCGTCTTCAGTGAGACTCTCGGACGCCCATCGTCCCACACCAGGGCTCTCAGTAATGAGTTTAATGGGCGGAACCAGCCTGGTGTCATCAGGACTGGGAGATTGACAAAATAATATAGGAGCCGGGGCAACATTACCATTTTGGACAAATAAATCCTGGCCATGATAGGGAGCTGTATGTGTACGCCAGAATTGGACACAAGATTTAAGAGACCTCACTTCTCTACCCAAGTTTCCCTCCCTCAAGCTTTCCAGGGAGAGGAAAACATGGATGCCCAGGTATTTAAAGGAGTGGGGAGACCATAGGATGTCGAGCTGCAGACCCTCTGGTCTGGGTAATGGTCCCGCTATAGGGAATAGATACGTCTTGGTCTTATTAACTCGAAGGCCTGATATTCGCTCAAAGCCCTCCAGGGTCTGCATCGCTGACGCTGTGCCTTCCACTGCATCCCCTAGATAGATCAGCAAGTCATCTGCATAGAGCAAGATAGTGTGTACCCGTGTGCCCACTTTAAGGCCCAGCCCCTCGCCTCCCAGTCGGATCCTTTCCGCGTTTGGCTCTATCGCTAAGGCAAACAAGAGGGGCGAAAGAGGGCACCCCTGCCGTGTGCCTCGGAAGATCAAATATTGATTGGAAATTATTTTGCCCGTCTTGACCCTTGCAGTAGGCGACGTATAAAGGAGCCGCACCCATCTCATCCAGTCGGTCCCAAGGCCCATTCGTAGCATAACCTCAAATAAATACTCCCACCCAACCATGTCAAATGCTTTTTCCAAATCGATGGACAGCACTGCTGCCTGCTGGTTAAGCTGGATATCCTCATGGTAAAGTACCAAGTAGAGTCTACGAAGATTATAGGAGGTGCAACGGGAGGGGATAAATCCGTTCTGGTCTGGGTGAATAAGGGATTTCATGTGGGGAAGCAACCTGCTCGCCAGGATTTTACTAAGGATTTTAAAATCTAGATTTAACATTGAAAGGGGTCTAAAATCCACTACTCTGACATCTTTCTCCTTGGTTTTAGGGAGTGGGACCACCAGCGCGTCCCGTGTAGTACCAGGGAGTTCCCCCCGCTCGAGTGACTCGGTGTATAAAATCTCTACTTGTGGTGCCAAACTAGCGGCAAACTGCTTGTAAAATTCCGCCGGGAGGCCATCGGGTCCCGGCGTTTTACCCGCTGCCATGTCCCCAATGGCCACACAAATTTCGTGTGTTGTCACTGGCCCTCCCAGCTCCTCCTGTGTCTGACGATCTACGGTCCGAATTGGCAGGGGGTCCAGGAAGTCTCTAATAAGGGATGGGCTAACCGCTGCCGGGGCAGCATACAACCTCTCGTAGTAGCTTTGGAAGACAGTATTAATTCCATCCAGACTGTAGAGCAGTTCACCTGTTTCCTGCCTTAGTTGGGTGATAGGTGACCCACGGGTTTCCGGCTGGATCAACCACGCCAGGAGCCGTCCGGCTCTCCCCTCTTCCCTCTGCATCCTATCTAAGTACTCATTGTGGCTGTGGCAGCGGAGGCGGTTCAGCACCTCCTGATAGTTCACTTGCGCCTCTTGTAACCTAATCAGGGAAGCGGGGTCACCTCCCTGAGCATTATCGAATCGTCGCAGCTCTCCCTCCAAATCCAGAATCTCTTTGCGTATTTCATGCTGTGCCCCAATCGACTGCCCCATGCAGTGGACCCCTACCACTACGTTAAAGGCCTCCCATTCTAGCAGGGCAGAGGACGCCGTATGTGCATTCACGGGGAAGAAAGATTCTATGAGCGCAGTCAATGAGGACCGATATGGTGCATCTTCCAATGCCAGCGTGTTAAATCTCCAGGAGGGGATTGGAGGTCATCTCCCTAAGGGTTGATAAGACAACAATAGGGGGCTGTGGTCTGATAGAGTACGCCCTAGGTATTCGGTGTGTGTGATGAAGCCACAAAGTGTCGGCGTGCAGAGGAAGGTATCTAGTCTGGTGTGCACCTGCTGTATCGGTGAGAAGAAAGAGTACTCCCTATCACTGCCGTGTTGCCGTCTCCAGACATCCTCAAAGCCCCAATGGTTAATCCAGTCCCAAAATCCCCCTGCTGTACGATAGGACTGCGCCCCTGGAAGTGGCGGGTGGGAGCGGTCAACCCCGGTGTCTGCTACACAGTTAAAATCCCCTCCCAATAGTACCTGCCCGCTCATCTACTCAGCTATTTTGGCTGAGAGGGAAGTTAGGTAGGCAGTCAGATCGTGGTTGGGCGCATAGATGTTCCAAGTGTTACCTCTCTTCCTGCTACTCTACCCGTCAGGATTATATACCTGCCCTCCGTGTCTATTAGCGAATGCGTGAGGTCAAAAGGGACTCCAGGCTTTACCCATATTAACACCCCTCTGGAGAAGGCCGAGGTGGTTGTTGCGAAGACTTGGCCCCTCCACCTTTTGCGAAGCTTCCAAGCTTCGTCCATAGTTAGATGGGTCTCCTGGAGGTAAGCTATGTGTATGTCCCTGCGCGTCAAATATGAATAAATATTATGGCGTTTAGACATAGATCCCATCCCC
The DNA here is from genome assembly GCA_963921515.1 of Calotriton arnoldi. Taxonomy (NCBI): domain Eukaryota; kingdom Metazoa; phylum Chordata; class Amphibia; order Caudata; family Salamandridae; genus Calotriton; species Calotriton arnoldi. The sequence continues at coordinate 886,559 of CAWUFW010006552.1, forward strand.
CTTATGTTTCAGGTCAAAAACTTATGTTATTGTGCGTTTGTGCCATGGTAACTGTAGATCTCTTGCAGGTCACCCCGTGGACCCTCTCATGTTCTCGCTTCCTCAAGCATGTAGAGCCACTCTATTCTGCAAACACTCAAAAGAAAATTAACATAACAGCCCCATTGCGGAACAACTCCCCGTCCCCAGGGCAGTCTGACAACAGCCAGCCTCCCAAACTGCGTGTAGAACATCGAACACTAGGTGAGTCCCAGCTCCAAAGGAATTAGGGACTCAACGGGGGGTGGGAAAGACAAAGGTGTAATCTAAAACGTGTCCCATGGTGCTACGGCCCACAGCAATGTAAGCCAAGCCTGGCCTCCGGCAGGCATCCGGAGCCCTCCCGTCACCCCCGGTGGATTCACCAAGAGTCCCCAGCCCACCCCTTCATCAAATAATCTCATCTGCAGTGCCAGGGGTCACCACTGATAGTGCAGTGCTGCCGTCACGGGAAGAGTCCGACTCGATCCCCTAGTCTCCCTCGAGGAGCGAGATCCAGCCTCCGATGGGGGTCTCCTGTCCTGCATGATGGCCGCTGCTGCCTGTAGCGCCTCAGCCCTCTCCTTTTCAGTTTGCGAGGATGTCGGCCGGTTTGGTGTTACCCGCCTGGCACACCTCCTGGATCTCCGCCTGGGTTCCCATTTCTCAGAGTCCACTACCTGCGACCGTGCAGTTAGGGGGGTTCCTGTTTTGTATGTCTCTAACCACTCCCAGGCAGCCTTGCGATCATTACAACAGTGTGCTTGCCCATCTAGGAGTGGGTGAAGATCAAAGAATACTGGAGCCCCTCTTCCCTTAGTGCTTTATTGACCTCTAGAAAGGAGGTTCGCTTTTTCTAGACCTCCAGGGTGTATTCAGGGAATATGGAGACTTTACTATTGTCCACCGTGTATGGGCCTTCCGCCCGGGCTTTGCGTAGGAGAGCATCTCTGTCCCTGAAATGGAGGAGTCTGGCCACCACTGAACGCGGGGGTCGGCCAGGAGCCAGCAGCCTAGCCGGAACACGGTGCGCTCTCTCAAGAGTGTAGAAGGTCGATAGGCTATCAGGGGCCACCACAGTCCGGAGCCATTGTTCAAGTAAGGTCACCATATCGCTGCCCTCAATTCCTTCAGGCAGGCCAAGGACCCTTATATTGTTCCGCCTATTCCGCCCTTCAGCATCTTCTGCTCTCCGCTCCAAGGTGCGGATTCGCTCAGTGAGGTCTCCCATCTGCGTCGTTAGCATTTGGTGCGCTGGCTCAAGTACTATGAGTCTAGATTCCGTGGTCTTCACTCGCTCGGCCAGCTTCTTGTGTTCCTCCCTGAGCAGGCCCAGACCCACCGACACCGTGCTGATGTCCTGGTGGTGGCCTTGGTGTCAGCAATCGCCTCCAAGATTTTTGCTAACTGCTGCTGTACTGGGCCGCCCTGGTCGTCCTGTCTTTTGTCATGCAGGGCTTCTTCAGTATCTTGGGCTGCCCCCATTTGCTTTGTTCCTGGTTTGCCCATTTTGGCGGGTGTTCTTGACCTCGTGGCCCCTCACCTGTGGTATAACTCTAGTCCCAGTAGGGCACAGCCACTCGCCAGCAACCCCTGGGGTCCCACCAACGGAGTTCAAGTGTACCTGCACACACGGGGACTCTGCTACTCGGCGCCCTCACACGACTCGTGCCTCCTGGGGGCGCAAGGTTTTCTCCCACACTGCGTGCGTTGCTATCTGCTCCCGGCCAACGGTCCCAGCCCTCAATTTGTCCTCTCGGGGCACCGGCGCTGTGTCAGTCTCCCTTCGATGCCTTACGGTCGGGGGGATCTCCCCCATACAGCTACGCTCCACCAAGCGCACCACAGATCTCAGGCAGGTCCTTCACAGGGGTCACCACTGCCTTACCAGTATCCAATTCGCCTCACAGGCTGTGGGATAGAGAAAGAGTAGGCACAGCTGTGCCCTTATGTTAATCTGTGCCTAGTTCCCTCTTTGCTGCCAGCCAGGCCATCTGTGCACAGCTTTAATTACCATTCACCAGCCGGGCCCCAGGGCTTCACTCCTCCCCAGGCGCCCGTCTTGACAGTACTTGGGCTTCTATCCGCCCTGTAGCTATTCTCTAGGGCCTCCCAGCCGGGTTCTCAGGGCCCAGCCCGCACCTCCGGGGGTCCAAACCTCACTGGGGCGCACCCCGCACCGCACCTCCGCTGTGGGACTTCTCCGCTGTCTCCCGCAGGCTCCAGGGCGGGCCGCAAGCACCGAGCCACTCACATCAAGTGCCGCACCGCAGGGATCTCTCCTCCCGTGGCCGCCGCACTGGTCAGCCCAACGTCCCCAAGCGCCTTCAGATTTCGCCGGTGCCCACTCGATATCAGGGGCCGGCCGCTGGCACTCGGGCTCGTTCCTCCACTGTCTGCGCGGCTGCCGGGGTTCACCACTCTGCGGTCCGCTGCCCCACAGGTCTCGCCGTCACTCCTTCGCCGGACTCCCCGGCAGGGCCCCCAGCAGTCTATCCGCGCTGGTAGCCAGTGCCCGCTGGAGCCTTCGCTTCGCCTCGTTACTGCCAAGGCCCTCTAGGTGTTCCCGGGCCTCTCCTCCAGCCGTGCCCCAGGATTCACATCACCATTTTCTCAGTGCTCAGGTCAGCACTGCTATCGCTCGGCAGCTCCGCGTCTCGGCTCCCCCGCGCCTCGGGTGATCCCGCCTCCCGTCCCGGGGGGGTCTCCGCTGCTCAGGACTGCCCCAAGCTGTGCATTCGGGCTCCGTCTGCCTCCGGGGAAACAGGAGGATTGCGGGCCGGCGCGGAGCTACAGGCTCACGAGTCCGCCATCTTTGGCATCCAAGCCACGCCCCCAGTTGGATTGTCTTTATGTGGATTTTTTGTCTTTATGCGCATTTACCTGCATTGCAATAACCTTACTGTAATTATAAATTGTATTTGTGTAGCACTTACTACCCCTGACGATGTTATTCCTTTATCAACATTGAATCAATGCAGTACTACCCCACTCTGATCAATGGCGTAACACAAAAATGCATTATTAGTCACAGGAAAATCTTATCATCTCATTAGTGGGTAATGTAGGTAGTTGCAGTCAGAAATGGACTCCTTTAATGGTTTTCCTATCGAGTGGCTATAATGCTTCTGAGTTGCGGAGAAGAGGCCCACATCATTTTATGCTTTAAGTAGTCTGTTTGAATCCATTATTATGACATTTTAAATATTCAAGCTTTGCGTATAAATTGTGTTTGTTTACAATATCCTTTTCTTGACTTCTTTCTCCCTGTCTTATTCGTATATTCTGACCTGTTTTTACTCTTAAAAAAATAAATAATAAAGCCACATTTTTTTTGTAAAATATTCATTAACAAATTTACAAAATATTGTCACCTCGATATTGGGCTACACACAAAGATGAGCCAAGATTTGATGTACTTCTGTATGTATATACGTGATGTTCATCTAGCACACACCTAGCCAGAGACAGAGACCAAGAGATAGAATGCAATCTGATAGCATTTCCTAGAGGAGAACTGCTGAGTTTTGAAGTGGGACCCATGGTTCTGTGACACAATCATGACACAATCATGACACAATCATGTTGAGACCAATCCTTCCGCTTCCCCAGTGGGTCCACTCACCCCCTCAGGAAAATGTCAGGGTTTGTGAAGAGGACTTACAGGAAGGGAAAAAGGGGGTGAGGAGAGAAAGAGAGACACACTCCTGCAGGTTGGTTGTCGGAAAGTCTAGATTGGATTATATACATCTCTGAGCACAAGCAAGGGTTGACAAAGTCTCCACCCCGTGCAAGCAGTCAGCCATTTGCTATTAGTCCCTGGGCTTATCAGGAACTGAACTAGGATGGAATGCCACTACATCACCAGGAAGGAGGAATTCTGGGAGAAAGGAGACAAAATGACAAATGATGAACATGGCAGGTAACAGGAAATCGACAAACCCTGGAATCAAAGAAATGTAGGTGATGAGGCGGGAGAAAACAACAAAGGTGAGGGAGCGCCATAAACTGTGTGCGAAGTATAGCAAAAGGTGGGAGAGTCACAAGAACCAGTGTTGCCAGACAGTTTGCTAGATGGCACTGTGGAATATCGAGAGCATGAATATCATGGTACACTAACATCGATGACAGAATATTGAGATACAAATATCGAAAGGTAAATGCATATATGGAAGTATAGATTTACTATTATTAACTCTACATTTATGAAGCTGCATAGATGTGGAGTTAGGTATAGGAATTTTATACATACTTACCTTTTGAAATTTTGTCCCATAAATAGGGTGTCTACGATATTAGTGTACCACGCTATTCTGTAGTCGATATTCAGCATCCACACCAAATTACTAGCGCACAGGTCGTATCCTATATACTCTGTCTGCCAGAAATGACCCAGAAGCATTCCTGTTCGGGGCAGCCCATCTGTGGCTGGGTAACCTTTCTCAATCTGCGAGATCAAGTTCTAAAAGTGTAGTTCTGTATCTTCTTTTCCCCTGTTCCCCTAACTTTTCCATGCTTTTGAGGTCTTTTATGCCAGAACCTGCTTTGTGACCTGATAACTACCTAATAACTACAGCGTCAAGATGTAACCTTCTTTGAATAGGTGCCTTTTTAGCTTTTTCCTGAACTGAAGGTTGATCGGGGGAGTCCTGATGAATATTGCGATGAAATCTTACAGATGTATGCCCTTTCACGTACAGTGCTTTGGCACACTCATATGTTTTGTTCACACTATAAAAACCCACAAAAATAAGATGATACATTTAAAAAAATGACTCATGCGGAGGTGGAAGTCAACTTCCTTCTGCTTGTGTTATCTCTGCAAAACAACATTTTTGATAATCAAACATGTAACTACAACACACCACAGAAAAAACACTTCTGTTTATGTTTGTGCTGTAGAAATGTATATGTAGACTTCTGATCCTAGATATGAATTTGTTCTTTCCTGATCTATTGAGTATGGTTGAGTTGAGATGTAAAAGCAGTACATCGATGACAGAATATGAAGACAGAAGAAATGTAAGAGAGATGTAAAAGCAGTGCTTTGAAGGCACGTATGTTTAGCAGTGCTTCAGTTACAAATGAACAGGCGCCCCCTGCGCCTAGGGGAGGGGTGCCCTTAGGCGCGCCAAGGGCCTGAGCCTCTCCAGGACCGGAAGGGGGCTGAGCAAAGGGGTCAGGTCGGTGACGTCATCGGGGGGCGCAGCAGGAACCTGGACAACCATTTAAGGCTGCGCACCAGGGTTTCCAGCCTCTTTGTCCCCTTGGACCTCAAGCAAGCATCATTGGTGCGTCATTAACCACCCACCCACCCGGCAGAAGAGCGAGGCCCTTGCGGAGCACTGACAGTTAACAACAAATGGGGATGCACAACAATGGAGCTTCAGCGACTGGATGGACCCCAGGAGGGGGTTGAATTGGTGTGTACAACGGGTAGGCGGGGAGCGGGGACTGACCTGCTGGTGGTCCAGGAATCCCCTGCCCTAACCAGCAACGTATGGACTGATTAGAACCTTGGGAAGACTACCTGTGTTCCGGTACCCCGGTGGGCCGGTGCGCTAAGCGGTGCCCTGGATTTCAAGTAGTGCAACAGTTTACTGTAGCGCGTTGGGGCCTGATGGCACAATGTGTGCAGCAGAGTGGGTGATGGGTTGGCCGATAAGGCCAAGTTCAAGTTTAATGTCGTGCCTATTTGCCTTACTGCATGTTGATGCCGCTAAAGTGTGATGTTGTAAATATTTCCTATATACAAGTAGGATACTTGAACTTTCGTATTGGTTTGTGGTTGGAATTACCTTGTTTGATGTGAATAAAAGGCTACGCCTTGGACAACATACCCTGAATCTAAGATTTCTTGGGCACAGCAGAGCTAGAAGGAAAGGTGAGGGGAGTATGGGAGGAGTGAATGGCACGTTGTGCGTGTACTATATAATAATAGCACTTCGCTTTCTCTGCCTTATTACTGAAGAGCTATTTCCAAGGCCCCTAGAATATGTGATGCGACAAACACAGCATTTCCTGCATAATTAAGGATTTCACTCATTTGCCTCATAAACCACGAGCATCTCCAGACGTTTGCAGATTTCAGCAAATAAATTGTTTCAAGTTCAAAAGGACCAAATGTTAGTAAAATGCTGAATGCAAATCAGAGCCAGACACATTCCAAATGATAGCTGATGGTGCTTGCGGCATCCCACATTAAAAGGTAAGAATTGTTCCTTGTTGGCACTAATACACTCAAGAGATGAACTGGGGATGGGGCTTTATCTGGAAACTATAAATATTTAAATGTAATTGAAACAGAGTTGAAAGAATGATTGGTTGTCAGGAAAATGTTTTGTTTTACTGTCCATGTAAAGTCACGTTTACCTCCATTCGGTGTTTTCAAACCAGCAGTTATTTCAAGAGAGAACAAGAGCTTAAAAGTAGCCCAGACATTTGGTATCTCTTTTATGGTCTTGGATCTTATAAAGCCTCTGAGTGAGACACATATATAATAAGTGGAGTGAACCTCTTTCCATGAGACAAGGTGGACAAGGATTAGACCCGAAACTAAAGACCAGTTTTAAAATATAGATCGGGATACGCAGAACTAAATATGCACATCCTTAATTAGAAGTGTGTACTCGTAGCCTCATTTTATGTTGAGTGCAACCATATATATATGTTCTACGCAAAATATAATACTCTGGTAGATAGAAAGGACAGTAATAATGAAATGGTGTTCTTGTAATTCTATGCAAGATAAAATAATTATTTTTGGTAAATAATGTTTGGAATAGCATCTTCTGGATCCATAGTTTCTGTCTTAAGAAATGTATAAATGTGCTGTAGAATTGTGATCGCTTTGTATGAATGTGTTAAAAATGTCAAAATAGCAAGACAATAATGCTGCAGAATGTGCTCTGTAATTTGCCTTTAATTAGATAATATGTTGCAATATGTTGATCTTGTAGCAATTTCTTTTTTGCTGCTTAACTTAGTCAACTTTGCAACATAAGATGTCCCTCTGTGGCTGCATAATTCCACCAGACCAGTCTATTTTAAAATAGAAAATGGCTTGATGTGTCTCACAATCAATGCATGTGCAGCACGGAAGTAAACATCTCAACATAGATTTGAATCCCCAGATTCACGGATTCATTTCCAAAAGTCTAGCATTATAAATTCAATGGAGCAATCCGAAGAATCGACAGTTCTGGTTTCCAACACTTCATGGCAGTATTTTAATCTGTGCTGCCTCTGTATATCTCAGTTTAGGACTGAGCCAGCAATGCCATTTTCAGTTTTTGACACTAAAACCAAGAGAATGGAATTGTATTTTCAAATCTTAGTTTACGATAAACCCTTAATAACGGGTGACATTAACTGTTCATAAAACAATAGTTTCATCTTGGAACAAACCCAAACTGAACTTTGCAAAGGGAGGATCATTTGGATTTTTTTCTGATGACATTTCATCATTGATTGATGTGCTTTCTAATGCACAAGTAAGTATACTGTATGGATTCCAATCACAGAAACTAATAACAAATCCTCCAAGTATATGATAGAAATCGGACAGATATTTGCCAGACTAACACTAGACCATTCGGGTCGCTGTTGAGTCCTGAGCGTTTGACCTACAGATCATTGTTTTTAGGTGGGTTTAGTTCAGTGAAAGCTAGATAAGACTACTACACCCAGAATCATTTAAGCTATCACACAAAAGTGCAGGATTTGAAAGAGCATCTAAAATGTCCTCCGGAAGGTGAACACTACGATTATTTAAAATCACACGATAGTTTAAGCGGGCTTTTATACGGTATTGACACTATACTTTGCAGAATTTAACTGAAATATAGTATTTTGGTTCAGGTAGGCCAATGACACATTGTTAAACTAAGGATCAGTTGCTAACATTTCAGATTATTTAACAAAACACAAAGGTCAACTCTCAGCTCTACACGTAAAAAACACAACACACTATTTTGTTTAGAGCTGAGAGGGAGACTGCTTCTTACATTTCAGTACAGTAATTCAGGCCCAGCTGTACAGGTATTAATATCACCTGTTGCTATTTTCCTTTCTGGGTGGGTAGGCATTTAAGATCCTTTTTTTAATGCAGGGATCAGGAGGCACCTAGACGTATAATACCAATTTGGGTGTCAGACAGCATCTCCGTTATGAAACAGCTGACATTTGTAACCCATTTGATTAAGGGTTGGACGTTTATCACCTGTTTATATGCGTGTGTGATAGCTTGTAGAAGAATGTCAAGTGATATCGTGGTGCCCTAGATTTGAGAATCTGGGGCTGGGTGATAGAAAGTCACCAGTATGACTATTTACACTCTGTGAATTTATTACACGCTGCTGCATTCTAGCCTTCTGCACAATTACTCATTTGCAAATGTCATTTAACTGTGATATTAGGCTAAAAAGTGATTTTTCAGATTTTTTTCGTATGGCTGGACAATGATGTGAGAATCACCAGGAGAGGAGCATTGGCTCCGCCCAAATGTTGAGAGTCAGCAATACATGTTTTGATTGGGCAGAAGTTTCCACACAAAAACAGTGCTTGCCCTCCACACAGCTGTGATCATTTTGTTTATTTGTCCAGTTGCCTGACCTTAAACTTCTAGGGACACACATATGACATTGCAATACTATTAAAGTGTCTTCGATAAGTAGATATTTGATATTATTTATCATTGTTAGCAGCACCGATTGGAGGAAGGGAGTCATTAACCTACTTTTAGGTCTGGCTTGACAGTCCAACTGTCACCTGACCTTTTAACCTACACCATTGTTATTCTACTGTTCTTTTCTACCACAATAATGCATATCCATTTGCATACTATTTACTTGTGTAATCCTTCACATTACCATACAACAATCCTTTAAAGCCAAACCTAATGGCTTTGCCAATGCTTGTTTGCTTCATTTACCTAGACCTGCAATGGATGTTGGTTATTGCAAATGGTGGGACCCCAGGAAGGGGTGTTATGTTATGTTATTTGAGTTTATAAGGTGCACAGCTACCCCAAGGGGTTTCCCGGAGCCAGCCTGAAAGGAAGGTGGGAAAGGAAAAGGAACTACAAGTTAAATAACCGAGTTTTCAGCTGTTTTCGAAAATTACCATAAACCGTTTCTTTACGTAGAGAAATGGGAAGAGAGTTCCACAGGGAAGGTCCTAAGTAGGCAAAGGATCGACCGCGCACACGCCTCAATCTGATTCTAGGGACAGTAAATTTAAGCTGAGTAGTGGAGCGAAGAGTGCGTGAGGCTAAATAGGGCTGGACTAAAGACTGCAGGTACTGAGGGGCTGAACCAGTTTTGATTTTGAACATATAGCTCAAGGCTTTGAATTTAACACGATTCTCCACCTTAAGCCAGTGAAGGTTACGAAGAAAGCCTGAAATAGAGGCAGTCCTAGGGGCCTGGCAGAGCAATCTGGCCGCCGCATTTTGCACTATCTGCAATCTTTGTATCACATCCTTATTGCTGCCCAGATATAAGACATTACTGTAGTCCAGCCTAGATGTTATAAGGGCCTGGACCACAGTTCTCTGAGTGGAAAGGGGCAGCATCCAAAGAATCTTCTTCAGCCATTTAAGAATGGTAAAACAGATAGAGGCCACCTTCACAACTTGCTGTTTCATTAATAACTGATCGTCGATGATCACCCCAAGATTGCGTACTTGATGAGCAGGCTGGGGTAAAACGCCCATCTCCAGGGGCCAGTGCTGAGGACCCCAAAGATCTTGTTTTTTCCCCTAAGATCAGAACTTCCGTCATTACAGAATATATATTTTTTACTTTGCTCACACTGTGTTTCATTAAGGATAAGAGGGGTGGACTGACTTTCGGCTCCGGATAGTTCCTTGACCACCTTGAACAAGGTCGTAGAGCAGTTCTACGCTTGAGAAATTGTGGGTGGCATTGATTGAGCTACAAGGAAAGGATGGGTAGGCGAGGCTATGGAGTCGTGGAAGGGCTGACTCCGTGCTGCTGCGAAATGAGTCCTGCCTTCCTCCTGTGTATGTTCTAATTGGCAAGTTCTTCATTAATCCTTAACCAAAGAATTTTCATCCTGGCGGTTAAACTCCATTGTTGCCTTTAGTCAGATGTGGATTGGGGGGGCGAGCCAACCCTCCTCTCCATAAACCTTCATTCGCAAATCGATGTGAGTGTTTGCAAGTTGCACAATGTCGATTTGATTAATGCAGGGGACTTCAAACTATGGGTTGGCTCTCCCTTTGAGGGCGTGTTCGTGGGGCCTCTAGTCATTGGCGAGAAGAGGCTGGTGTGGTATCCGAATATCACTGCCACAATATTGTGCCCCAAAAATGGTTGTCCTAAATATTGTTTACAAAAATGTCGCCTCATTGGAATTAATCACAGAGAATCTGCACTAAATGCACAATATTTTCGTAAAAGATATTTAGGACACAATATTTTTCTCAGAGGATTTATATTAATATTGGGAACTTTGACATGCAACCAACGAGCACTGAGGCTGCCTAGCCACGTCACTAGAGCTGCTGAAAACCAGCAGCATTTTCGCAATGAGGTTGGCAAAATGTGCTTTTGAAAAGTAAAGAAAACAAAAACTGTTGAATGTTTTTTGGGGGAGAAAAACAGAAGAACATTTCTTTGATAAAATACCTCTTCTTTCCCAAATTCCCTAAGAAGTTTCCTCTTGATTGCAGTGTTTTCAATTTCAAACTCTGGCTTTTCTTTCTTTTGAGGATGAAAAGAGTGCAGTGCGTTCCTTTGGAGTTCTTGTTGGTGTGCACAGCCACTCCTGAAGTGTGTGGATTGCTTGCAGTATGTGACATTGCATATGTTTATCGTAGGATAGTAAGACACGTAACTTCGTACAGGTTTTTGTCCACATGTCTATTGTTTAAGCTTGATTGTGATATTTCATATTCGACATATTTCTTGTCAGGAAACAGCAGCTATTGTAACACTGGGATGGGACAACCGACCCAATTGTTCCCCTTAAGTCATTGGCCCTATGAAAAGTTTGAGACCACTGCATTAACGCCTAAGCTCCATTCTATTTCCATACATTGAACAGGGCGGGTGGACATGGCTTCTTTGCCCCTTCACGCGCTGCGTGCTCTTGGACAAACAACTTAATCAGGCCTTCTGGGACAAACATAGTGACCATTTCATCAGAGATAAAACCTTTAGAGTGGATGATTAAAATGAAGTAATTAAATACCCTAATACCGTCATACATGGTATTAAGTGACTGACTCCCTACTTACGAATTTGGCTTTCAGTTAAAGCCAGAATCGAGAAGGGGCAGCCCTGCATTGATTACGCCACCATTAGTGCCTAAAAGAAAACATTAAAAAGGCGGGAGAGAGATGTCCTAATGCAATGGTGACCTGCAACAACAGAACAAGAGGTAGGCAGAAAAATACACCCTCCCTTTGAATCATATCTCTAATGGCACTGTGCGGGTGAATCCTGACTCTCACTAGAAGAGTTCCATCCATCCATCCATCCATCCACCCATAGTTTCATATAGCACAAACTCGACCAAAAGGTATTGGAGAGCTTTACATAAGCACCAGGTACATTACAGAAGGACACTGTCATTTAATCTTCCCTTCCATTCATCGACCCTTACACCTTCTCATTCTTCCTTCCATCCATCCACCCATCATTGTCAAACCTTTCACCCACCCATCCATTGACGAGCCTTTCACTCACTCACCCATCAATCCATTCTTTCACGCACCCACCCATCTGTCATTTCACTCTTTCAACCATTCATCCTGTCCATCTGTTCACCTAACCATCCTTTCATACTTCCTTGCAATCTTCATTCCATCCATCCATCCTTTCACCCTTTTGTCAATCCACCTATCCATCCTTGTATATTGCCATCTATACATCCATCTATCCTATTATCAATGATGTACCTCTCCATCATTTCACCCATCGATCTATACACCAATCTATTACCTTTTCATCGTTCCACTCATTTACACATTAGTCCATTCACTCTTGCATCCATTTATCCTTAAAACCATTCATCCATCCATCGTTTAATCAGCCAGACCAACCTTTCCATCCATTCAGCCACCCGTCCTTCCACTAGTCCATTTATCCTCTCACTGTTCCATCCATCAATCCATCCTTTGATGCTTTCACCAAATCATTTACCTGTTCACCCAATGATCTATTCCTCGTTCCTTCCAACTTTCCTTTCATCAGTCAATCATTCTTAGACCTTTCATCTTCCATCCATCCATCCATCCTTACAACAGTTCATCCATCCTTCCTTCCTTCCTTCTTTCCTTCCTTACTTCCTCCCTCCCTCCCTTCCCACAGCCATCCATCTTTTCACCTATCCATCTATTCTTAAACCCACCCATCCATCCTTTCACACTTTCCTCCAACCTTCATCTTGTCACATTCCAGTCATCCTTTATCCCATTTAACTATCCATCCCTGCATCAATACTTTTGTCTTTGTATTCATCTATCAATTTGAACCCCATCCATACTGTCACCATTCTATCTAGCTATCCTTCACCATTGCATCCATTCACCCTTCTTTCCTCTTAATCTTTCCTTACTTCCTTCATTACCTTCACGTGTTGTCTTTCCTTCCTTTCACCCTTCCTTCTTTTTTCATTTGTCCTGCCACCCATCTTTTCGTTCACTCTTCATTCCTTCCTTCCACCTTCATTCTTTTGATCGTAATTTCTTTTTCAACTCTCCTTACTTTTTAGGTCGAGCATTCGAGACCTCTTGTATATACTTTAGTATATACTTATATGTGTATGTACTTTGTGGGTTCTAGAGATCAGCTCTAGGACTTGTCAGCTTCCGCTTAGGGACTTTTTTTCTGTTCAACTGCCTCTATTTGACTGTCTTGATAGAAAAAGACCAGTAGAGGTCACTAAAATACCAGAATTGCTTTCTGCTTGTTCAACTGCCTCTATTTAACTGTCTTGATAGAAAACGACCAGCAGAGGTCAGTAAAATACCAGAATTTCTTTCTGCTTAGGGACTTTCTTTTTTTAATTTTTCTGACAACTGCCTCTATTTAACTTTCTTGATAGAAAACGACCAGCAGAGATCAGTAGCATACCAGAATCACTTTAGCATTCTCTAGATTCCAGTCCATAGAAATTGTCTTCCACGAGCACCCGTAGACAATAATATTTTTTTCAAATCTTGTATTTTCAGTGATATGACCACCGAAGGCCCTGATTTTATATTAAAAACAGAGCTTTGGACTATACCATTTCCAGCTGAAAGGCAATATTTCTCTCCATGTATTCCCATACCTAGCGTGTCACGCAGTTTGGCGCTTACTTTCCCTCCATGTTAAAGAACCGTAGATGTTTCAGCACTCAGGTAAATGTGCTGCATAGCTAAATACATATAATGTTAAAGAACCGTAGATGTTTCAGCACTCAGGCAAATGTGCTGCATAGCTAAATACATATAAGGTCCCAAAGGCGAGACCGATTGCATTGCAAATGCTTGTTTCATATCTTATGGGAATGTCCCAAGATTAACCCGTTCTGGCAAAGAGTCACTACAATAATGTCAAGGGTATCAGGGACAGAGGTCTTAATGGACGCCAGATGGCTCCTTTTAATGATTAAGGGAGAGGCAGACTGGCCTTGGCATGTTAGTATCTGGTTGGCACTGGCGGCAGGTATTGCAAAACGAAACATCGCCAGGCGCTGGGGTGCTTCCCATCCCACGTCGGTGGCGGAGTGGGAGAATGATTTAGACTGGTGCCAATGAGCGGAAGAGGTGGTGTACAAAAGTAGGGTGTGTGTGAAGAAATGGGAAAACATATGGTCACCATGGCGCAGATACAGAAATGCATAGTGGGATCCGGGACCTGCGTCACTGTTCCATTTACTTTGTAATGAACGATAAGGTCTCTATTATAACTCATCTCCTGATCTTTGATATAGCTGTTATCTCAATATTGTTTTTATTCCTCAGAAGGGTGTGTCTGCTTCACCCCTCCTACGATGTACTCTAGTTACCAATCAACCTGGTGGTGTACATGCATATACGCTCAAACATTTACTGTCATCTGAGCTTGTTTAATAAAGAGTTTAAAAAACAAACAAAAAAAAAACCTGAATTCTGAATCAAGCGGAAGTAATCTACTTTTTCCGCTCATCCGCTTGTCCACAACAAACCATACACAATGGGACTATTTTGGTTACCGATAGATCCAGGGAAAGATGAATGTGTAACAGTTGCCGCTCGGGTTGAACATTTCTCAGGCCTGTACGCACAAGATGTGAGGATGAATGAGCCAGCCTTGTTGCCTACCGCTGGCCCTATACTGAGTCCAGTTAGCAGGGCACGTGAGGGTGGACCATGGCCATACACTCAGTAGACCCTGCTACCTCAGGGGAATGGGATAAGGAGTACCAACCATCTAGTGTCTCACCTGCAGCTGCCCTGTACCACCAGATTGATTGTGTTCCCAGCCCTATCACCGCGAATGAAGTTGCCGTGGCAATTGATTGGCTCACATCAGGGAAAGCGCAGGACCATGATAAGGTACCTGGGGACTTGTTTAAAGCCAAAAAGAAGATTTGGTGCCCTTATTTTGGCCTTTTTTCAGTAATGTTATGAATGGGCTTACCATGCCGCGGACTTGGGTAGGGCTGAAATCGGCCCATCTATAAGAAGGGCCTTGGGTCTGTCCCGTCGAATTACCACTCTATCAGTCTTACTGACAGCTCACAGTAGCTCATTAGTCGAATTCTGTTGATCAGACTTCAAGCTTGGATTGAGGATGTAGGAGTGTTGACTCCTCTCCAAGCTAGATTAAGGGCTGGGACAAGCACTATTGACCAAGTGATCCAATTGCAACGAATCTACTGGAAGTATGTCACGCTGGGGCATGGGTGCCTCTGTCATCTTTGTCGACATTCAGTCGGTTTTATGATCTTGTTCCTAGGGAGGGCTTGTGGGCAGATCTAAATAATATGGGGGGTCCAAAATATTTGATTTTGCAGTTTTATACAGCGCAAACTCGACCTGAACGAATCGGAGCGCTGTACATGAGTACCAGTTGCATTCATTCATTTTTAGAAACAGAGAAATGATTATCCCAGAATCACAGGATGTTGAGCCGACCCCGAGGCTCAAACCTGGATCCCCAGCTTCAGAGTCAGCTGCTGAAGTAGTTACGCCACATTCTCTTACGGTGTTTATAAAAGGAAGCATAGGGGAACAGTAAAGAGGAAAGCTTTTAACAAATTTGTAGGTAAGTTTTTCCACTGCACGAGTCGGGTCAAAATAAATACAGGCGGTGGCAAGCAGCCAACATTGCAAGTATAAAAGGTGCCAGGATTTGCCCAGAATCACAGGATGTTGAGCTTGCCTCCGAGAATCGAACTCAGTTCCCCAGCTTCAAAGTCGGCCGATCAAGCAGTTGTGCCAATCTTCCCCCAGTGCCTTATAGGCAAAAAGAAAACGATATTGACGTATCACATTTCTAATAATGTCACATTCTTAAATACATTTTCAAAATAATACATATTTTATATGAATCAGTGTGTGAATATGTCAGTTTACCGCCTCTTGTTTGTCTGCCTGGGTATAATTGAGGAACTAGGGGCTGGAAATGAAACGACTGTCCACTGTGAACATATAACATGTAAATCTCTCAGTGTAGAACAGAATACACAAACACAAAATCCCAGCTGGTCTTAAAGACGTCACCGATGACAGCCGCGTGCACAGGGGACGTTGTGAGTTGGGAGGGTCTCTGTTGGCTTTTGTGGTCGGACTGGCTTTGTGCAATGATGATCTGTGAAGTCACCGAGCTGCTCAGAAATTAAGATGCTTGCTGGTAAAACGAGTCCTCTACCACGTTTAAAAACCCCAGCATCATATAAAAGGTAACTAAAGTTCATAAACAACTTTGTAACCACCCATGAAACAAGCATTTGCAATGCAAACGGTCTCGCCTTTGGGACCTTATATGTATTTAGCTATGCAGCACATTAACATACTGCTCACTTCTCATAAGTGGAGGAGTTACGGCATGACGTCATGCCAGGTGAGCGTTGTAGGGGAAGGGAAATCCTTGCTTCTTACATCTCCCATGTGTCTGCTTTTTAAAACACAAGACTCCGAGCGCTGTTGCTAGTGAGGGGGCCCTATTGAATAGCACACACTGCAATTTGCCACTTCTCTTTTTGAAACTCCGGAGCAGCAACATTGTCGTGGTGTCAACAGGGCTTTAAGTGGAAGCTTTTTCAATATTATATACAAGCCATAGTTGCTGCTTAATTATCTTATGCAACTAACAACCATTGACAAAGCCAATAGTCCTGACTTGTTGTAGGTATGATGTTACTTGTTGTATCATATATCTGGATGCAATGACAGAAACAGCAAAATTCAAGTCGGGCGGCACACTATGCTAAGCACATATTTTTAGCTTATGTGTTTTAAGTCACGCCCTTAATTACATTGGCCACGCCCCTTTGGGTGACCCCCCAGTTTTTTAATCCCATTTAAAGCCCTGTGCACCTCTAAACAGTTCATAGGAAAAAAAGTGACAGTGACCGCCAGGTCCAGCAGCGCGGCCTCCGAGTGACTCTGCTATTTGGGGGCAGGTCTGGGGCAGAGAGCCATGGCTTGCAGCCAGAGGCGCAACTAGAGACAAATTTCGGGGGGGGGGGGGGGCTAAGAAAAAATTTCGGGGGGAGTGGGCTAATTCTTCCAGCAATAGTCAGAGTGGAGATGCAGGGACTCTGGAAGGGGTGAAAAAACAACAAAGCCTCATTAACAAGTAAATGGTCTTTTAAAGACCTGTGAAGTACTCAGGTGCGGCTGTCTCAGCCCGGGCTGCCACACACGACATGGGGGCTGAAGCCCTTTGAGCCCAATGGGCGTTGCGTGCCTGCTTGCATCCGGCTCTGAGTCCCGCACGGCCGTGTGGCAGGGCTGGGGCAGAGAGCCATGGCTTGCAGCCGGCTCTGAGTCCTGCACGGCCGTGTGGCAGGGCGGCTCAGACTGGGATGGACTGAGCAGGACGTGCGCTGTGCTTGAGCAGAGCCCTTGGCCCGGGAGGTCGGCCGCAGTCTTTAACTGCTCCCGGTGATGATCTCGCGGAGGGCGCTTCTAGCCTTAAATATGTTAAATTCTCCAGGCACCCCCGGCCGCACTGACTACAGTACAGCCGCACCCGTGACTGACTGTGTACAGTACTCACACATTCAGTGTCACTGCTGGTGCTGTGCTCTGCTCAGCTCTGTGTGTTATTGAGCACACGTCTGCAAATCTGTGTTTTAAAGCTGATAATTTTAGCAGCTGAGTTCAGCTGCAGCCCGACTCGTCGCTGTCTGTGCTTGTGAAGGGGAGCAGCACTGCTGGCGTTGCAAAGGATGCAATTTGCTGTGCTCTGCCCTCGCTCCAGGGCCCCAGAAACTCCTCACACCAGACATTTCACATGTGTGAGCCCGATGGTGGTTTATTAATTGGAAACATGCTACCCTTCTCCCTCTGAGGAAAAAACCTAATGGAGACCCCGGAGATCTCAATAATTTCAGGCCAATTTCATTGCTGCCCGCGCCGGGAAAGGTGTTAGAGAAGTTGGTCTAGCGCCAACTGACTAACTTTATTGAGAGCCAGGGCTCTCTGCATGACACACAATCTGGATTCCGGGCGGGTTTCAGCACGGAGACTGCTCTCCTCGAGGTGGCTGAGTCAGTGAGAGGGTCGCTCGATTCAGGGGCATCAGCGCTGCAGGTGCTTCTGGATCTGTCTGAGGCATTTGACACAGTCGATTATGCCATGTTGGTTCAGAGATTACGGGACATGGGCTTCGGGGGGAAGGTGTTGGCCTGGCTGAAATCATATCTGAGTGGTCGCACTCAGAGAGTCGCCCTACAACCATTTGAATCAAAGCCTAAACACCTTTGGTGTGGTGTTCCTCAGGGCTCAGCGCTGAGCCCTCTGCTTTTTAATCTGTACCTGGCTCCACTTTTCTCTCTGATTGCCAACTGGGGGGTGAAGGCGATTTCTTACGCTGACGATACCCAGTTGGTTTTCCCTTTTCAAGAGCAGACGGTAGATGCCTTCAAGAACTTTAAGGGCTGTCTGAGAGATATAGCATTATGGATGAATAAAAACAAGCTAAAACTCAATGCGGGAAAAACAGAGGTGCTGTTTTTTGGAAAGGGCCCAGCGCCAGCACCAGATTTGTGGTGGCCATCAGAAATGGGCCCACCCCCTACCCCCGCCACTAATATTAAAAACGTAGGCGTGAAGTGGGAGGCTGATCTCTCCTTTTCGGCTCAAATTCAGCAGGTCTCTGCTACTTGCTTTAGCAAATTGAGAAACCTCCGGAAATTTTTACATTTCCTGCCAGAAGACTGCCGCAAATCCGTAGTCGATGCCACAGTGACATCTAGGCAAATGGTTTATATCTTGGCCTTCCTAAATATTTGATTAGACGCCTTCAGATGGTACAGAATGCGGCTGCGAGACTGATCAGACGCATACCTTTTCGGCATCATGTCTCTCCGCATTTACTCGAGCTTCACTGGCTCCCAGTAGCCAAAAGAATCGAATTTAAGGCCATGACTCTGGCCTACCGGGCTCTGAAGGGAAAGTGCCCCGGATACCTTAAACAAAGGCTATGCTGCTATAAGCAAAAGCGATCTCTGAGGTCAAACTCACAAAATCTGCTTTGTACCCCCCGCTTTGCGAAAGCCCGTCTGGGTGGTAGAGCGTTCTCAGTGAGGACGGCCAAAATGTGGAACCCCTGCCTGGGTATCTCCGCCAAGCTGATTCAGAGTCCTGCTTCAGAAAAGTGCTGAAGACATGGCTCTTTAGGCCTGACTAGGCTTGGGATCAGTGCGTGGACCTCTATGCGCGTAATGCCTGCTGTTAGAGCGCTGGGACACCTCTGGTTGAGGTAGCTGTTTGCGCTTTTTAAGTTCCAGTATTATTATTATTAATAGATTGTTGACACTGGAATGAGTCAACAACTTGCGAGTAAGCCTGCCCTCACCTCGCACAATGTACAGTGGATCTGGCCTGGCATGGGTGCACACTCACAAGTGCAGGGCTATGCACATCTGCCAGTAGGGCTGCCACCTTCCCAAGAGAAAAACGCTATTTGTTGGTGTTTTAATAGTCTGCAAAGGCCCGTTTGTGATTCTAAATAGGACTGTAAACGAAATTGTATGCTTCTTCTGATATTTACAGGTTTCATTTTGCTTGCGAGAAAATGTCACTCATAGTCGTTGAATGTCACTCATAATTACACCGGAATTATGAAAATGTCACACATAGCAATATGAAACCTTGGCAGCTGTGCTGCAGCCTGCCAGCACCCACCGGGGACAGTAATCTGCAGTACCGGCTTCAATTGCAGCTTCCATTGCAGTTTATGTAACTGAAGATAGTCGGCGGTCCCTGCTCAGCAGCGTGTGACAGCTCACCAGCTCCCCTCCCCCAGATCACAGACCAAAGCGCCTCAATGCCAGAAGGCCTTGGTGCCATGGGGGCCAGGAGGTCAAACGGCCAAGCCAGGGGCCACGGGGGGGGGGAAGGGGGGAAAGGGCAAGCAGCGGTCAAAGTGCTCAGGAGAAAATTCAGAGTTCAGCATTCATCACTCACTCGGCCCTCGTGCCGCACGTCGCATTAGCGTCAACATGTCAAGCACGCAAACATCACCATCGTGTATTGAAGTCGTACAATTCCTATTGTATTTCATTTAATAGACAATAATGTTGCTTTATGTTAATCTGAGCACCACGTGCAGGTTTACATGACAGATCACTTGCCTTCTTAGTTCACTAATCGGTCATGTTTAAAAATGATCACTTTTATCTCAGGGCAGTGCCAAATGTGATGTATTAAGGTCAACGCTTCTGCATTTAAAAGAAATACACTTTTTTAAATATTAAAGAGCATTTATTATAGTTTAATGTTTGTTGTATGGTTTACATAGCAAGCATTTTTAGGGTTCGGCTTGTGCACTGGCTGTAACAGCCAAGCCAGACCCTTGGCTCGGCTGGCTCTCCATGTTGATTTGTTCACTTGCACAAATCTAATTTGAAGGAGAGTGTGCCAGCTGAATTCACCACCAGCGTGAGCTTCTAACACTATCGACCAGTCAATGGTTTACACATTTTCCACGAGTTCCACCTTTTTGCGTGTCTTCTGTATGTACTTACAGACAGTGCCTACAGTGCCAGTCTTGTTGGCACTGTCAACCAAAGCTAGTTGCAACACCAATGTAAGCTGGTTATACTAGCCACCAGTCTGTGCCCGGGCTTCTGCTCTGCGTGTTACCCACAGTATACATAATCTGGCGTTGGGGCAGTTGTGTTCGTGCAGGCTGTTTTCTATATGAGACTTACCTCTATAGCATCATGCCTGTGTATATGTGACTCCCAATGCGGGCAGGTAGCGGTCTCTAGGTATGTGTTTGGCCTGTGTAGTGCTTATAACTGGCAGGTGGTTCTCTTTAGGGGAGGCTTGGAGCCAGGCCCGGTTCCAGGAATGTTTATTTGGGTGGGCCAAGGGTGCATTTGGGTGGGCCACTGCGGGCCCGATTTGTCGCTTATATGTCTAGCCAGGCCTGCTTCAGGGCTCTCCTTTATCTCTCCTTAGTCTTACAAGGCCCAGTTAGACGCACTATTTTCCAAATCTCTTTCTAAATGTTATCACTCTCAATAAAGTGTTTTGTTCCATGTAATTGATCGGAAGAGGAGGTTTTCTGAGGTGGGAGTATCAGGCAAGTTACACTACTCGGGTTCCTCTGTGCGAGCCTTCAGGGAGAATCCCTCTTCATTACTACCGCCACCGGACACCGGACTCTGCAGTGCACTCCTTTCCAAGCTTGATTATCCACTTTTCTACCACGCCTCTCTAGTGCACCTTATCTCATAGGTGACCTTGGGCCCCAGCCCCATATGAGCCACCATCCGGTTCCACTTTCATTATTCCCGGTAAAAAACATTAGGAAAATCATCTTAAAAACTTAAAACATTGAATATAGCAGTAAATCTAATTAGCACGCACTTTAAAATATGTTCCTCAGTTACCCTAATGACCCGATTGCTAATTAAATAAACAAAAATAGAAAGGCCATGACAGGGCCAGCTTTAGCGCTGGTGTGAAAGTCTTTTTTGGTGCCCCACCACTGACCTCATTCTCCGTAGATACCTTTACTACCACCCTCCAACAGTGCCCCTCATCTCTCCGTAGCCTCTCCCCCTCATGACCTCCTCCTCAGACTCCCTCACTACCACCCTCCACAAGTGCCCCTCATCTCTCCGTAGCTCCCCCCATGTACTCCTCCTCGGATTCCCTCACTGCCACCCTCCAACAGTGCCCCTCATCGCTCCAAAGCCCCTCCCCCCATGACCTCCTCCTTGGATTCCCTCACTGCCACCCTCCACAAGTGCCCCTCATCTCTCCGTAGCCCCCTCTCATATGCATTTAATTTGTTGTATAGCGTTACTCATATCAGTCTAGGGTGTCACAGTAATTTACATCACACACACATTATACAGAGACAATGAATTATACAAGTATGTAAATCAGTCTACAGGGAATGTCACATAAGCCAATGAGGATTACAAGGTGTAGGAATCACATGTCATCCATCAGAGGCGCAACTAGAGTCAAATTTCGGGGGGGGGGCTAATAAAAATGTCGGGGGGCTAACATCCTCCAGCGATAGGCAGAGTGGAGATGAAGGGGTGAAAAAAAACAACAAAGCCTCGTTAACACGTAAATGGTCTTTTAAAGACCTGTGAAGTACTCGGGTACGGCTGCGATAAGCTCAAAAACTGTCTGTGTGTGTGCCCGGGAAGCTGTCTCAGCCCGGGCTGACACACGACGGGGGGGGCTAAAGCCCTTTGAGCCCAATGGGCGTTGCACGCCTGTCATCCATACTGATGGGCAGTATATTTTAAGAGGGTTTGGTCTGGGGAAACACAAACTCAACATTTAAAGAGTACTCCATTGGTTTAGGGGTTAGCTTTACCGATAAAAATGTATATCTGCCCAAACAAACTCTTTTTACCAACATTAGAATAATAAAAGACTGGGGAAGTTCTAACTATATCACAACACAAAAAAAAGCAAAGTTCTAACTATACCATTCAGGTTTGTATGCAGCTCTTTTATGACAGCTTATAGGTCACTGTTCTATTTTAGGATTGTAACTTCTGAACTGCAAGTAACACAGGGATCTCTGTGACAAAGGCAGTAACCCACTGAGCTATCCGTATAAAATACAGTTTATCTGCATTACAAAACTACCAAAAGACTGATGATTGCTCTCTAGCAAGATCATAAATCACCAGAGTTATCTGGACATTTTTTATTGTTGTCTTGCATCCACGGCAGAGTCCGCCATGAAACAAATAACCACACATTCTCTTACCTGCTCCGTTCCTTGTCACAGCCCGATCTGATAAGCAGCTGAAGGGGCCAGGAAAGGTGAATCCGGATAGGATTCACATTTACGCGAGACCTATTGCATTGAAAACGGAAGTGCCGGCAGGCAAGAAGACAAGAACAGGAGTGGGGGTGGGGGAGATGCGGGGGGGGCGAGAAGTCACAGACTGAGGGAGGGGGAGGGGGGAGACAGGGAAGAAAATAGTGTAAGGAGTAAAGGGGCCAATAGCCGTGGAAGGATACAAATGATGAATGAGGAGGGACTAATAAGCCTCAAACCAATCGGAAGGCAGCATTTAAGACAAAAGCCAATGGGCAGAGAGTGGGCAGAGCTTCCATGAAGCTTCCACGCTACAGTATATACTGCATGCCTCGCAAAGCGATGGCAGCGCATTCGCGCTGCAACGCTAGGCAAGACCTAAAAAAGGGAAGGCTTGACGTGTTGCACACCATTGGTTTAGTTCCCGAAACAGTCAACCTGTTCGCGGGGGCCATCTGCCCAGTATAAACACATGTTGGGCACAGACTATCTTATTTTTTACATTACATAAAATATTGTAGTCCTCCTTTTGTTTTATGGGGGGAAAATGTTAGAGTTGCCATACATGTGCGTCAGTACGGTTTGCACTGGAGCTAAAGGCTTCTCTGCAGAAGCAAAAAAAATTTGAAGCACCGCACAGTAAGAATGAGGTGGAGCTGCTTTCTATATTTGCAATAGCAGCTGGCACTTGTGAAGTCATCTTTTAATGGGTTCTCCAGATCCGAGTGCATTTAGGCAATGCCCCGGGTTCACATTGTGATCCAATCCCCCGTCAGTAGAAGACTAAGGAGAGGATGGTAGATAGATGTTGAGGTTCATAAAATGTTGGCAACTGTGCTTGAATTGAGATAGTGCTTTACATGCAGGAGCAGTTTGGTTTGTGGTCTTGTACTTGTTTGGAAATTCCTGGGTTTTATTAATTTTAGCAAAGTACGGCGGGAGGAGAGGGGAGGGGGTGTCGGTGGTGTTACGAAACGAACGAGTCCTGGAATGTATCAATTTTAGTAACATACGGCGGGAGGAGGTGGATTCGTGGGTATTAAGAAACAAACGGCGGGAGGAGGCGTGCTGAGAAACAGGCTACTGCCAGAAGAGGACACGAGCTACGATATAGGAGGAGGGCGGGCAAACAACCGACTTGGGAGTTGGGTGGCAAAACAACTACTTGCTCAAAAAGATAAAATTCATGAAACTAACTGGCCAAAACTTGAAAAAGACCCGGAGCGCCACAGTCCTGCTTTGAAATGAAACACAGCAATAGGAATATTAAAAAGAAAGAGTAAACAGACCCAGTCCTGCTCTTCTTGTGACCCTGTAGCAGGGAACACTTACAGACAAAACATTGTGTCTGGGTACAATGCAGCTGGCTCGTGTACAACGCTTCAGTACCTTCAGAGTGTGGGGACATAAGTAAAATCACATGCACCCGCCAAACACGCTTGCTCACAAATAACTTCATAGACTCTTAAGAAACGTTTCACATAGCCGTTATCCCTCACTCACTCATCATTCAAGTGAGCCCTATCCGTGTGCACCTGGTCCCACCCTGGTCGGCTCCCGACGGCCAGGAGTTAATGCTCAATTGCCGCCAAAAAGCGCCGTCCCAAACTGCGCCACCAGATGCCTCAATTGGACATCCGATGGACTGGGAGCGAGCCCCCAAGCATCCCCGCCCGGAAGCATGCTCTTGGCCTGCAAGCCCCTTTGCTGCAAACCCACACACTCGTCCTCCATCTGGAGGGTGCCAGTAGGCCTCGACTGCTAGCCTCCGCTGAGCCCGTTAAAGGGTGAGGGGGAAAAGGCTCTTATGCGAGCCTCAAGCCGTCCCAACGGGGTGATGCACCTGGGCGTGTTGGGGAGAGGTCCCTACTAACCTGGAAAACTTTGCTCTACTCCGAACCCGAAGATCGACTCGACTGTAGTGTCTGGGTGTAGGGTAAACCTGACACGGGGACTAGGCCGCAGGCTTGGGCCGTATCGCTGCAGTAAGGCACTCGCACACTGGATCTGCTCATTGGGCCAAGACCCCGAGCGGTCTTGCACCCCTTTATTTAAGCCCTCGGGCGAGCCCGCCCTCGGGGTGCGTGGCTGCGTGATCAGCGTGCGTGAACGGGCCGGGTGGCTCCGTCACTACATCCCTCCAATCTTTTAGATACAACAACTCTTTCCGGGACTTGCTCAGTCTCTCTTGGCACACCACGCAAAGTCTCTTAGTCTCTGACTAGGGATGGGATTCGGCCGGAGACCATACTTCTGGCTCCGGGAGTTCTTTCTTGATTCCGACCCTTCTGATTCCTTCTCTGGTTTGGGGGAAGCGTTTTCTGGGCTCCTCCCGTCTTCCACTGCTCCTGTTTCTCCGCCGAGTTGCGGTCGCACTTCCTCCGGCTGACCTCTCGAGCCTTCCACAGGGGCTGTTTCCTCTCCACCTTCCAGCTCCTCCATGGCCTGGTCAGCCACTGCCATGTCTTTTGCGACCTTCTTGAACCATGAATTGTTCCTTGTGACTACACGAGTTCCCCGCATGGCCGATACCATGGTACCCTGTATGTTGACTACTTCCCACACTTCGGGCTCATACGGGGTGCGGTACTTCCAGCTTGAGTGGCGGTCTTTTACCACGACTCTGTCTCCAACTCGGACGCTCATGGACCGGGCCGTTCGATCTTGGCTCGCCTTGTCATTGGACATCTTCCTTCTGTCCTGCGCTGCACGTTGGTCTAGATCTGGGGGACTCCCGGCTGGATCGGCGGGTACACTTCTCTTGGGGCCCGTCGAAACAGGAGATGAGCTGGCGCACACCGGGTGGTGCAGTGTGGGTTTTGGCGGTACGCACTGAGAAATTGCGAGAGGCACTGCTCGGCATCGACTACTTTGTCCACCCCGATCCTGAGAGCCCGGTTCATGGTGCGCATAAACCACTCCACCTCGCCATTCGCCTCTGGCCACTGGGGAGTGATTTTCCGGTGTCGGATACCTCGGGAGGTCAGGTAGTCTTGGAAGTCTCTGCCTTGAAATGGCGGTCCATTGTCGGACTTGATCTCCTCTGGTAGACCCATCATGGCGAACGTGCGATCCAGAGCCGTCTTCACATGGGAGAATGCCGTCGACGACACCACCTCCACCACCGGGAATTTTGAATGGGAGTCAACCAGCACCAGCGTGTTCCGCCCATCCGGGAATGACCCAAAGTCGATGCTTACTTTGGACCACGGCTCTAGACACGGGTCTTCAGTGATCACTGGGTGAGGTGCTGTTTCACCGCTGGTGATGCTGCATGAGTGGCAGTTGCGTACGACTTCCTCCACCATGGCGTCCATCCCTGGGAACCAAACCTTGCTCCTGAGTCGGGCCTTGGTTTTGGAGACACCCTGATGACCTTGGTGCGCTAGACGGACCACCTCTTTCTGCAAACTCTTCGGGATCACAAGGGAGGCTCCCCTCAGGATCACCCCGTGGGGCCCTTCGCTGAGTTCACTTTGCACCCTCCACACCTGTTGCCGGAAAGATTGTTCTTCTGCCGTGAGGGAGCTGACACCGTCCAGGAAGTGGCGCCAGTTCCGATTGACCAGCGTGTTTTTGACTTTGACGAGGCACTCGTCGGACTCTGTTGCTTTTCCAACGTCTTCGAGCGTGAGTGCCACAGGACACGCTTCCAGGGAGACCATGCGAACGAACCCTTCTGTGTAATCCTCGTCCATCGG
The DNA here is from genome assembly GCA_963921515.1 of Calotriton arnoldi. Taxonomy (NCBI): domain Eukaryota; kingdom Metazoa; phylum Chordata; class Amphibia; order Caudata; family Salamandridae; genus Calotriton; species Calotriton arnoldi. The sequence goes on from CAWUFW010006552.1 coordinate 912,750, forward strand.
TCCATGGAGTGATTGGAGGGGGCTAGGGTGTCGTGATAGAAAGTCGGCCGGGTTGCTGGCTCCTGGTCGGAAGAGCACCTCAAAATGGTACGTTTGCAGCTGCACTGCCCACCTCTCGATCCGTGGGGGGGAAGCCGAGCGGTGCCAGCAAAGAGCGGGACGAGGGGCTTGTGGTCAGTGATCACTCGAAATTCGTGCCCATACAGGTACAGATGAAAATGCTGGCATGCCCACTTAATGGCCAGAGCTTCACGCTCTATCTGCGCATATCGCATCTCAGTGGCGGTCAGCGCCCGACTGGCATACGCGGTGGGGACCCATTCTCTGGATTCGGTTTCCTACATCAGGACTGCCCCTAGCCCTACGGGGCTGGCATCTACCACAACCTCCGTGCGTCGATACGAGCGAAAATACGTCATGACCTGGTCGTCGATGAGGGCGCTTTTGACTGCCTGAAACGCCAGATCTTCTTTGGCTAACCAGGCCAATGGTTGGCCTGGCTTCGTGAGGACACGGAGCGGCTCGGACAGGGACACGAGGTTGGGGATGAACCGGCCACAGTATGTGGCCATTCCCAGGAAGCTCCGGACTTCAGTGGCTGACGTGGGTCTCGGGGCAGATCGTATGGCCTCCGCTTTCTTCGGGTCTCTGGAGAAGATGTACCCGAAGAAGTCCACTGACTCCTGATAGAACGAGCATTTAGATCTGTGCAAGGTGAGTCCATTGTCTGCAAGTCATTGTAGGGTGGCTCGGAGGTGCTTGTGGTGTTCTTCCAGCGTCTTGGAGAATACAAGGATGTCATTGCTCAGATTTATGACACCTTGCAGTCCTGAGAGTGTTTCTCTTATGGCGTTTTGGAACATTTCCGCAGCTGAAGAGACACCAAAACTCAGTCTCCTGTAGTGACGTAATCCAACGTGTGTGGAGAACGTCGTGATGTTCCTGCTGTCGGGGTGGAGTTCCAGCTGGTGATACCCCGCATTGAGGTCCAGTTTGGTGAACCATTTGGCACCGTTCAGGTCGGCCACAATGTCGTCCATCGTGGGCGTGAGATGGCGTTCCCTCTTTACGGCTCTGTTTGGTAGGCGAATGTCGACACATAGTCGAATGGCTCCTGGCTGCTTTGGTTTCGGTGCCACAACGAGGGGGGACACCCACGGGGTAGGACCCGACACTTTCTCTATTGCCCCCAAGTCCTCCAGCTTCCTCAGTTCTTCTTCCACTTGCGGCCGCAGGTGGAAGGGCACTCTCCGGTGCCTCAGCGCCATGGGCCGGACAGTCGGATCTACGTGCAGCTTGAACTTCTTGCCCTTCAAGCATCCAAGGCCTCCAAACAGCATGGGGAAGTCTTTGAGCATCTCTCGAGCGTGCAGATCGTGCACCTGGTTCGCGAAAAACACCAGTTCCAGGTCTTCCACCGTGTGGCAACTGAGTAGGGTGCCCCGTCTTCCCTTGGTGACATGGAATTTTGTCCTCAGACTCCGGCCTTCGCTGGTGACCTCGACCTCCATGACTCCTCGCAGAGGCAGCGGCTCGTCACTGTCGTACGTGTAAATCCTTGCTTTGGACGGTAGAAGTGGCGGGCACGGCAGTAGCTTTTCATACTAATTGCATCAGATCCTGTGCACACGCTTATAAGTGTCAGTAAAATCAATTGTTATTATCAAACAGAAAAACAGTAAAGAGTAGTTCTTGTCCTTCAGGTGTTGATTTAATGTAAGTTACTTCGGCAGCCAGCCAACACGTGTTTCGTCAGTGGGTGTAAAACCCAAGACTTCTTCAGGGCTGGAATTGAACAAAATTAACTAATATCACCAAACAAGGCGAAGTTCTAATTACAGAATTCACATGTAGAATGTACAAAAAAATAAATAAATGTGAGTCCTTTAAGATATATAATCCGAAGGTGGGAGTAGTGGGCAGGTGGGATTTCTCAAAATTGTGGATGGTTGAAATTGTCATAAATGCAAGCATCTGTGTTAAGTGCCATGCAAGGAATACAAGTTGTCAAACAAACACGCTATTGGTTGCATGCCAATCCAATAGTGTTATATCTCACGTGCCTATCAAATTCAGAACAATACAAATGGTCATAACCATGCGTCGGTGAACAGTGTTCAGAATAGCTGTATTTTAGCATGCGTGACACTAATAATGTGTATTCAGTGTACGCATAATCTACCACGGTTTACTATCACCCGGCGCTCGTGCGTGTCACATGTGTGCAGAGATCTAAACTAGCTCACTGGTACGCACAGTATTGCGAACAGTGCCTACCTTTCAAATAGAATGGTCACACTTCAGACCTGTAACAAATGAGCAGGAGTCTGAATCAAAATTAAATCCTGAGTCTGAGTATCTAATAGCATAATGAAAACGCAAATTTGCTGTAAGTGAAACTTGAAATTGTCGCTCACCTTTCAGCTGGTGATAATTCCAACCCAGCGGGTCTTAAAAGCCAATTTTAGAGAACCAAATACTCTCCTCGTGGTTGGCAATCTGTGTAACAATAATATGACATCAGTGTGGTGTCCATCACTATACTAACAATTAAAAGAACTTTAAACTACTTTATCAATAATCACATTATTGCCTCTATCAAGTAATTTGTAAAGTATATCTTTCTTACCTTAAACAGAACGTGTGTTATGGCCAATATTCAACTCTATAACCGGACTTCGTATATCAAAAGAGGTAACATATCTCCTCAGTAAGGTCACAGAGACCGCGGCATCATCCGCCGCTAACCAGCTGCAATAAAACCACAGTAACACCCATAACCACGCCATTCTAAAACCATAAACCATAATTATGTCCTATCTGTAAAACGCTTCACAGATCCCGCTCATGCAGCTTACCTAAGGCGAGTACACCCCGTGGTTCAATTAACCGGCACCGAGTAAACCGGAAACAGAAGTGATACGTGACCCGGAAGTGTTCTTTTATTCCGACGTCAATCGAAAAACAACTAGAATGCCAACCTGATGCCATCACGCTAAGGTGATAGGTACTCAGTGGTGAAAAACGGAAGGCATGCAATTGATGAGCATTAAAACCGCCACATTTAGGGGATAGAATTTCGAATTTCAGTATGGGCTAAAAACAAATCCTTCTTACAGATATGTTAAGAATTCAAATTGATTAATGAAAACACGGGGAAAGGAGGAAGGCGAATTACGATGATAAAATAAATGTAAGGAAATAGAGTCTGGTTTAAGACAGTAAATCCTTGCTCACACGAATGAGCCCCTATCAAAGGGCTACAGAAAGTGACGCACGTTCATGTTACAAATACCAGAAGAATCTTGATTTGTATGAGCAAAAAAATCACAAACTACTACTACACGTTGAATTTGTAACTCCTGTGCTGTTCAAGACGAGTTTCATATGATCCAAGCTAAAAATCTCAACACACATGTATCATAACAGTTATACGAACAGTATTCCTTAAATCACAAATACATGTTTGCGGCCAGTGTGGTCCACATTAAGAGTACAAATGACAGTACAGCAAAATATAAACAAATCAATCACAGTATAATACAAGGGTATCTAATCACCCAGAAAGTAATGCATTTCACGGTCACTGTTAAGACCGTGTTCATGGGTTTTAAGACACATAATCCAAAGGGCTTCGGAACGTCTCAATTGCAGCTCCCTGTTCCCACCCCTTGGATTGGATGTGGTGATGTCAATCCCATAGAAGAGGAACTCTTTGTGTGCTCCTTGAGTGTGACATTGCCAAATGTGTGTGGCCATGGGATACCTGGGGTCTTGCTGTTTAAGGGCTCTAACGTGTTCTGCAATCCTCTCTTTAAGTGTCCTGATTGTACTTCCCACATACAATCTACCACATGTGCATTCGAGTACATAAACCACATATTTAGAGTGGCAGTTGATATTATGTCTCAATCAATCAATCACAGAATTTGTAAAGCGCACTACTTACCCGCGAGGGTCTCAAGGCGCTAGGGAAAAAAAGGGGGGTGCTGCTACTGGTCGAACAACCAGGTCTTGAGTAGCCTCCTGAAGGTCAGCAGGTCTTGGGTCTGTCGTAGGCTTAGTGGAAGGGTGTTCCAGGTCTTGGCGGCGAGGTGGGAGAAGGATCTGCCGCCGGTGGTAGTTCTTCGAATGCGAGGGACGGTGGCGAGGGAGAGGTCGGCGGAGCGGAGTTGGCGGTTGGGGACGTAGAAGAGGAGTCGTCTGTTGAGGTAGGCTGGGCCAGTCTTGTGGAGTGCCTTGTGTGCGTGGATGAGGAGTTTGAAGGAGATTCTCCTGTCGACGGGGAGCCAGTGCAGGTTCCTCAGGTGGGGGTGATGTGGCTGTGGCGTGGTACATCGAGGATCAGGCGTGCGGAGGCGTTTTGTATGCGTTGCAGTCGCTTGATGAGCTTGGCCGGGGCTCCCGCGTAGAGGGCGTTCCCATAGTCAAGTCTGCTACTGACGAGGGCCTGGGTGACTGTTCTTCTTGTGTCTGTCGGGATCCACCTGTAGATCTTGCGAAGCATGCGGAGGGTGTTGAAGCAGGAGGATGAGACTGCGTTGACTTGCTTGGCCATGGAGAGCGTTGAGTCGAGGATGACTCCCAGGTTGCGTGCGTGGTCGGTGGGTGTCGGGGCTGCTCCCAGCGTCGTTGGCCACCAGGAGTCGTCCCAGGCTGAGGGGTTGGAGCCGAGGATGAGGACCTCTGTCTTCTCCGTGTTCAGTTTTAGTCGGCTGATTTTCATCCAATCGGCGACGGCCTTCATTCCTTCATGGAGGTTGGATTTGGCGGCGAGGGGGTCCTTGGTGAGGGAGAGGATCAGTTGAGTGTCGTCGGCGTAGGAGATTATGTTGAGGTCGTGCTGTCTGGCGATGCGTGCGAGCGGGGCCATGTAGATGTTGAACAGTGTTGGGCTGAGGGACGATCCCTGGGGTACGCCGCAGATGATCTCTGAGGCTTCGGATCGGAATGGTGGGAGGCGGACTCTCTGGGTTCTGCCGGCGAGGAAGGAGGTGGCCCATTCCAGGGCCTTGTCTCGGATCCTGTCTGATTACATAATTCCTGTCCGGGCCACTGAAACTAGTCTTGCGATCGGCAGCCCACCTGCATATACCGCACGAACCGCATTTGTAAAAACCCAGACTTCGTGTAGTCAGCCATGAGTCTGTGAGTGTTGTTTGTGGATAGCTTGGACTCAGTCTGGTTCTTAGTGTCCTACCTCTTCTGTAGGTGATCTGTGGATTTCTGTTAATGTGTTCAGCAAGCGTTATATCATTGGTGAGCAGTTTCCAGTGCTTGTTTAAACTCCTGGATAGTGCTCCACTAAGGTCATAAAATTCAGTAATCAGTCTCACAGTGTTCACATTGCTTTTGGATACCTTATCCCTTATGGTCTCTTCCCTAGGTGTACGTCTAATTCTAGTTTCTGCTTTCATTAAGTTGGCATGTGTGTAGCCTCTGTGTTTAAACCGAGTACTCATTTTCGAGATACAACTCTCGAATTCCTGGTTGGTGCTGCAATTCCTCCTAGCTCTAGTGTATTCCCCATATGGAATCGCACGGATCTGGTGCGGAGGATGTGCACTGTGGGCATGAAGTATAGCATTGCAAGCTGTGTCTTTGCGAAAAAGACGTGTCTGTAGTTTGTTGTGACTAATGAAAATCTCAATGTCCAAAAAGGTAACACTCAAATCACTTTTGTGGTGTGTAAATTGTATGTCATATGCATTGGTGTTTAAGTAGATGCAAAATTCATCCAGTTTATCCTGAGAACCTGACCAAATCAAAAGGCAGTCGTCGATGTATCGACCCCAGAATATAATTGAGTCATGGAAATGACTGCCCTTCTGACCCCAAATCCAATCTTCTTCTAGGCGTCCCATGAAAAGGTTTGCAAAACTTGGTGAAAATTTAGAACCCATGGCTACGCCTCTCTTTTGTTTGTACCAAGCCTTTTCAAAAAGAAATACATTATTATTCAAAATCAGGTTCATCATAGTTATTAACATGTTAGTATGCTGCCATTGAGATGCTGGTCTTCTGTTCAAAAATTGTGTGATCGCTGTCATGCCCAGGTCAGGTTTGATGCTAGTATAGAGCGAGACCACATCAAGGGTCACCATGGTCATGTTGTCCTCCCATGTGAAATCAGCAAGCATGTTGAGTATATGCTTGGTGTCCCTGATGTAAGACGGAAGATTCCGGACCAAGGGTCCAAGGAAAAGATCTACGTATTCAGCCAAATGTTCAGTAGGACCCCCTATGCCCGAGACAATAGGTCTTCCCGGGGGAAAGGGTAGATGCTTGTGCACCTTTGGTAATGTATAAATGCATGGATAAGAGGGTCGGTGAACTCTCATGTAAGTGTGTTCATCATCATTGATAAGCCCTACCTTGTGCCATTCCATTAGATTCTTGTTAATTTCTAGAGTCAGAGGGCGTATTGGATTTTGTGTAAGAAGTTCAGAACAGTCTTTGTCATCTAGTTGTGTGAGTATCTCACTGTTGTAGTCAGTTTTGTTCATCACCACCACGTTACCCCCTTTATCAGCCTCTCTAATAATAATGCTATTTTCTCTAGATAATAGTTTCAGAGCTAATCTTCCTTTAGGATGGAGATTGTCAATGAATCTTGATCCGTCCCTAATTCTCCTGCTGTGAAATTTGTCCAGATCCTCTTGTACCAAATTGTGAAAGATGTCTATGTTATTGCCCTTGGTCAAATTAGGTGTCCATTTGGATTTGGTTTTTAGACCACTAGTGATTGTAAAGTCTGTGTGTACCTCCAGATCTTGTAGTAGAGTATCCATACGGAGTGGTGTGTCCTCATTATCAGTCAATGATAACAGTAAATGGGTGTCATGCACATCCTGTATGCTTAAAACATCAGAAAGCGAGCCAGTTGGAATATTCAAAGTGCTTTTATTCGGTGCTGGGTTAGTGCTAAAGAACTTTCTAAGTTTTAAGTTCCGTACAAATTTGAAAAGATCTATTTTGGTATCACAGATATCTCCCTTCTCTTTGGGGTTGAAACTTAAACCTTTCTCTAAGAGAGAAACCATGTCATGATCAAGTGTCAGTGAGGATAGGTTAATAACATCTACCCCTGCTCTAGTTTGATTGATCAGTTCTTGTTGTTCCCTGATCTTAGTTTCTTTTTGTAATCTGATTTCCCCTGCTCTTTTTCCTATGCGGGTCTTACGTCTATATTCGCACGTCTTGGTTGTGTTCTGTTCCCCTTTCGTATTCTTAGGACCTCGCGTAAAAAAGATGAGGAATGAGTCTGTCCAATGTCAGTAGAGGTACTCGCGTTATCTGCCTCACTGTCACTGGACAGAGGAGCATTCAAAGAAGTAGCACTGGAAGAGACAGAAATTATATCTTGTTTGTCAATGATCCTGATTTCATTACCTTTCTGAAACCACTGGTCATACTTTTTTGCAAAAGTAAAAATCCTTCCCTCATTGTAATCAAACTCATCCCTTTTGAGTTTTCTCGCCTTCCTCTCTTTGATATCATTTTGATGTCTAGCTAAGATCTCATTCAATATGACATAGTTTTTTTCTGTACCTTCTTTAAGGTCTAAATCTTTAATTTCTTGTTCAAGAGTTTTGATTTCAATTTGTAGTTTAGCAACTTTTCTCTCAGAGTTTTCTATGAGGATGCCCATTAGTGTTTGTGAATTGGAAGTTAGTGACTCTTCCCATTGTCTGAGTAGATCCTCCTCTAGATCATCGTATGTAGGGAAGATTTGGGACCTCAAACCCCTTGGCCTTGGCCTATTGAGGCGTAGATGGCCACACACATTTGGCAATGTCACGCTCAAGGAGCACACAAAGGGTTCCTCTTCTATGGGATTGACATCACCACATCCAATCCAAGGGGTGGGAACAGGGAGCTGCAATTGAGACGTTCCGAAGCCCTTTGGATTATGCGTCTTAAAACCCATGAACACGGTCTTAACAGTGACCGTGAAATGCATTACTTTCTGGGTGATTAGATACCCTTGTATTATACTGTGATTGATTTGTTTATATTTTGCTGTACTGTCATTTGTACTCTTAATGTGGACCACACTGGCCGCAAACATGTATTTGTGATTTAAGGAATACTGTTCGTATAACTGTTATGATACATGTGTGTTGAGATTTTTAGCTTGGATCATATGAAACTCGTCTTGAACAGCACAGGAGTTACAAATTCAACGTGTAGTAGTAGTTTGTGATTTTTTTGCTCATACAAATCAAGATTCTTCTGGTATTTGTAACATGAACGTGCGTCACTTTCTGTAGCCCTTTGATAGGGGCTCATTCGTGTGAGCAAGCATTTACTGTCTTAAACCAGACTCTATTTCCTTACATTTATTTTATCATCGTAATTTGCCTCCCTCCTTTCCCCGTGTTTTCATTAATCAATTTGAATTCTTAACATATCTGTAAGAAGGATTTGGTTTTAGCCCATACTGAAATTCGAAATTCTATCCCCTAATTGTGGCTGTTTTAATGCTCATCAATTGCATGCCTTCCGTTTTTCACCACTGAGTACCTATCACCTTAGCGTGATGGCATCAGGTTGGCATTCTAGTTGTTTTTCGATTGACGTCGGAATAAAAGAACACTTCCGGGTCACGTATCACTTCTGTTTCCGGTTTACTCGGTGCCGGTTAATTGAACCACGGGGTGTACTCTCCTTAGGTAAGCTGCATGAGCGGGATCTGTGAAGCGTTTTACAGATAGGACATAATTATGGTTTATGGTTTTAGAATGGCGTGGTTATGGGTGTTACTGTGGTTTTATTGCAGCTGGTTAGCGGCGGATGATGCCGCGGTCTCTGTGACCTTACTGAGGAGATATGTTACCTCTTTTGATATACGAAGTCCGGTTATAGAGTTGAATATTGGCCATAACACACGTTCTGTTTAAGGTAAGAAAGATATACTTTACAAATTACTTGATAGTGGCAATAATGTGATTATTGATAAAGTAGTTTAAAGTTCTTTTAATTGTTAGTATAGTGATGGACACCACACTGATGTCATATTATTGTTACACAGATTGCCAACCACGAGGAGAGTATTTGGTTCTCTAAAATTGGCTTTTAAGACCCGCTGGGTTGGAATTATCACCAGCTGAAAGGTGAGCGACAATTTCAAGTTTCACTTACAGCAAATTTGCGTTTTCATTATGCTATTAGATACTCAGACTCAGGATTTAATTTTGATTCAGACTCCTGCTCATTTGTTACAGGTCTGAAGTGTGACCATTCTATTTGAAAGGTAGGCACTGTTCGCAATACTGTGCGTACCAGTGAGCTAGTTTAGATCTCTGCACACATGTGACACGCACGAGCGCCGGGTGATTGTAAACCGTGGTAGATTATGCGTACACTGAATACACATTATTAGTGTCACGCATGCTAAAATACAGATATTCTGAACACTGTTCACCGACACATGGTTATGACCATTTGTATTGTTCTGAATTTGATAGGCACGTGAGATATAACACTATTGGATTGGCATGCAACCAATAGCGTGTTTGTTTGACAACTTGTATTCCTTGCATGGCACTTAACACAGATGCTTGCATTTATGACAATTTCAACCATCCACAATTTTGAGAAATCCCACCTGCCTACTACTCCCACCTTCGGATTATATATCTTAAAGGACTCACATTTATTTATTTTTTTGTACATTCTACATGTGAATTCTGTAATTAGAACTTCGCCTTGTTTGGTGATATTAGTTAATTTTGTTCAATTCCAGCCTGAAGAAGTCTTGGGTTTTACACCCACTGACGAAACACGTGTTGGCTGGCTGCCGAAGTAACTTACATTAAATCAACACCTGAAGGACAAGAACTACTCTTTACTGTTTTTCTGTTTGATAATAACAATTGATTTTACTGACACTTATAAGCGTGTGCATAGGATCTGATGCAATTTGTGTGAAACGGACCTTTGTCCATTATTGAGGGCCTAGGGGTTTGTCCCTCACCTGTTGCACCGCACAGATTACCTTCGTTGGTGATACTCACGATATCTGGTTAGCGCCACAACATACCCTGTGACAAAGATTACCCCCGTTCGGTTCCACAGCTTTTCATACTGGTCACTGTCCATCACGTTGACGGACGCTCCGGTGTCTATGAGGGCGTTTACGGGGCACCCTGCAACGGTGATGTTGCACCTGGGCGGCGGTCGGCGCTTTGCCCCTTCTCTGCCGACCAAAGATACAAAGAACACCTCGTCTTCTTCCGTCTCAAAGTCGAACCCTGGCGTGGTGTTGTCCTCCTGGTCCTTTGGATCTTCCAGCGTTAGGCATCGTACAGTCGTTGCGAGCCCACGTGGGCTCGGGGCGTTGCTCCGTCCTCTTCTGCAGACTTTTGCGAAGTGGTTGAGTTTCCCACATTGCGAGCACGTTTTCCCTCTTGCGAAACACTTCCCCCCTGGAGGGTGATCCAGGCCGCAGTTTCCGCACGTGCTCTTCTGCGGAGGCCTCGGGGCTCCTCTTGACTGAGACGGTCTTATTTGAAGCACATCTACTCTCTCCTCCTTGACTATGGGTGTCCGCTGTGTCGCAGAGGGCCGGTTGAGGGCTGCTTCCATTTTGTCCGCACGCGCGTTGGACAGCTCGTGGGACCTGGCGAGCACCAGAATTTCGTCGAGAGTGATGCCGGGTTGACGTAGTATTAGGCGTCGCAGCGTGACTGACCGACATCCTTGAATGAGCTGTGCACGTATCTCCGCCCTCTGGTCCGGCAGCGTGCACGAACTTGCAAGTTTCCGTAAGCGGGCGTAGAAAACGTCTATGGTCTCGGCCTCTCCCTGTCGAACCATTCGAAGTCCGGGTTTATTTGGGGATCGAAATGGCGGTTTAGAGCCGCGACGGCCCCTGTGTAGTCGGTATCTGCCCCTCTATCCGGCAAAGTCTCGAAGAGGTCGTACAATTCAGCTCCTCCATAGCACATGAGGAGGGATTTCTTCACTCTCCCGTCTGTCTCCCGCACACCGATGAAATAGTGGTCCAGGCGGCCAATGCAGGACCGCCAGCGCGCCGCGGCAGTTGACGGGTCCGAGAGCTCACTGAAAGGTGGCAACGGGGCAGCTGTGGCGTGACCGGGCTGAGCGGGAGCCTGTTGGACGGCCTGCTGAGGGGGCGGTGCTGCTTGGGGGGCACCCCCACCATCGGCGCCTTGGTTATTCATCTGCACCGGTTGGCCGGTTTCCAGGCGTGACAAACCCAAATGGTCGTCGGTGCAGGGCGACGCGAAGCTGGGAAGCCCAGGGCTGCTGTAGGCTGTGCTTGGTGGCCTTGACTGAGAGTGGGCGTTTAGGTGTCACTTGAAATCGTCCTGGATGAGGTAAATGTTCCCTTGCCCCCAAAATGCCTCTCTTTCGTATTGTCCTGAAATGTGTATGCTCCCTGAAGCTTGTAGCAGGTGCTGGCAGTCTTCTTTTGCGGGCGTGTTGCAGATGCCCTTGAAAGCGGTAGGGGGCGCTGGCCTGAGAGCCCCTTGCTGACGAGGGCCTTGTCTGTCAGTCGCGTGTGTGTGTGCGTAGCCCAGCGAGGCCCGCTGCAGACGCCGCAAGGCTTCATCCGCCGGCTCGACCACGTGACCGTGGGAGCGCGGTCGGGCTGCGGTGATGTGAGGAGGTTGTGTGGGAGACGGCGCAGCTTCTGGCCTGGGCGGCGCAGGCGCACCCACGGAAGGACGGCAGGCCTCACCTCTGGCGCCGACCATGCGCCGAAGACGCCAGTCCTGGATGACGGCGGCAGCGGGGGCGCGCCTGCCGACGCAGCGCACACCAAACCTTGCTCTAGGCAGCCGACTCCACGTGGGGTGGGCACCCGCCTCCGGCACAGCGCGGTCCGCGCCGGCGCTGGGGTCCAGCGGCAGGTGCTCGACCGGGGAACTCGACGGGACCCTCCAGGGACCGGGGCTGGCAGGCGGGAATCCGGCAAGGCGTGGGATAGACCCGCCTCGTCGCCAGTATAGTATCTGGGTGTAGGGCAAACCTGACACGGGGACTAGGCCGCAGGCTTGGGCCGTATCGCTGCAGTAAGGCACTCGCACACTGGATCTGCTCATTGGGCCAAGACCCCGAGCGGTCTTGCGCCCCTTTATTTAAGCCCTCGGGCGAGCCCGCCCTCGGGGTGTGTGGGTACGTGATCAGCGTGCGTGAATGGGCCGGGTGGCTCCGTCACTACATCGACGACTGCTGGACCCGACTAAGACTGCGTGTCCAGCGCAAAGATGACGCCAGGATGGCCGGGGGAGGCATAAATACCCTCCCCACCTCCTCGGCGTGCCGGAAGAGACGCGCCTAGCGCGCCTAAGGCAAGGGGAACTCCTCCCTGAGTCCCGGCATTAGAGGGGGTGGGTTAGTGCCCAAATGGCACTAAAGAGCCGCCCTTTTAGGGTGGCCCCCTGCGTGGGTCGCGGGCAGCCGCACATCTGCAGCTCTGGGGGGCTTTTAAGAACAGGAAATGCCATGCCGAGAGACTGCGAGGCAAATGAGAGGACAGAGCCAAGGAGTTCTCAGACAAAGGCTGTATTACTCCTGTCCGAGTGCTGTCTGCCAGTTTTACATCCCGTGACGAGCAGGGCTGGATCGGGCTGCTGCGAAACCAAGAGATGGCCAGACAGGCGGACAGGCAGGAGCACCAATGTCAGGCAAGAAAGAGATATGTCTAAGCGGCCACATCTGCAGCCTTTTGGAACTTGAGAACCAGGTTTGAGTCCCGGCGTCGGCTCAACATCCTGCGATTCCGGGCGAAATGCTTAATCTCCAAGTGCCTAAAAAAGAAGGAATCTGATCCTTTTGTAATGTAGTTGGATGCTCATGTAAGTCGCACTCGCTATATAAAACTGTAAAAAGAAAAGCCAGGTTTGCTTGTGAGTGACTCTAACCCAACCCTACCGACAAAGGGGCTCCAGACCGTCTTGTGTCTGTTTGTGTTTATTTTAATGCAGATTTTATATAGCGCAAACTCGACCCGAAGGTATTGGGGCGCTTTACATGAGCACCGGTTACGTTACAAATTCAGGCACGGGGAGATTAAGTGATTTGCCCAGAATCACAGGATGTGGACGTGACCCCGAGGCTCGAACCCTCGTTTCCAGCACCAAAGTCGGCAATCTAGCCGACGGACCACATAGGTGCTTGACCATTCTGTCTCGGTGCCGTTATTAGGTACTATTGGGTTTAGTCTCAAACTATCGGCCTTTCACAGGAACCGGCTGAGCCCGTTGCCCCCAAACCAACAGAACAGTCAACGACACCTGCCTGTCCCTTTCCTGTCCATTCCCTCGTGCTCTTCAAAGACACCGGTGTGTCCTTTCCCTGCCTCTTCCCTACAGAACATACAGAAGCAGTACGGTGTCCTGTCTCTGCCGCACCCTACAGACGCCAGCCTGTCCCTTCACTGTCCGTGTTCCAGCATAGCAGACCTTCCAGTGGCACCGGCCAGTCCTGTCCTACCACGGGCCTAACGATCTTTCAGAGGCAGGGCATGTCCTGTCTCTGACCAGCCCTACTGGTCTGTCAGAAAGACCCTGTCTAGCCATACTCTGTCTCGGTCCTGACCTATCTCATGTCGGAGGCGCTTACGTGCTCTTTCTCTATACATACTGGCCTGTCCCTACTCTACCCCAACCATGCTCTGCCGGATATCCAGATACTCCAGCCTGTCCTGTCTCTGTCCCAGCCCTTTCGAACCTGACGGTCAGGGATTCCGGCCTATCTTGTCACTGCCCCACCCACCACCTACCGGCCGTCCAGAGGCACGCACTACTGTGTCCTTGCTTTACCCCAGCCCTATCGACATTTCGGAGGCACCGGCCAGTCTGAATACCTGGCACTTTCTCTGTAGGCACACAGCCCTGATGAGCGTGCCAGTATCCGTGCAAACAATAGCATCATCTGCTTCTACAACAAAGAAACAGACGGAAAGTCCACTTTCAACAGCACCTCTTACGGAAACAGGATAATCGCTTCTGCAGACACAAACATATAACCGTCTCCTACTTGCACTCCCTAAAGATATTATAGGAGAGGAGACAGGAGCAGCTCCTAATTGTTACCTTGTCTTCTCCTAGACCCCTGAGCGTGCCCACAAAGCAGAGCCAAATAATAAAGAGCGACTCGAGGAAGCGAGATGTCCCGGGCGGTCCCATCTGTCCCGGGATGAAGACAAACTCCTCCAGAAAGGACAGAGGTCCGCGCGGGGACAGAGCGTGAGCGCAGGAGCCTGGAGCGGAGGCGGCAGGTCTGAAGCTGCGACGGATGGGACAATAAAAATGGAAATTGCTTCATTGGCTTGCTTCCCACCCCCTGGCTAACCGGATTGTTCCGGAGGTCCACGATACTCGAGGTCGCACATCCCGTACTCCAGTCACAATTGCGCAAGCCTTTGCAGGTTTTTTATAGGGCGCTTTACTCAGCGGACCGAGTGCAAGATCCCGCTTCCAGCTCTCACACCTACAGGGCATCCCCCTCCCAGCGCTATCAGGCACTGAAGCCCAGAGCCTGAATGAGCAGATCTCGAGGGAGGAGATTGAGGATGCAATGTCAGCGCTCGCAACCCGCAAGACCCCCTGTCTGGACGGCCTCCCAGGGGAGTACTAAATGGCGTTCCGAGACACTCTGGTCCTGCGTTTTCATGCCTTATACGAGGAGGTGATAGAACGAGGCACCTTTCACCCAGAAACGGATATGGCCGTGATCATAGTCATTCCTAAAACAGACCCCCTGTTGGCCTCCTGCTCAGATTATCGCCCGATTTTGCTCATAAATACTGAAGTCAAAATATATGCGACCATCCTTGCCACGCATCTTAAACAGGTGCTTAGTAGCCTCATACACCCTGATCAATGCGGCTTAATGCCTCATCGAAGCACGAGGCACAGTCTGCTGCGCTTACACGTGGCGCTCGCCCATCGCCACCTCCTCCCTCCATATTTAGCCTTACTACTAATTGACTTAAAAAAAGCCTTCGACACGGTCGATTGGCGGTACTTGGGCAATGTGCTGGAGCAAGCACGACTCGGCCCACAGTTCCAGAGGTTAGTACGGGTGCTTTACTTCAACTCGTCGGCAATGGTCCTCATCAATGGGTCACTCTCAGAGATCTTCCCTATCAAAAGAGAAGCCCTGCAGGGGTGTCCTCTCTCTCCTCTCCTCTTTGCCTTAGCAATCGAACCATTAGCCTGCCTTATCCGCACGGATGCCCTGATACAAGGGTGGCAATGGCGGAACACCCATGAGGACCACATTGCACTGTATACTGATGATGTTCTCCTCTTCCTTGCGGACCCGGCACGATCGGGGCCGCAGTGTCTCCGGCTATTTGGGGAAGTGTCAGGCCTGTGCCTTAATCCAGCCAAATCCACCTTGGAGCCCCTTCTCATCTCCCGTGAATGCATAGACTGACAAACCACCACCCCCCTACGGCACCTCTCCTTCATTTATCTCGGCATCTGGGTGGCCCTCCACCCAGAGCTGACCTTGTCCCTCAACGTTACCCCTTTATTCTGTAAGTGGCAATATCTTCCCCTTAATCCACTTGGTAGGATTGCTCTGTTTAAAATGATGGTGCTCCCCCGGCTTTTATATGTGATCCAGAACCTTCCATTCCATCTCCCCCTTACTTGGTTCCGTAGTCTAGATGCAGTGATCACGGCATTTCTTTGGGGTAACTCTAGATTGCAACTAGCCCTCACCCAGTGCCAACAGGCCCCATACGACGGCGGTATGGGAATGACGAATCCCTTCTTGTACTACATAGTCTCCCGGTTACTGGTCATACATGACTGGTTTAATGGTGGATGGTCCGACCCGTCCTATCGATTGGAGCTAGAGAGTCTCGGTATTTCCCGGGTCCAGGCCATGCTCTATGGGGCCCCAATTCCTTATACCTTTCCGGCAACAACTAGGATAGTCTTCTTGGCATGGCGCTCGGCTCTGCGCTACGCTCAATGGAAGGACACACTCACACTTCAGACGCCCTTATGGCATTGTGCGTGGCTGAGGGAAGTGGCGGCGCTGGTGGTTTTGGGAAGTGGGATCTGATAGGCATTACACGCCTTGAAGATGTGTGGAAAGGCGGGCACCTGCGTTCCTTCCAAGACTTACAACACATTTACTCACTACACTCCACCCAGTTCTATATGTACCTCCAGCTCCGCCACGCCATTGCCCTTCACGTCCCTGAGAACACTACAATCCCAGAGTTTAGTCCACTAGAGTCCAAGGTCCTCATGGGTAACCTTGGGAAGGGAGGTGACTCTCACATTTATCGCTCTCTGATAAACAACTCCCCGTCCACCTCAGATTCCCTCAAAGCTCGCAGAGAGAAATGGCTAGCTCCTCTAGAGGAGGCGGACTGGAGAGATGCCCTTATGGCCCCCCGTGTGCTTACCATCTCGCCAGGCTTCGCCTAATCCAAATATACTACCTGCACTGTGCGTACCTTACCCCTACTCGATTGCATCAAGTGGGATTCCTTCCTACCCCTACATGCCCGCGATGTGCAGCTGACTCTGCCGACTTCTTTCACATGCACCTCTATCACCAGAAACTGGTCAGCAATAGTGGCCGAGTTGAGCTGTAAACTAGGTTGGACAGTCCCCCTTAGCCCGCTCGCCCTTCTCCTAGGGGTGATGGATGGTTTGGATGGCTTCTGAAGTGACAAGCTGTTCCTAGGGGTAGCCACCATGGTGGCCAAACGAGACATCGCAGCGGCCTGGAAGGACCCTGCCTCCCCGTTCGTCGCAAAGTGGCGGAAAGGAGTGGACTGGTGTGCCAAGCAAGAGAAACCAGTGTACAAGGCAAGGGGTTGTCCTGCCAAATATGAGCGCATATGGGGCAAATGGTTGGGTTTGCTAAAATAAGAATGTGCAGGACGGAGGGGGGTAACTTGAGTGCGCATCCGGTGACCAAATTGACCTGGTGAATAATGGGTATCATCTGGAGAAGTAATTATTCCCTAATGTCGTATGCCAATGTATATATCATACTACAATGTCTCAAAGGGTATCAGTTAATAGTCAATTTCAACAGTAGCACAATTAAATGCTGGGAGCAAAGGAAAAAGACCAAGGAGACAAAACACAATTCAACAAAAAGAAGTTCTTTAGTAGTCATATATATTTGTTATAATCAACTGCATATATTTAGACACGTATAGGAGCAGCACTGCGTTACATTAATCTGCATGTAACCTGTGGGATACTGTGCACAAGTGCTCATGAAATGGTGACGCGCAAGTGACACGTGAGAAAGTATGTACAGCGTCAGTAGAAGGCGCGAAAGAAAGACAATTGGTGACGAAGTTTACATAGTAGAGATACCCAGACAATGAATGTTAATAAATACAAGTTGAATCAAGGTGGGTATCCTCGAAGAACTAGCGCCGGAATTTCGCTGTAAGAGTCGACGGCGTTTTGGCCTGTAGAAGAGGTTAGGCCATCATCAGGACCAGGTTACTCTTATTTTAATTACAGTGGCGTGGAATAACGTAGGAGTCCCAATCGTGGGTGTGTGGAGTACCCGAATAAATCCGGTATAGACCGCATCTGTTGGTTCGGAAGGGTCCAAGGCTTGGCACATTGGGAGGTCTCTGGTCGAATTACAGAGGGAGTCTGGGCCCGGACCTGACTCATGCAGCCCGCACGTTAGTGACTCCTTACAGCGCGGCTTTCCACTGCTTATAAATCATACACAGGCAGCAGTTCGTCCTCTCCGTGGACCCATCAAGTTGTCACCGGACTCCCTCTGAAATTCGACCAGAGACCTCCCAAGGGTAGACAGTCTCTAAATTGAAAGATTTCTTGTCACGTTCAAATTTCGAATTCTTGAAATTTATGGTGTTATCTTTGAATGTAGCGATGTCTTTCTCTATTTTCTCTAAAAGAGTTTTAGCCTCTGTGACTGTGTGATTGTCTCTGATTGATTGTATAAGTTGTTCTACTTCATCTGTGCGACAGAGCCTTTGAGCAGTTTCAATAGAGTGTACCATTAAGTCTCTACTACATTTGGTACTAATACAACTGAAGCCCTTTTTGTATTCTGGGTCCTCCGTGAAAATAACTGGGACGTTTTTCACCTGGAAGCCCCACGGGATGGTGCCTGCTTTGAGGTTTTCCAAAAGGAAATAACCGTGTAATTGAGTTCTGATCAGTTTTTTTTTGCAGTCTAATAAGTTTTTCTGACTCGTTTTGTGTTTTTGCAGTTGTACTAAGGTTCACAGTAGGGAAAAGGGACGGTGCTGAGATAAGTCTCTGAATGTGGTCTTCGGAATAAGAAAGAGTGTCTTTCTCAGACATGACCGCTGTTTAGAGTAAGCCTAATGGGGCGAACTCGTGGATCTAAGTCAGTACCCCTTATATTCAGTATTTTGTGGAAAACCCACATGGACAATTGTCCGCTCCAAACTTTTTTAACTAGCAGGGGTTGGGCCCTAAACTACACCCGGACTAGGACTCTTCAATAATTGCAAACAACATGATGTCAGGGTGCGTGTTCTTTAAATAACGAAGATTAATGCAAAAAACCACCTGGACTGCTAAAGTGGTTTCGTGTATTTATTACACTTTCATGAATTAATCAAATTTAAACTAAAGCATTCGATTTTTTGAAACATATCATGACCAAGCAGAACAACACATTTAAAATAATATACACAACACGAATAACAAAATTAGAAAAGTACAAAAAATTATAAAAAATATAACACAATGTTACAGACAAGTGGAGGTAACCAGTCCTTTGTACAGAAGGGTGTGGCGGAACAGACAATTTACAATTTCAAAGGCTACACCTGCCAACAACAGCTAGTCCTGTGCAATAATGGCAACAGGCAGATTGCCCTGTTTGCGTGCTATATGATTCCGTAGTTGCAGGTTAGAATTCAGTGGAAGAGGTGTGGTGCAGCGGCCAGGGCAGCTTACTTTGGAGCACAGGGCTCACGGTTCGATCCCTGGCCCCGGCGGCAGGGCAGCTCAGCACCTTGTGACTCTGGGCAATAGCTCGCTTAATTTCCACGACGGCCCCCAGCGCCTTGAGACCCGTAAGGGTGAGTAGTTTGCGCTTTACAAATACGGATTTACATTTACAATTATAACTAGCTGAATGGGGTCAACGCGTTTCAGAACCCCAAATTTCTTTAAGGTTGTTCACTGGGACTGGGCCAAGCACTGTGACACACATAGAAAAATACAGAAGAAGTAATTAGAAAAGTGTCCCTGGTGTTAAAAGTCACCCACTTATCATTATAGGGATAACAAGTGTGCTTGTGAAAGAATGAAATGAAATTTGTACTTGTAAAGCGCACTTATACCCCCAAAGAGGTGTCCTGGCGCATACCGCTGTGGAACCCTTCCTGGCTTTTCCCTGTGAAATGTCCACTCCTGGGCACCCCCAGGGTGAAGCCAGGCATCCCAGCGCTGGTGGGGCCGTTGTGGAGATTAAGCAAGCTATTGCCCAGAGTTGGACCCATGATTAGAATAGGCACCGAGGCGAGAATTGAACCCTGGTCCCGGGCCAGATCTCTGCATCAGGGTCTGCCGCTCTAACCATTGAGCCACACTTCTCCCGTGAGGGAACATGTATCCTCTTTAAATGTAGGTTTCTGAAATTATTAAAGAACAAAATGCGGGCTTAGAAGAGCTGTGTGAAATACGACCATTATTATAAGTAGACTCTATTGAAACAGCACATTGTAATGAATGTCCATGCAACGCAGGACGTTATTACCATAAAATAAAACTGCTGCAACTTGCCTCTACACCATGAGCTCTGTGGTGGATTGCAGTTGTCGTAGGGAATGGTTTCACATTGTGGTGACCCTGTGTGAAATAATCATGTTTATTAGTGGGATCAAAGGAGCTGCTTATTCAGATCTGACACTTTTAAGTGAAGCGCTGTGAACAAATCAACCGGCATCGGTATTGAACTCACTTGTAGAAGGCGTAACCGGCAAAATCCTTGCGTGTCGATAACAATTCCGTCAGTCAGTTCCTAAGTGGATTAAAGCAAGATATAAGTGTGTGTTCGAATGCTGACTGCGCTCTCTCTAGCGAGAGCAGGTGAATTCTCATTACTTGCCTATTTCCTGAAGCTGGCACGAGTCGAAATTCAATCCGGCTTGGGCTGTTCACAGCGTCTCAGTAATGCGGAAGTTTGGGAGACCCCACATCAGACATAACTTGTAGATTCAGATTATGGGAGGGGCGCTTGCATGATGGTACTGGTAGTCTAACAACAAGACAGAGTAATCAAGTATGTTGTTGCGAGGCTATATCCTAGGGAATTTATAATCTGTTTATCTCGGACATCTCATTCAAGCCAGAGGAGGCGGTATTGAATTTCATAATTAAGTAGGCCTCTCTTTGAAGAAGTGTTCTTTCCAAATCGCCACCTGGATGGTTCGGTTTTATTACGCTGAGGACTGTCCAATGAAAATCTTTCTCTGAATGACCTAGATCTTGAAAGTGCGCGACAAGGGGTGCATTAGGAACTCTGTTCTTAATTCTGGAGCGATGTTGAGTTATACGCTGTCTGATTTCTTGCGTTGTTTTACCAATATAAACCAGCTGGCACGAGCAAAGGATCGCATATACCACGTTTTTAGTCTTGCAATTGGAAAATTCGTTATGTCTCCATCTTTGGAGCCCATTAGTGAACTCAGACCCCTCTAAGGTCGAACTGCAAGCCTGGCAGTTGCCGCATTAGTGATGTCCAGAAACTGGTTGAAGGTTGAAAAAAGGGCGTATTGATTCAACTCTCTTCTGAGGTTCATCTGAGGCTCGAATGATACGTTGGCCAACGCTGGCATTCTTTTTCAAGGCAAAAAGATGTATCTGGAGATCTTTATCAACATCTTTTATTAAATGTCAATTCTGGCGGACAATTTTTTTAAAGAAATTTGTAAGGGGTCCAAATGTAGAGACACATACGATGCGGGTCATGGGTTTCTTGATTTTCTTTTCAAGCAGGATTTCTCGTGGTGTGAACCACGCACGTTTGCGTGAATGTTTCAGCAATTTTGAGGGGTACCCTTTGGCTCTCAGTTTCTCAGTAAGGATTTGAGAGTGGATCGCATAATCTTCCTTGGGTGTGCAATTCCGTCGCACACGCAGGTACTGGCCGTACGGCAGGTTTTGTTTCAAACTTTTGGGATGAAAGCTGTTGAAGTGCAGTGCGGTGTTCTTATCTGTAGGCTTGGTATATAGTGTGGTTATCAATCCTGCTTCTGTTGGTCGTACCTCTACGTCCAAGAATGTAAGGCTGGTGGTACTATGAGCCATAGTGAACTGGATGTCCGGATTCCTGTCGTTGAGCCATAGATGAAACTTGAGGAGATCATCCTCAGTGCCTGTCCAAATGCACCACACATCATCTATGTATCGCAGCCATTGTGTCACATGATTTATATATGGATTGTTGTTGTAGATGTGACGTTCCTCATATTTTGCCATAAAGAGTACCGCCATCTCCGGTGCAAAGGGACATCCCATGGCGGTCCCTTTCACCTGTAGGAAGAAGTCGTTCTCGAACTTGAAATAATTCTTTTTCAGTGCCAGTGATGCCAGGTTTAGAATGAATTGAGTGGGAACCCGGTGGGGGCGTACTCTGCCCTCAAGGTAAGATTCAAGAACTTCGAGAGCCTCTTCTTGAGGTATTTGCATGTATAAGGACACGACATCCAATTTACCCAATCTATGATGGGCAGGGTTGAATTCAAAACCTTCGATCTTGTTTATAAAATCCATCGTATCCCTCAAGTACGATGTGACGTCTTTGAGAAATTCTTTGAGGAATAGATCAACATATTTGGCAATAGGCTCCAGTGCAGAGTCACACCCCGAAACTATCGGGTGGCCAGGGGGAACAGTGGCATTCTTATGTGTCTTTGGCAGGAAATAGATTACAGGTGTCCTTGGATGTTTTTTGGAAAGATATTCGTGATCCTTAGGACTCAGAATGCATGTCTGTAAGCCTTCATCCACAATCGTTTTGATGTCATTCTGAATTTGTTTAACTGGATCAGAAGGAATTTTTCGATACCATACTTGGTTGAAGACGTGTTTGCGCCCTTCTGCAAGGTAAGCCTCTCCCGACCAAACCACCGTTGCTCCGCCTTTATCGGCGGGTTTGATTATTATGTCTTTGTCTTCTTTCAGCTCCTTGATAGCCAATCTTTGCGACATCGTCATGTTGCTTTTAACAAAGATTTTTCCGTGATTGAGTTGATTGAGGGATGATAGAACCGTTTGTTCAAACGCAGTGATGTTCCTCGGAATGGTGTGAGAAGGAGGACAAAAGGTTGATTTATTATGAAGACCTGAAATCTCTCCGATGGATAGCTGTTCTTTGTCTTTAAAGAATATGTGGAGCCTGATTTTTTTTAATAACTCCAAAGCTTCCATTTTGAGGTGGACTAGATCTTGTTTCTGGCTGGGAATAAATTTGAGTCCAAGTTCTAGAACGGCTTCCTGGTCACGCGTCAGTTTTTTTGTAGATAGGTTGATAATAGCTGTGGCATTCATGATTTGTAATACTGGCGCCTCGTGCGCATCTCCCATGGTTGGGGTTTGTACCGTTCTCTCTTCTGTTCTTGGCCTCCTCCTAAAAAATTGCTGTTGTTTCTTCTTTGCTGGTTGGAGTTTGATGGTCCTGCGCTGGAGTCTGATTCTCCAGTAGATTCAGATGACGACGTTTCAGAGAATGTAAGGAACTTGCGTCTGGATCTGCCCCGGTATTCTGGAAGGAACCTGCGAGTTTCTTCTCTTGTATAGAAATCTTCCCTTAGATAAGGGTAGACAGTCTCTAAATTGAAAGATTTTTTGTCACGTTCAAATTTCGAATTCTTGAAATTTATGGTGTTATCTTTGAATGTAGCGATGTCTTTCTCTATTTTCTCTAAAAGAGTTTTAGCCTCTGTGACTGTGTGATTGTCTCTGATTGATTGTATAAGTTGTTCTACTTCATCTGTGCGACAGAGCCTTTGAGCAGTTTCAATAGAGTGTACCATTAAGTCTCTACTACATTTGGTACTAATACAACTGAAGCCCTTTTTGTATTCTGTGTCCTCCGTTAAAATAACTGGGACGTTTTTCACCTGGAGGCCCCACGGGATGGTGCCTGCTTTGAGGTTTTCCAAAAGGAAATACTGTGTTATTGAGTTCTGATCAGTTTTTTCTGTAGTCTAATAAGTTTTTCTGACTCGTTTTGTGGTTTTGCAGTTGTACTAAGGTTCACAGTAGGGAAAAGGGACGGTGCTGAGATAAGTCTCTGAATGTGGTCTTCGGAATAAGAAAGAGTGTCTTTCTCAGACATGACCACTGTTTAGAGTAAGCCTAATGGGGCGAACTCGTGGATCTAAGTCAGTACCCCTTATATTCAGTATTTTGTGGAAAACCCACATGGACAATTGTCCGCTCCAAACTTTTTTAACTAGCAGGGGTTGGGCCCTAAACTACACCCGGACTAGGCCTCTTCAATAATTGCAAACAACATGATGTCAGGGTGCGTGTTCTTTAATAACGAAGATCAATGCAAAAAACCACCTGGACTGCTAAAGTGGTTTCGTGTATTTATTACACTTTCATGAATTAATCAAATTTAAACTAAAGCATTCGATTTTTTGAAACATATCATGACCAAGCAGAACAACACATTTAAAATAATATACACAACACGAATAACAAAATTAGAAAAGTACAAAAAATTGCAAAAAATATAACACAATGTTACAGACAAGTGGAGGTAACCAGTCCTTTGTACAGAAGGGTGTGGCGGAACAGACAATTTACAATTTCAAAGGCTACACCTGCCAACAACAGCTAGTCCTGTGCAATAATGGCAACAGGCAGATTGCCCTGTTTGCGTGCTATATGATTCCGTAGTTGCAGGTTAGAATTATAACTAGCTGAATGGGGTCAACGCGTTTCAGAACCCCAAATTTCTTTAAGGGTTCTTCCTCAGGACCGGGACTGGGCCAAGCACTGTGACACACATAGAAAAATACAGAAGAAGTAATTAGAAAAGTGTCCCTGGTGTTAAAAGTCACCCTACTTATCATTATAGGGATAACAAGTGTGTCCTTACCCTTCACGCTTGTGAAAGAATGAAACCCGTGAGGGAACATGTATCCTCTTTAAATGTAGGTTTCTGAAATTATTAAAGAACAAAATGCGGGCTTAGGAGAGCTGTGTGAAATACGACCATTATTATAAGTAGACTCTATTGAAACAGCACATTGTAATGAATGTCCATGCAACGCAGGACGTTATTACCATAAAATAAAATAAATAAACATGATTATTTCACACAGGGTCACCACAATGTGAAACCATTCCCTACGACAACTGCAATCCACCACAGAGCTCATAGTGTAGAGGCAAGTATTTTATGGTAATAACGTCCTGCGTTGCATGGACATTCATCACAATGGGCTGTTTCAATAGAGTCTACTTATGAAAAGAGGTCTCAGGCCTGCCACTGCGGTGCTTGTGCGCAGTTTGTTAACTGCCATGTCGACTTGGCAAGTGCACCCACTTGCCAAGCCCTACCCTTCCCTTTTCATACACATAGGCACCCCTATAGTAGGCCCAAGGTACCCCCCTGGGCAGGGTGCAGTGTATGTGAAAGGTAGGACATGTACTGGTGTGTGTAACATGTCCTGATAGTGAAATACTGCCAATTTCGTTTTTCACTATTGAAAGGCTATCTTTCCCCATAGGACAGAATGGGGAATGCTTTTTAACATTTTACAAGCATATCTTCCCATAGGGATAAGATAGAAAAATTGAGTTTAGTATCCCTGAACTCAGGATTTAATAACACATCTTTTAGTAAAGATGGTTTTCAAATTGTGTGTTTGAAAATACCACTTTTTAGAAAGTGGCTATTTTCTTGTTCAACCATCCTGTGTGCCTCTGCCTGTTTGTGGATTGACTGTCTGGCTTTGGAGTGACAGGGGCTGGGGCGGTGCAGTGGCTCCAGGAGTCTGGATGAGTCAGCACTAGGCTGAATAGGCCTGATCTGCATTTGGAGTGGTGGGAGGAATTGTATTGTATTGTATTGTAATCGCATTTATATAGCGCTTACTACCCCTGACGAGGCGTCGAAGCGCTTTTTCGGCGAGTAGCACGCTACTCCGGGACCCATAAAGGAATAGTGTTGAATTAGTATAGTGAAATGTGAAAGTAATTAAAGTGGTGGATAGGTTAGTCAGTTATTTGGATTCGGAAGGATAGCGGAAGGATAGAAGAGGAAAAAAGGTTTCTATTTATAAAGCGCTTGTTACCCCTGATGGGGTGTTGAAGCGTTTTTTTTTTTTTGGGCAGTAGCATGCTACTCCGGGAACCCATAAAGTATTGGTGTTGAAAATTAGTATAGTGAAATATGAAGTAATTTGAGTGGTGGATATGGTATTCAGTTATTTGGATAGAGAAGGGTAGCGGCAGGATAGAAGAGGGAAAGAGGTTTGTATTTATATAGCGCTTGCTACCCCTGATGGGGTTTGAAGCGCTTTTTTTTTTTTTTTTGGTGAGTAGCACGCTACTCTGGAACCCATAAGGATTAGTGTTGAATTAGTATAGTGAAATATGAAAGTTCTTTGAGTGGTGGATATGTTATTTGGATTGAGAAGGGTTGGGGAGGGGTAGAAAAGGGAAAAGGTTTGCATTTATATAGCGCTTGTAACCCTGACGGGGTGCTGAAGAGCTTTATTGGCGAGTAGCACGCTACTCCAGAACCCATAAAGGATTAGTGTTGAAAATTAGTATAGTGAAATATGAAAGTAGTTTGAGTGGTGGATGTGTTATTCAGTTGGATAGAGAAAGGTAGCGGAGGGATAGAAGAGGGAAAAAGGTTTGCATTTATATAATGCTTGCTTACCTCTGGTGAGGTGTTGAAGCGCTTTTTTGGGGAGTAGCACGCTACCCTGGGACCCATACAGGATTAGTGGTGAATTAGTATAGTAGAATATGAAATTTGAGAAGTAAACATGTTAGTCTGTTATTTTGATTGAAAAGGATAGTGGAGGGATAGGAGAGTGAAGGATTTTTATTTGTTTTTATTTTTTTTATTTGGAGGTCATAGCAGTAGGAGGAGGCTTTTGGATGAGTAAAAAGGGGTTGTGGAGGGGAAGAGTCAGAGGGAAGAGTTTAGAAAGGTTTGTTTTGGGGATCGGTATAGTAAAAGAGGTGTCAGATGATGCAAGGAGTGGTAGAGTAAGGGAGAGTAAGGGGGAGTAGAGAAAGGGTTAGTTTGGGGATCATATTAGTGGTATGGGGTTTGGGATAAATGAGAGAGTGGGTGTAGAGGATATATTGATAGATGTATATGGTGAGAAATAGGGTAGTGAATTGGAAAGAGTAGTAGAAAGAAGTTTGAGATGAGTCAGAAAGTTGGGTTAGAAGATATATTGAGAGAGGTGTATAGGGTGAGAAATAGGGTAGTGCATTGGATATGCTGAATTAGAAGAAAGTGATATATATATAGATCCATAAGTACATTGAAAGTATATAGATGCATAAAGGGGGTAGGTATATGTAGATTAAAGATATTGATAGAGGTACAGGATGAGAAATAGGGTATTGCATTGGATATGCTTTTCAGGAGGAAAGTAACAAACACAAAGATCCAAGTACATGGAAGGTACATAGATGCACAATGGAAGAAGTACATGTAGACCAAAGATGCACCAGATAAACTCCGGTTTTCGTGTTTTATTGTACTTTTTTTTTAACATAATTATTCTACATGTTTATACTAAGCAATACACAAAGGTACATATTTATAGTAAAAATAAATGATTATATACAGAGGGACATGCTGTAAATTTCTGTTTGCGTATGGTGCTTATGTGGGGAAGAGCCAATTCTTGAGCAGTTTTCTGAAGATAAGGTGGCTGTCCGTGGATCTTATGTTGGGGGTAAAGAGTTCCATAGTTTGGCCGCTTGAACAGAGAAGGATGTGCCAACCAGGGTTTTTTCTTGTATCTTGGGATTTTGAGGCGAGGTGCCATATTAGAGCTGAGGTTCCTTTGTTGAATGTGTTTGGTGATTTAATTTCTGATGAAGAGCGGTCCCATTCCATGTATTGCTTTGTGGGTGATACAAAGCAGCTTGAACGTGGATTTTCTGGCAACCGGTAACCAATGCAGGGCTTTCAAGGCAGGTGAGATGTGGTCTCGTGGTTTGATATGCATGAGTAGTCTGGCAGCCGAGTTCTGAATCCGTTGTAGTCTTTTCATGGTCGTTAAAGGTGATCAGTGGTAGAGGCTATTGGCGTAATCGAGTTTGGACAGAACAAGGGAGATGGTAGCTTGGACCTTGTGTGGAAATCCCAAATGAGCGAAAATTCGTCGCAGCGTTTTTATAGTGACAAAGCTTGATCTTGCTAGTTTGTCCACTTGGACATTCATGGACAGCTTGGAGTCCCTGGTCATTCCGAGGTTTCTTACTTCCTTCGATACTTTAGGTGGTGATCCCAGTTCATCAGGCCAGGCGGCAAGCGGGTCATAATGTTTCCAATCGCCACACGTGAGTATTTCCGTTTTGGAAGCATTCAATTTGAGGTGGCTCCAAGTCATCCACTGATCCACGGCTCTGAGACAACTGAAAATTGGGAAGTTTCCAATATCTTTGGGGCATTCCAGTTGAAGGAGTATTTGTATGTCATCTGCATAGTTATAGCACGTGAGGTGAAATTGATTGATCAGTACCGGTAATGACTTCATGTAGATGTTGAAAAGCATGGGCGAGATGATAGAGCCTTGAGGGGCCCCTGCTTTTGTGGAGTAGGGGTTGGATGAGAAAGGTGGGGTATGGATGACTTTAGTTCTGTTTCGAAGGTAGGATGCGATCCAGTCTAGAGCAGTCCCCTCTATGCCAGCTTCATAGAGTCTTTGTTTCAGAGTGTCATGGTCAACCGTGTAAAAGGCAGCCGAGAGGTCCAAGAGGAGAAGCGCAGCAACCCCATTGTGGTCTACTGTCTTCTTCAGGTCATCCCAGACAGCAAGGAGGGCAGATTCTGTGCCTCTTCCCGGACAGAAACCTGTTTGGAAGTCTGAAAGTATGTCATTCTCTTCAATGAATTGTGACATCTGGGCGAACGCCGCTCTTTCTATCAGTTTGCCCAGGAAAGGTCCATTTGTAATGGGTCTGTAGTTGTCAGGGTTCAGCGGGTCCAAGTTTGTTTTCTTCAGGGCGTATGTATGACTTTTTGAGTTCTTCTGGAAGTATTCCGGTAGTTAAGGAATCGTTGATGATTCTTCTTACTGGAGTGGCAGCAGAGGTTGTTAAAAGAATTGTCTTGAAAGTTTGTGGTGGACACAGGTGAGAAGGGCTGCCGGCAGGCCTGCTTGCTTTGACCAGGGCCATAAATTCATCGTGTGAGATGTGTTGGAAGGAACATAGAGGCTGGGTTAGAGTATTCTTGGATTGTTGTTTTGTGAAAGGGTTAGTGCTGGTGCTTTGTCTCTGTTTTGAGTACAAGTCCAACGTGTCTGCTTTGTCAGTGTAATGATTTGCCAGTTTGTCTGTGAAATCTTGAGTAACAGCATGAGTTCCTTCTAGGCAATTTGGTTTGCGAAATTCATTGAGTATTTTATAGAATTCTTTATTTGCACATTTAGCATTTTGAATTCTGTCTGAATAGTACCTTTTCTTAGCTTTTTTGATAGCTGACTTGTATAATCTGTTAATTTTCTCTAGGTGAAGTTTGTCTTGTTTGGCGTTTGTTTTGAGCCAGGTACGTTGCAGCTTTCTAATTTGTTTTTTTATGTCTTTTATCTCTATGTTTCTCCAAGGCGCTTTTTTTCTTTTGGTCTGTTGTGTGGTCTTGAGTGGTATCAGGATGTCAAAAGCTTCCTGTAACCACTCATATAGTTTATGAACAGAATTTATTGTTTCCAGATTTGTACTGGATGTTAGTTGTGTTGCTAAGTGTTCCAAATGGAGTTTGTTCCACGGTCGATAGTTGGATGGATGTAAGGTTGTTTTAGGTGAGTCGCTTAGTGTTGTTTTATGTTGGAAAGCAAGCAAGTGGTGGTCTGACCATGTGACTGGAGTTATAGTTTGAAAGGTAACTAATTTTGGTATTAGCAAAAATGACATCTAGGTTATGTCCAGCGATGTGTGTGGGTTTGTGGACAATCTGATGCAGGTTTAGTGAGTCTAGGCCAGTGATTATTGTTTTTGGATTAGTCATATTGGGTTTGTCAAACCAAATGTTGAGGTCACCCAGAACACATAGGTTGGAGTGTATTGTTATCAGGTTTGAAACTGTGTCTAGAAGTGCGTCTGGGAATGTCGCCTGGCTAGGTGGAGGTCTGTAAAGGAGCAGGAAGTTACAGGAGGAAGACGGTGTAGGATTGCATCTGGTGAGAAGAGCCTCACAATTCTTTATGGTGATGTCTTCAACTTTAGTGATATGTAATGTTTGCCTGAACACAACAGCTAGACCACCTCCTTTTTTGCCTATACGATTTTGGGTGATCGTTTGATAGCCTAGAGGAACGGCTTCATGCAGGACTGGCGCCATATCATCTCCCAACCATGATTCAGTTACGAATAGTATGTCTGGTTTTGCATCGGTGAGAAGATCGTAGATGTGATATTTGTTTTTAGAGAGGGATCGAGCATTTATTAGTAGACAGTTTAGAAAATGGGCTTTGGTGATAGTGAGACTTTGTTTTGTAGAAGAGTGATTAGTATTGTGTGGGTTTGTAGCAGGTGTGTTTTTAGTGATGGTATTAGCTGTGTAAGGATAGCAATCGTGTAGCTGTTCTGTATCATGTTCCTCATCCAGCATGCTAAGAAGGCATTTTGATGGGTCTGCGTGTGTAGGTGGTGGAGACGGTGTTTGAGAGTGAGTTGGTGTGCTGTGTTGTTTTCGTGGTGTAACATTGTTGTGCAGTAGACATAGGGAAGCGAAGTTGTGAGGTGTGGCACGTCGCTTATATTGTTTGCGTATGTTTAGGGCGGAAGGTGTATGAGTCCGGGGTGGTGGTGCAGCATGTGGGCCATGTAGTAAGGTTCTAAATTGTCCAATGGATGAGAGGCGTTTGGAATAGAGTTGCTATGTTGCTGTATCTGTGTTGGGTGTGGTGGAAGAGAGAAAGCTTGGCATTGGTGTTTGTTCCTTTGTGTGGTTTGAAAGGTGGGTGTATGTTTGTATTTTGTGATGGTAAGTATGGTAAGTATTATGAGGTGTTGCGCTTGTTGTGTTGGTGTGCGTGATATGTTTTGTTTTTGAGGAGTAGTGAAAAGAGGTGCTGGTGTATTTGTTTCTCAATTAAATGAAAATTTATAAATAAAAAAATAATCATTAATTTATTATAATTAAATTACTTCCCACCCTATTTCCTATAAACCAACAACCCGCTATGGAACTAAAAACACAAAATTTAATAAAATAAAATTGATAACTACTAAACATTTAACACATATATTAAAATACATAAACAATACTTGTACAAAAAACATACATCACATACATTTAAAATATAAACTAAAATACAAAATCGATATTTTAAACAACTTTATTTTTGCAAACGATATTAATGACTTCTATATTTTTGAAAATGATATTTCTTACCTTACATTCGATATTCTTGACCACGATATTCTTGCTGTTGATATTTCTGTGTAACGATATTTCCAACTCGATATTTGTGTAAGACGACATTTCCAACTCAATATTCTGTCTGCATACCGGTCCAAGTCAGTACATCAAGACAACATTTCACAACGAACTGCTGTGCAGCTGGTCCGGATAATCTTCCAGCCATTATATAATAAAGACCCGTTCTGAGTGGTGGGCAGACCTTTTTTCTCACATATTCTCCTTCATACTAGACACAAGTCAATTCCCAGACAGCTGGACAGGTGCTATAATAAGACCCATCCATAAGAGAGGAGATATAAGGTCCCCAAAAAACTATAGGCTGATTAATCTTCTAGATATGGAGAAAAGTTTTTCGCAAAAAATCATTCTTGAAGCACTGATTGCTTTAAAGAGGGTCACTCCACAATCGACCACTGTTTCGCCCTCTGGTCCAGAATAGCACCTGTACCTGAATAGGGCTGTGCCTGCCTTCCACAATGCTGGCTCCGCCCCCTTGTGGTGTGTCTGGAGCCAAGGCTCACACTGACAATGGATGTTGTGCACTTGCAGGGTGCCCCCCAGAACTGGTTTGAACTGGGCTCAGAGCCCCTTGCACAAAGAGAACAAAGACATTTTGGGGTATAAGTATCAAACCCAAAACCCCAGACTTTAGATCATTCCTGGAATTCAGGAGGAACCTTTGCCAAGGAGAAGAGCTGGAGAGACTGAGGAGAAGTACTGCCCTTGCTGTGTATCTGGGGTTGGCCTGCAGTTGCTGTTTCTGCCAAGGAAAGGAGAAGGACTTTGCTGTGTGCTGTGTCCCCCGCTTGAAGGAGATCTCCAAGGGCTTGAAGTGAGCTGGCCTCCTGTTCAGAAATCTCAGGGACACAAAGACTTCACCCCCAGCTCCCCTGAACTCTTCTGTAGTGAGTTCTGACCTGCCTAGAGGTGCCTGTGCCAGTTTTAGGCCTCTGGAGGTTGTTGCTGCTGTTTTGGAGCTGGAAGAGAGAAGAAACTCAAAGAACTAAAGAAACCGACGTGTCGGTCTTCTTGCGGCTGTTTTTCCGCTGCAAGAATCAACGCATCGAGGGATCGCGGCTGAAGAGGACTGACGCAGCGACGCGCAATGCCGCCGCATCAATTGCCGACGCATCCCGAAGATCCACGCATCGTACCTGTGCGACACGCTTTCCGGACGCATCACCTGCGGACCGGAACCGGCACGAAGAATCAACGCATCACTCCCCATACAGATCGGAATTGACGCAACCCTTCCTCTGCGTGCAGTGGGACTATCGCATCGCCTCCTCAGGGTCTCAGGAGTGTTGCATCGCTTTGTTTTCCGATGCTGCGGCTGTTTGGCTTGGTGAACTTTGACGCAACTACAGGTACTTTGGTGAAAAGTCACGCATCCATAGTTTTCTATGGTACAAGTTCTTGAAACCTTTTTAAAAGTCATATTTTTAACTGTGTATGTTGGATTTTTGTCGTTTTGGTCTTGTTTAGTTTAGATAGAGGTATTTTATTTTTCTAACCTGGTGTGGTGTCCTTTTGTGGTGTTTTCACTGTGTTACTGTGAGTGTTGGTACAAATACTCTACACATTGCCTTTGGGATAAGCCTGTCTGCTCGTGCCAAGCTACCAAGGGGGTGAGCAGGGGTTATCTAGAGTGTGTATCCCCCTTACCCTGACTAGAAGCAAGGGTCCCTATTTGGACAAAGGTACCTACTTCTGCCAACTAGAGACCCCCATTTCTAACAACGCCCCACAATGCCACTCCACTCCGCTCCACTCCACAACACACAATGTCACTCCACTCGACTTCACTCATTGCTACTCTAATCCACACAGTGCCACTCCCCTCCACACAATGCCCCTCCACTCGACACCATACAATGGGTATTCCTACATCCATGATGTCTTAACTCTTAATATGTGAACTGACTGCATGAGAGAACTTTTACCTAACATATACACCCACACAATGATGTGCTATGATCCTACTAAGTGGGCCAGCTCATTGAACATTTTCAGATAGACCATTGATTTGCCCTGAAGAAGTTCATTTTGAAGCAAAATGTGGTTGCCTTTATGATTTTTTAAATCAAGGTACAACTAAATAAGCGTTGTGAACGTTTTAAGGACCACATGCTTATATTCACAACATCTATTGGGTGCCCCTCAGCTTGGAATCCTCAACATTGTTTACGTACACTAAAAAGCAGTTCCTTTCTCTTCTGTGACACATCTGGTTCAAAGTGCGTTTTAAAAAAAAATCTCTTTTTGGTATTAACTTTACATATTGGCTATTTATTTTGCTTCTACTCCAGGTGCTCAGTTAAATTAGGATTTATTTTCTGTCTTTGTATTTTATCTTGCTGTTATAAGGTGTTTAACTGGCACTGTAACGTTGTAGCAGCCTGCAGTTTGAGTACTTGATTAGGTGGTGAGTTATTCTTGTCTACTTCACAAATAATAATAATAAAATACATGGTACCACTGTTATTTAAAAGTATAACTAGTAAAATGGCTACTACGGGGAATGTTTTTTTAATTGTAAAAGTTTTATTCTCAGCATATGATAGCCCTGTTAAGGTGGCTGTGTGTTATTTTCTATTTATTCATATGGCATATGCTATCAATAAAAATTAAAAATATAACCATCCCAGCAGCCTACCAAGGCCAGACCTATTGGCTTTGTCAATGCTTGCTTTTAGTTTTCACTTTAGGCAGACCTTTTAATTTTGTTTTTAATACTAAGGCATTAGTCAAGCCTTTTCATATTTGTTTATATATTTTGCTGATGGCCTGACAGCTTAGCCAATACTAAAATTGTACACAAACCATGACAAAACAAACCAAGCACTGACAAGGCTAAAATGCCCGCAGCCAACTCCCCACCCATTGACTTTGCCAATGCTTATTTACAGCTGTGTACAGTTTATTACAAGTGTAATAATACCTTATGGACCACAGCAAAGTATAAGTGTTACATAAACGTATGTAAGGAAAACGCTGAGACCGAGACAGCGCCGCACATTTGGACATAACATCATGAGAGCATCAGAAATGGAGGGGGGCGTGGCCTGCAGCCGATGGAGACGGACGCGAGCTGAGGAGCTCCGTCCGCCGTCTCCCCGTAAGCATCTATCCTGATCCCCTGATACAGCGGGGGGGGAGCTGAAAATTGCATCCCAGGGCTCCGGAACATGACTGCCCTTACCGGCAGAGCCCTGAGCTGCCGTTGTTGCCGTACCTGGGAGTAACTCGGCGATGCCTGTCCTGGCGGGCCCGCAAGCAAGCTGGCGGCCGCGATATGACCACTGTCGCTGCCCCTGCTCCGCAAGGCTGGCGGACACATACGGGCTAGTGGAGTCACCCACGCTGACCATCGGCCACCTGCATGTTGCTCCAGAGGTGAGGAGGGGCTGGAGCGCTTTACACTAAGTGACCTGTCCGGCAGCGCTGACTCCCGAATGAGCTGCAGCGAAGGCAACAAAATGGCGGCCAGGTCGTGAATGTCCCGCGGTGACAGCCGTATTAAATAGTAGACTGCCTGCGGAGATCCCCATATGACCCGATCAGTGAGGGGCGAGGTTCGTTAGCCCTGGTGAAGCGCTGGGGCCTATTGCGGCGATTGTGAACCACTGAACAGCCTGAGGCGCGAAGCTGGCAGGGCCGAATGCAAGATGGCGCCTACTTACTAGTAGACTCCGCGGCCTGCCACCACCCCGTAAAGTGCTCAGGGCCAACGGCGTTTTGCTCCGAGAGGCGGAGACCTCTGTTGCACCTCATTGCAGCTGTGGCCAGTGTCTTCCTTGACGGTGGTCTGTGTGTGGCCCCGACGAGTGCACCCTCGATTGCCCCCAGACGAGTGAGGAACCTGGAGAAGCTGCAGTGGCGGAGGGCGAGAGGACAGCGGAGGGGCACCTCTCTCACTGAAGCGTAACTAAAACAGTGAGTAAGCTCACCGGGCACTGGGACGCGCGGTGAAGGTGGGAAGATCCCGGACAGCAGTTCACGGCCTCAGCGGAACCTGGTGATTCCCTTGGCGGCGGTGGCCGTGTGATCCCGGTGTGCCCACCTTTGATCGTCCTCAACTAAGTGCTGCGTCCGGAGAGGCCGCTGTTGAGGAGGGTGCATATATTCGGTGGAGGGGCGCCTCTTCCCTGAGACACACTTGCTCAAGTAAGAAAGCCCACGGGAGCTGTATTTCCCCAGGAAGCCTGCCCGCACTCAGTGGCGGGAGCCACGCAACTACACGAGATATAGTTGCATTGGGGGACGCACGAGAAGGAACCCGTACTTGTTACACCAGGCCTCCGCTCGGAGCAGACGGCGGCCAGGAAACTGCCATCAGCGGTTGCAGACCTGCGAAGGCGCACCGCATAATAGCGCCCGAGAACCACCTGGCGTCACCACTGTAGCAACAGTCCCAGGAGAAGACTTGCCCGGTTCTTTGGGGGACATAGACGAGGTGGCCGGAGAGGTGGCCGGAGGAATGACTGTGAGGTAACAGAGATGGGCACCTGCTTTGGCTGTCACGTCTGACATATGCCAACGAGAAGAGGCTGAGGAAATTAGCTGGGAAAAGCTGCTGAGACCAAACGCCGGTGGACACTTGCAGGACCCGCGGACTACTGGGCGGTGTTTCTATCGGCGAGACCGCTCAGCTCGCACCACCAGGGGTGGAGGAGGTTGCCTGAGATGAAGACAGCGTCTTACCTACGACTTACAGGAGTGCGACGGGTCAGCGACCGCCCAGCGGAGTTGATGGTGTTCAGGCGCACTACTCACAGAAGACACTGAGCTCGGTCAGACGCCACACCAGCTTGTAGCATCTTTGAGATGGGTAGAACACAAAAGAAGCGGGGGTTCACCGTCCTTAGTGTAGACGCCCCGGGACCTCACTCCGACGAGGAAGATGAATCGCCCGAGACAAGTGGAGACCTGACTTCCCGGAAACCTACATTGGCTGACATCATGCAGGCCATCACGGCCTCCAGAGAGGCGCTGGAGGGAAAAATAGATGCTATTGGCACGGACCTCAGTTTACTAAAAGACGATCATCGCAAGCTCATAGACAGAGTGTCCAGCAATGAAAAGGAAATGAGCGGCCTGCCGGAATCTGTCCTCGAGATGCGCCGATCTCTTGCTGTCCTGGAAACTAAGGTGAAAACCCTGGAAATGCGTGCTGAGGACAGTGAAGGGAGATCGCGACGGAACAACATCCGCGTCATCGGGATACCGGAAAAAACGAAAGGGACAAACATGGTCCGCTACTTGGAAGACTGGCTCCGCGCTGAGGTGGCTCCAACAGGTCTGTCCCCCTTCTACGCCCTGGAGAGGGCTCACAGAATCCCAGCTACGCCACCAAAACCAGGGGCTCCCCCCCGACCTATTGTGGCTAGACTTTTACACTTTCGAGATAGAGACCACATTTTGCAAAGTGCCCGCCAAAAACAGGATCTACGCATTGACATAGTAATGTTATGATTTTCCCAGACTTCACGAGAGAAGTTCAGCAAAGCAGAGCATCCTTCACTGCTGTCAAGGCCAAACTGCGCAAATTGAACCTGTCCTATGCAATGCTATTTCCCGCTCGACTTCGGGTAGCGGACCCGGCGGGAACACGTTTCTTCAATACTCCGCAAGGAGTCTGGGACTGGCTTGAAGCCCACAGCTCAGTAGATCATCATGCTTCAGCTTCAGGGACCCCGCAGCAGAGCCCTCGCGGCCATAAGGCAGGATCCAAGGCCCCTTCACCCAGGGAACTTAGCCTGGAACGTCGTAAAGCACTGCAGGCAGTGGTAACACACAGTCAAAAAAGCCCTGGTTCCTCTCCGAGCGGCAGCGGACGCCGCACCGGCAGATCGGAGACCTCACCGGATCGCAGTGACAACTACAGCCTAGGAGCGGACATGCCACAGGTTACGCCACAAACAGCCGATGATCTCATGTGAAGAACATGGTATGGCATCCAGCTTACAGACTCCCCGGGGCCTCTCATCCCTGTACCGCTGGTGCAGTTTCAACGAACTTGTGGCTTCCCCACTTTGAACTATGTATAACACTCAGCTGAACTGGGGCTTATGGGCTGGAGCAGTTAACGGGGAGACGGCACTATGGAGTGCCTTGTAAGGTTCCTATCGGGAGACCACACCTTCCTCTGTCACCAGACGGTGCTTTGTACTATCACGGTTTGGATGGGGAAACTTTGTTGGATACCTGTCCTGGGGAGGGGGAGTTGGGGTTGTTTCTATATTTGTTTTTTTTTAAGGGGATCCAGGCGTGTCACGGGGGGAAAGTTTTTTAAGGATTGTGCGTGTAGGCTTCAGCAATGGGACCCCCATTAGGCTTGGCTTGTCTCTCATGGAATGTGCGGGGTATGCACTCTATGGTCAGGCGCCACAAGATACACTCCTATTTGATTCGCAGGGGCATTCAGATCGCATTTCTTCAAGAAACCCACCTCCTGGCAAAAGAAGGGAAGACGTTGCAACGCCGCTGGAGGGGACAGGTTTATTACACTACATACTCCGCCTTTGCGAGAGGAGTATTGGTATGGATAAGGGCGGGTGTCCCATTCCAATGCACAACACAATTGATTGACCCAGAGGGCAGATATGTGGTGGTGACCGGGAGACTAGACGGTAGAGACCTCACCCTGGGTAGTATATATGCACCTAATGCGGACCAGCCGGCCTTCTTCTCCCTACTATCAGGAAGGTTGGCAACTGCCCTCACGGGGTCGCTTTTACTGGGTGGAGACTTCAATTGCACCTCTGACGTTACCCTTGACCGCTCTCACCCTCAAACTCCCTAATGCACCTGCACACAAACTGGCAGAATCACGTCGTAATTGGCAACAGAAATGGGGCTTAATTTACACTTGGAGGGCGCAACACCCCTTGACCCGAGATTACTCCTTCTTTTCGGCCCTCCATGAATTATATGTTAGACTAGACGCCATTCTGTGTTCACCTGATGTCCATGAGGGGATTAGTGGCAGCGAATACCTCACCAGGACGATCTCAGACCATAACCCTGTTTTGGCGCAGTTGCAATGGTCACGCACACGCCCCAAAATCCCCACCTGGCGCTTGCGCCCAGAAGCCTTGGATGACCAAGCTTTCCGTACAGCTATAGGGTCAGCTATCACTGATTACTTCCAGGACAACGAGGGTACAGCTACATCCACACTCGTGGAATGGGACGCCTGTAAAGCAGTCCTTAGGGGGAGGTGCATATCTGAGCTAGTTGGGGTTCGAAAGGTTCTCCTTCAGGATATACAAAGGGATGACGGGCGCCTGCGCACCTTAGAGAAAGACAGGCCTGAAAACCCGGGCAAGCAATAGAAGTTACTAGAGGCTAGAGAGGCAGTAGCCACACAGGTTAAGCGTCTGCGATGCTTCGACTACAAAACCTACATCACTCGGGCACACTCGGAGAGGGATAAATCAGGGGCCCTCCTGGCTTGGTTGGCGAACCCGGCTAGACGGGGGTCAGTTATACTGGAGATTAGGGACCAGACAGGGGTAGCTAGGTATGACCAACAGGGGATCAACGACCTGTTTTTGGAATATTATGCTGAGCTCTATCGGAGTCAGTTGTCCCCAACGGATGATGAACTACAGGAGTTCACACGGGTAGTCGACCTACCTGCACTGGATGAAGGTACGGCAATCTTGCTGGGCCGAGAGATCGAAGTAAGGGAAGTGCATGGAGCTATCAAAAGTATGGCCCGCAACAAAACCCCAGGCACTGATGGCCTCCCGATAGAATTTTACCTCACCTACATTGACCTCCTAGCTCCCAAACTCGCACAATTATATAAAGACACCAAGAGACTTGGCAAACTACCTGTCTCCACTAGGGAAGCGATTATCATTCCCTTGCTAAAGCCGGGCAAGCAGGCATGGTACAAAACGGCATATTGCCCTTTATCCATGCTCAATCTTGATTATAAAATACTAAGTAAAATTCTAGCCTCCCGTTTGCTCCCCCACATGACCACCCTAATACACAATGACCAATCCGGGTTCATCCCCACTAGAAACAGCGCTCAATATCAGAAGGCTCCTGCGCATCTTGGAAGCGGATACCTACCACGTAGATACCACTACGATCTTTGCAGTGGATATAGAAAAAGCTTCGACAGTCTGGAGTGGGCTTTCCTATTCCATGTGATGCGGAAAATGGGGCTTGGTTCTGGCTTCGTGAGTTTTGATCGGCTCTCTTATACGCTGACTCCACCGCCAGAATTAAAACTGGGGGACTAATCTCGGAAGCTTGCAGAGTGGGGCGGGGTACGCGGCAGGGATGCCCCCTCTCCCCTCTGTTGTTTGCTTTGGCGATGGAGCCCTTGGCGGTGCATGCCAGATCGGGACGGGCGTATCAAGGGCTTGATGTACACGGACAGGTCCATCACATTGCAATTTATGCTGATGATCTTTTGCTTTTCCTTGCTGACTCGGGCGCGGCATTACTGGGGGCAAAAAACCTGCTCCACGATCTCAGCAGGGTAGCGGGATTAAAGGTGAACTGGTCGAAATATTGTCTGTTTCCGGCGTGCAGGGATAGAATTAGCACACGGAGGGCGTGAACTGGGAAGACAGATGCCTACCCTACCTGGGCACACATATCTACCACAGGCAGGAGGACATTCTTGAGGGTAATATTGGGAAGGCCGTCAGAGGGGCAAAAGCTAACTTCGAATTCTGGAGTTCTTTGCCGTTGTCCGTAGCAGGCCGTGTGGCTCTCCTCAAAATGGTAACCCTCCCGCGGCTCCTATATTACTTCGGGACCTTACCGATCTGGATCCCAGCAACCTACTTCAAGCAGCTCCGTTCAATGATCACAGCTTTCCTATGGGGCAAGGGCAGACGCAGGGTAGCGCTCAGCACACTCATGCGACCAAGAGCAGAGGGCGGTCTAGCGGTCTCAGACTACGAGACTTATTATCTGGCAGCCCAATTTCAATGGCTCACACAATGGGTGGCGAGGGCCACTAGGGGGGAAGCAGAGCCCAGGGAGGACTTGGGGCCTCTGCTGCTGTTGTCCTGCATCCTACTGCGACTCCCGGTCAACGCCACATCCCTCACCCTGGAACTTGCCACAGCACGAAAATGCTGGAACAGATATTTGCGGAGGGCTTCTATTAAGAGCCCCTACGTGCCGGAAATACCATTGATAATATGCAGGGCCCTGCCACACGGTGGCAACTGGCAGAGATTGGAGACTTGGGCGCAGCGGGGGCTGACTTCCATGGGGGACCTCTATGAGGAGGGAGCCATGATCCCGTTTAATGACCCGGGGGTGATTTCTTACAGTACACGGCCCTCACTGCGGCCATTAGGAAACACTGGGGTGGAGGACTTACGGAACCACCCACTTCCATGGGATGCCAGTATGTGGTGTTGGCAGCAGGCACTTTTAAAGCAGTGACGTGTCTCTATAGACGTATGACACTGGAATCCTTACCCCCCCTGTCTGCCCTAAAACTCAAATGGGAAACTGATATAGGGGAGGTCATCCCAGACAAGGCGTGGGGAGAACTCTTGGAGAGAGCCTGGAAGAGCACGAGGAATGCAAGGTTTCAATTAGTACACTTCCATATCTTACACAGAGCATATCTTACCCCAGCAAAACTACACGCATATTTCCCGGCCCAGCCAGCGTCCTGCCCGAGATGTAATGCAGAAAGCGCAGATTTCAAACACGTTATGGGACTGTTCGTTCCTTGACAGTTATTGGGAGGAGATATCAACTTTACTGACAGACCTTACCGATAGGGAGCTAGAACCAACCATGGCTCACTGTATCTTACACTGGTTTCCCCATACGTCAAAGAACAAAATTACTAGTAAATTTTTAGATTTGGGTCTGCTCCTAGCCAAGAGAAACATCACCACACACTGGAAGGCGAAACAGGGCCCTAGCATCGCTAAGTGGAAAGCAGAGTTCCTAAAATGGGCCGAATGTGAGGGAGTGATTAGGTTACAAATTGCGAATCGCATGGGGAGTGAAAAGGCACTGGAACGGGCGAGAGCTTGGGAAATGCTCGTTGTAGCACTTAAGTCTCCCGAAGACGATGCAGAGGACGCATCTGTAGATGACCCTGTGGCAGCCACGGTATAACGTATAGATAGCTCTGCGCCCACCTTGCTCTGTAGCCTCACGATTAGCAGTGGTGCTAGACGGACAAGCCAGATTACACTCAGCTGCAGCTACCCCCCATTCAACTACGTCGCCCCACTGAGATAACAGTTCTACTGACCTCTTGCAGCCAGCACTTAAGTGACACGCCTGGGGGGGTGGGGAGGGAGGAAGGGTGGGGGGTTAGTTGGGGATGGGGAGTTTCAATGGTTAGAAAATTCTTATTGCAATGATAATAAGCTTTGCCCGAACAGTTGGCATGGACATCTTAGGGGGCCATAACTGTGCCTTAAATAACCTGATTTAAAATGTGACTTCGCAAAATAACTGGGGTATGTAACCGAACCCCCTCTTTCCTTTTTAGGTCTCGCCTACGCAGCGCATGCGTTGCATAGGAGACCTTTAGTAATCGATTCCCTTTTTCTGCCAAAAACGTGCACGCTTTGCATTGCTTTCAATGGCAACGCGTGCACGTTTGGCGATTCCCTTGCGGGAGCGAGCTTTGAAACCATCTGTTTGTAATAAACAGATGGTTCCTGCTCGCTCCCGCAAGGGAAACAGGCGCAGGCCCCCTCCTCTCTCCCTTCCCCCTGCTGCCTCCTCCTCTCCTCGTCAAACTTTTTTTTTTTACATTCAGCGCGAGGCGCGCACGCTTGTTTTTTTTGTTGCAAATCTTCTGTTTTCATTGACTTTGATCGTGTATGTGATGCCGATCCCGTGCATTTCATCGGAGCGATCTGCGTTAGTCTAAAACCATAACAGCAGTAACGTAGGTTTTTTTTTTATTTTTAAAGTAAATTGATTGAATCCTCGTTTTCCTAACTTTGTTCTAGTGGGTATCTCCTCAGTGGCTCGCGGTTATGACCGTACTCTCCGGACCGCTCGTGGCAGACAGGCATGTGAATTGGAATCTGCGATATGGGGCCGCGAGCACAGCGGGGTTTAAGGAGACGAAGTGTAGTGGACTGACGTCGGCACTGAGATGGGTTCTAGTGGCAATGGAATCACAACATATTACCGCTGATTTTGGAATTTCTTGCTTGACTAAGTGTGTGATCCTGGGCAAGTTACTAATTCTGAACGTGTTTAGGTTCCATTAACTGGCAGATACGTACTAGTGCTTATGCTTACAGAAACAGTCACGCCACATGTAAAACTAGTCTTCTTGCATTGGGAGAATGGAAGCATTCGGTACTTGGCGAAGTGCCACAACATTTATAAAGCCCACCTCTGTTTGGACGGTTCACCACATAGCATTTTTAAATTGCTTTTACCACAAGATGGCGGTTTCCTCCCAGCGCAGCCTAAGGTTCTTGATATTCCCCTGTATCAGCCAGGACTTGACGCTTCCAGCACCTGAGCTGCTGAGCTGCGTTTGTGTGAGCAGTGGTCTGGGGTTGCTAGTTTCTTGTGCCTAGCAAAAGTACCTAACACTGCACTGCCTCACATGCCAGTGGCGTTTCTTTCTACAGTTTTGCATTCTTTGATTGCATGCTATCTCAAAAAACCCTCCTGCATGTACCTCAAACCCTGCACGAAGAAGTAATCTTAATTTACACCGTCCGACTGTGCCTCTCCAATTGACCCTCTTCTTACGCCTTCTCTGCAAGCCTCACCTCTCTGGGTGCAGTCTACTCTAAATCGCATGCATGTTTGCCTTAAACTTTATTATTGTAGTTCTCCAAAATGGCCAGAACTCTCTTCATAGCTCGTAACCTCTCCCTGCAGTCTAACAACACCTGATCTCCTCTGTTAATCCTACCAGTCTTTTGCATGAACTTGCATAGCCGCCACTAATGAGCACTTCTAACCCCTGCCAATTTAATCTGCCACAAAGGAACTGGCGCAAGTGTTTGAAATGGAATAATCAATAATAACCAATGGAGTAACCGCTAACTTTTGGTTCCAGAGCAGCATGCTACCCAGCGTAAAGCACTTCAGTGCCTCGTCACGGATAGTCGGCACTATATAAATGCAGTTACAAAACTAATTCAGATGTGTGCGGTTGTGGATCATTTTGACACTTCTATAAGCGCTGTTTAGAAAGGTCTCAGTTGTCGATGCAGAACCGCAGGAAATGCATGGATTATGGAGCGAATTGTCCATGCTGGGTTTATCACGTAACTCACCGGAGCTCACCTATGAAGTCTGTACTTTCTACTTTTCTTACAGCCTTTCTCATCCTGCAGTTTTCTGCTGCTGGTTTTTCTGCAGCGCCAGCATTTGCCCAGCCAAGAACTGTCCTTTGACTCCTCCTTTGTGTACGACACCTCCTGCATGTTCCTTGTTGTTCTCGCTCATGATCAGTGTGCTAGCACTCAGTCTAGGCAATGGCATGCCTCTTGGAAGGTTCTCTCCAGCACAGACTACCTCATAATCTGAACATGGATTCTTATCTCTTAATCCCAACATAGCTCCATGTGAGTGGCACCAAACTGCTATGGTTGCATACTTTCTAATCCAGTCAGTACATTAGCAAGTGCAACTTCTACACCCATTTTACCAGTGCTGATGAGTGTGGATTCCAGTGACCTTTTTAAAGCACAGTCAGCAACTTGCTTAATGGTATGGGTGAGTTGACTGATCTTGTTCTGTCGTGTGCATGTTAGCCTTACTCCTGGGTACTTATAATTGATGGGTCATAGAAAAGGAGGGTTAAAGGTATACTTTCTCATTTGGAGGCATCTCACTTTTTTAGTTATGAAAAAAGTAGATAGCCTTAGGCAGCT
Source organism: Calotriton arnoldi (assembly GCA_963921515.1). Classification (NCBI taxonomy): domain Eukaryota; kingdom Metazoa; phylum Chordata; class Amphibia; order Caudata; family Salamandridae; genus Calotriton; species Calotriton arnoldi. Next base: position 956,243 of record CAWUFW010006552.1, read on the forward strand.
GTAAAGTAGACAACACACTTAATGTGTATTGAAAGGTAGAAGCGCAATGCATATCCAGAAAATGCAGCTCTTCTACCTTTGAACAAATAATCAAATCACACAACTTCTCCCCCTGCTTTTAGATTTCAATATTTTTCCTTTTACTATAAACAGCGGAACAGCACTGCTTTATATTTATCTGTGACCGCAGAACTGCTTCCCAGTTAATTAAATATTGCTTTGCACACTGGTTCTTATCTTGTCACATTTGCTAAACTGTAGGCTGTTCAATACTCTAGTGATGCAGTTGTACACAGATTATAGTGCTGTTGACTTGCATCGAGGCACTTGTCTTTCTGTCTGTGCACTAAAAAGCCTTGTAATTTCTCCATAAATGTTTCCTGAGGCAAGCAAGTATTCCTGAATCAGACTTCATGACCCAGCGTGTAGTAATTGTATAGCTCTTCAATCCGTGGTGGCACAAGACCCAGGATAATGTGCTGCATGGCTAAACAAATATAAGGTCCCAAAGGCGAGGCCTATTGGCTTTGCCAATGCTTGTTACCATTCCCTTGTCTTTCTTTTTTGGATGTATAGAAAATCAATACATTTAAAAAAAAAAAAAAAATGAGACCATCAGAAATGGATTGTCACCACGGATTTGGCACCATACTCTGAAATACATGAGTTCTGTGGTAAATCTGGCACGGTTGCCACATAACTGTCCTTAGATAGTTCTGAGCCCTGCTGGAGTCAAACCGACATCCCGTTGTTTGGAACACAATCTCACACAGACAGATACAACTACACAAAAAAACACTGTTGCTCCTGAAGTATTTTCGTGTGTCATTAAGAACCCACTGCAAAGCAAACAAATAAACACAGCCCGGTTGTACTCCGTTTGGTGGGTCTGCGGGGGCTCAGAGGCTGGACTGTAATGATAAAATAACAAGCAGGCAGGATTTAGTGTCCCTAAAACTGACAGAAACAAAGTTCTTTGGAAGAGGGTGCCGAACAATCCGCGTCTGGAGCTAGAGCCGAGATTACTGATGCCCCCCTACACAGATCTGCCAGGGAGATGCTGGCGCGGATAAACACACTGACACCAGACGAGCCACCCCACGGCAGAGGGCACAGGGCAGAGCCCACATCTGCAGCTCTGGGGGGGGGGGCTTTTAAGAACAGGAAATGCCACGCCGAGAGACTGCGAGGCAAATGAGAGGACAGAGCCAAGGAGTTCTCAGACAAAGGCTGTATTACTCATGTCCGAGAGCTGTCTGCCAGTTTTACATCCCGTGACGAGCAGGGCTGGCTCGGGCTGCTGCTAAACCAAGAGATGGCCAGACAGGCGGACTGGAAGGAGCACCAATGTCAGGCAAGAAAGAGATATGTCTAAGCGGCCACATCTGCAGCCTTTTGGAACTTGAGAACCAGGTTTGAGTCCCGGCGTCGGCTCAACATCCTGTGATTCCGGGCGAAATGCTTAATCTCCAAGTGCCTAAACAAGCATTGGCATAGCCAATAGGTCTCGCTTTTGGGACCTTAGAAGTATTTAGTTATGCAGCACAATATCCTTGGTGCATCAACATCAACTGTTGCATGGCTAAACACTTATAAGGTCCCAAAGGCGAGACCTATTGGCTATGCCAATGCTTGTTTTTCCTGGCGGCCAACCAAAGCCTAAGGAGGTGGAAACTAGACAGATGTAAGTATCAACCCGAACCTACAATGGAACCTTTCTAGTACTGGCCCAACCTCAAAAGGAGAGAAGGGGGAGGGGTGAAGAATCTGCAGAAGATAGATTATACACCATAAAAAGAGTTATCGGACACAGGGGATACTTCTTCCCCAGACACCTAATCTTAAGAAATTGTCTCAAAGCAGTACCCAACAGGCGGCACTAAGAAGTGCCAATCAGACAAGAAAATCATGCAAAACTGGCCTGGCAAATGTTAGGATTTCGGCAGCAGATGCCCTTGTAGGAGAAATGTCGGTACCTTGATGCATGTGTACTTCCCTCGTTAGTTCACAGTGTGAGTTCTTTTGTGACGACCCCTACCTGCTATAAGAGGCCGTCTCACCCAATTGCCAATGCTTGACTTACTATCCCTAACTAGTGACCACGCCCCCTTCGAGCTCGGAGTTGAGTACCTGCTCTTTGGATTGATTCCTGGTATCCGGCTTGAACTCTTCTATCCCGAGTTGCCTTGTCTACTTCTGCTATCCATCAGAAGTTCTGTTCCTTCCCTGACGAGCGTGTGTCTCGCTGATCCGCTCCTCTCCCCACGGAGCCGGCCAGCGTGCCACGCCTTCCTTTGCTGACCTGCCTTCGTGAAAGCGTCTGTGCCGCTGATCCGCTCTTTTCCCCACAGAGCCGGCCAGCGCGTCACGCCATCTATTGCCGACCCACCTTCGAGAAAGCGTGTGCGCCTCTGATCCGCTCCTCTCCCTACGGAGCCGGCCAGCGCGCCACGCCATCTTTTCCTGTCCCGCTTTCTTGAAAGCGTGTGCGCCGCTGATCCGCTCCTCTCTCTACGGAGCCGGCCAGCGCGCCACGCCATCTTTTCCTGTCCCGCTTTCTTGAAAGCGTGTGCGCCGCTGATCCGCTCCTCTCTCTACGGAGCCGGCCAGCGCGCCACGCCATCTTTTCCAGTCCCGCTTTCTTGAAAGCGTGTGCGCCGCTGATCCGCTCCTCTCCCTACGGAGCCGGCCAGCGCGCCACGCCGTCTTTTCCTCTCCCGCTTTCGTGAAAGCGTGAGTGCCGCTGATCCGCTCCTTTCCCTACGGAGCCGGTCAGTAATTCTTGGAATCCCCACTCCCTTAACAAACTAGGGGACTCTCCCTCTTTTTGAATCACCCAACGTGACCTTGAGTGGTTGTGGAAGTGAGTGGTTGTGTTTGTCGTCCCTTAGTAGTTCATCTTCTCAGTATTCCCTTACCTGCACTTCCTGGTCTTTCATCGATTGGGCCTGGGTTATGCGCTCATAGGACGCTGAGAAATATCAGAATATCCTGGGACTCTATCACTGGTAAGTGAACTGCATATGTTGGGAAGTGACATGCATTAATGTTCTTGACTACTGTTTAGTTCTTGAGGAGTAAGACCAGTCTTATTTGTTATCTCTTTTGTTTAGCTTCTCTGTGGAACCAGCTCCCCACTACCACGCTACCTGGTGTCATCTCTGGGGAAAGAGTGGTGGTCACTCTATGCGTTATTCCCCTTACTTTTGGTTAGCAGCGTCTTGTGAGTGAGTTACTATACCTCCTCCAGGAGTTGTTGTCTAAAGGTGGGGGGAACTAATTTCTTTGCTCCTGTGGAATCTCACGTGGATTGGACTTCAGACCCGACAGAAAGTCAAGCCCAAGAGTTATTTCCACCTGAGCAAAGATGAATACTGACGGGGCTAGCGCCCCTCTAGATCCCTCTCTCCACTCATCTTTATTAGGTCCCTCAGTAGAGGAACTTGCGGCAGTTCTAGTTGAATTGCAATCGGAGGTAGGGAGGTTAAGGTCTGAAAATCAGAGATTACAGACAGAGTTACTACAATCAAAGTCACAGAATTCAGTAGACCCTAGGAACCCTGGTACCCTTCCAAAGACCCGGAAAAGTTACATTCAGCCTGCGCATTTTTCAGTTCCGTCCCATAGTCCCAATTCCTCCACAAGGGTAGATAGCAACATACCTCCTGTTCACTTTACTGTTCATACTCCCAGCCCAGTTCCACTAGCTATGCCAGAGAGGTTCAACGGAGACAGTGCTAGATTTAGCGTCTTCATGAACCAATGTCAGCTACAGTTCCTGTGTAAGGCGGCATCGTTTCCAGACGACGCTGCTAAAGTAGCCTTTGTTATATCTTATTTAGCAGGCAATGCTGCAGATTGGGCTGTTCCATTGGTAGAAAACAACGATCCATTATTATATGACTTTATGCTATTTCAGGATAAGATGAAGAGTCTTTTTTCAAAACATACCTTTATGCAGGCCAGTGATAATGCTCTTCTCAATCTTAGGCAGGGATCCAAGGACCTACTTACGTATATAACTAACTTTAATAGGCTGGTAGCTGAAACGCATTGGCCTGAGGAAAAAGAACCTCTCTGTTTTATCGAGGGTTAAACGATGAACTTAAAGATTTGTTGTCTCAAATAGTAGATCCTCCTGATGACTGCTCTGCCTTCATAGATATGATGGTCAAGTTGGATCATAGACTCCATGAAAGGAAAGGGGAAAAATCACGTCTTACTCTTTCTAAATATATGTTAAAACCTGAAAAGAAAGACATTAAAGACGTTGCTGAGCCTATGCAGATTGGAGGACTGAGGAGTCCGCTGTCTGCTGAAGAAAAAGACAAGAGGAGAAAGAACAATCTCTGTTTATATTGCGGGAAAGGAGGTCATTATGCTCGTGAGTGTCCAATCAGACCTCGTTCCGTTGCTAAGAAAATCGCAAGTAGTATTCTTCCTACTTATATGGAGGAAAACTAGAAGACTTGAAGAAAGCAGAGACCAATTCTTCAAGTGTTGTCTTTTCTACGGTCTCTACCACAAAGAAAATCCTTCCCCTAGTACCAAGACACTTTACCTTGTCCATTACTTTGGTGATATCTCCTCAATGTCGAAAGAACATGTCTATATTATTGGACTCAGGGGCCACAGGGAATTTTCTTGATATTCAGTTGGCCCGAGATGTCGGAATCCCTTTCTTATTGAAACCTCATCCTGAACCGGTGAGAGCGGTAGATGGGTCTGAGTTATCATCTGGATTGATTACCTATCAGACTCCCCCGATTGTAATGGTGTGTAATAACGGACATTCAGAATCTATAGTCTTTGATCTTATAGACACCCCCAATTTCGGCGCTATCCTGGGGGTTCCCTGGCTACAAGTTCACAATCCCCAAATAGACTGGGTGACTCGAACAGTGACACTAAAATCTCATCATTGCATGATAAACTGTTACCAAGAAGCAAGTGAATGGAATAGTTCGCTTTGCTGTGCGGTACATATAATGTCCACAGTTCCTGACCTTCCGGCGCACTATGAGGAATACCTAACTGTCTTTGACGAAGTTAAAGCCTCTGCCTTACCTCCGCACAGAAGCTATGATTGTCGCATTGATTTAGTACCCGGAGCAACCTTGCCAGTTAGTCGTATTTATGCCCTAACTGCACCTGAAACTGAATACTTGCAGAAATACATCGAAGAAATGCTGGAAAAAGGGTTCATACGTCACTCTACATCTCCAGTGTCCTCTCCCATCTTTTTTATTCCAAAGCGAGAAGGGGGTCTTCGAGCGTGTTTGGATTATCGCGCCCTTAACAAAGTCACCATAAAGAATAAATATCCCCTACCACTTATTTCAGTTCTTTTGGATCAGGTACGAGGAGCTAAGATCTTTACCAAAATAGATCTTAGAGGAGCCTACCATCTCATTCGTATTAAACATGGAGATGAATGGAAAACAGCATTCCGTACCAAATTTGGGTTATTTGAGTACTGCGTAATGCCGTTTGGTCTTTGTAATGCTCCAGCGGCATTTCAATTTTTTGTTAACGAAATACTAAGAGAATACCTTGATGTCTTCGTGATCGTCTATATCGACGATATCCTGATTTATTCACAAACAGAACAAGATCATATTATCCACGTTACAAAAATCTTGAAAACACTGAAGGAAAACCAATTATTCGCCAAACTTGACAAGAGCACCTTCCATACCACCAGAGTGGAGTTTCTAGGATTTGTGATATCTCCTGAAGGCGTACATATGGACCCCAAAAAGATAGAAGCCTTGGTTAACTGGTCTAGTCCCTGTACAGTAAAAGAGGTGCAATCTTTTATAGGTTTTGCCAATTTTTACCGCAGATTTATAGATCACTTTTCTGAATTATTAACACCCATTACTCGACTTCTGCGGAAAGGAGTACAGTTTGAATGGAATCAAGAAGCAGAACGAGCCTTCTGCATTTTAAAGGAACGATTCACTACCGCTCCTGTCATCAAACATGCTGATAATACGCAACCTTATTACGTTGAAGCAGACGCTTCTCAGTATGTGGTGGGAGGAGTTCTCTCTCAGAGAGATACTAACACAGGACGCTTGCATCCTGTTGCTTACTATTCTAAAACCCTATTGCCTGCTGAACAGAACTACACAATTGGAGAACGTGAACTATTGGCCATCAAGCTTGCCTTCCAGGAGTGGAGACACTATTTGTTAGGATCCCCACATATAGTTACCATCTACTCTGATCATAGAAATCTCCAATATTTTCGGTCAGCACGAGCACTCACTCCCCGTCAAATGAGATGGGTTTCATTCTTTAGTGAGTATGATTTCGTTATCACTTATCGCCCTGGATCTCAACATGGCAAGGCAGATGCACTCTCTCGACTTGGTCCAGAGAAAGTTGCCTCTCCTGAATGTTATCCCCCTTTTTTTCTGACAAAAAAATTATAGGGGTAGAATGCCATGGGGACGTCACTCCCTTGGGGTTTATAGACAAACTAAAAGAATACTACCGTACCATCCCTTCTGAAGAATGGGAAAACGATCCCCTGAATCAGATCAGAGACCAGTTGTATTATCACGAAAACAAATTATACATACCAACTGTTGCATTGCAAAAACAACTATTGCTCTGGTGCCACAATAGCTCACTGGCTGGACATCCAGGGAGTAGCAAAACCCTCAAGATCTGTCAGAGATGGTTTTGGTGGGAAGAAATGGCCAAAGATATTATAGCCTTTGTCAATTCGTGTTCCACCTGTGCTCGACAAAAAGCCTCACATTGTGCTCCGGCCGGGTTATTGAGAACCACTGCCGTTCCCCTTCCCCTGGCATTCCATTAGCATGGATTTTATTACAGATCTCCCGAGAAGTCAGGGATACAACACCATCTTTGTAGTGGTAGATATGTTAACCAAGATGGCCCATTTTGTCCCTCTAAAAAACTTACCCACATCCAAAGAATTAGTGCATATTTTTCTAGAACATGTAATCAGATTACATGGTCTTCCTTCGATAATCATTTCAGACAGAGGGGCCCAATTTGTGTCCAAATTTTGGCAAGGCATGTGTAAGACACTGGGTATAGATCACAGACTCTCCACCGCTTATCATCCCCAAACCGATGGTCAAACCGAAAGAACTAACCAGACTTTAGAACAATATTTACGTTGTCTGTTAGCCACAATCACAAGTGACTGGTCCCGAGCTCTCCCTATGGCTGAATTTGCCTATAACAATTCCACACATTCTTCTACTGGTGTGTCTCCTTTCTTTTTCACATTAGCACAACACCCTAAATTCCTGCCTATTTCTCTTCCCTCAGAATTAGAGAGTATCCCTGCTCTTAAAGATCATCACAAAGTTCTTTTGTCCAACTGGGACAACGCAAAAAAGAATTACACCGAGCCAAAGAAGCCATGAAACTACAGGCTGATAAACACAGACGTCCTGAACCTGCTTATCAAGTAGGAGACAAGGTGTGGTTATCAACTAGAAATCTGAGATTGAGAGGCTCTAAAAAATTACAACCTAGATACATAGGTCCTTATCTGGTAAAGAGAGTAATAACATCTGTTACAGTACACCTGCAGTTGCCAGACGACATGCAAATACACCCTGTATTTCATTGCTCCTTAGTCAAAAGATACATACCCCCTCTAGTCCCTGAGAAGCCTCCTCCCCCAATAATCATAGAGGGTGAAGAGGAATATGAAGTGAACATGATTTTAGATTCCCGCAAACACAGAGGCAAAATACAGTACCTCATTGATTGGGTAGGCTATGCCCCAGAGGATAGGTCCTGGGAGCCTGCTGAAAATATTCATGCCCCTGTGTTGATTCGCAGATTCCATGCACGCCATCCTTCAAAACCCCGCCCCGGGAATAGGCCTTTGGGTGGGAGAACTGTTAGGATTTCGGCAGCAGATGCCCTTGTAGGAGAAATGTCGGTACCTTGATGCATGTGTACTTCCCTCGTTAGTTCACAGTGTGAGTTCTTTTGTGACGACCCCTACCTGCTATAAGAGGCCGTCTCACCCAATTGCCAATGCTTGACTTACTATCCCTAACTAGTGACCACGCCCCCTTCGAGCTCGGAGTTGAGTACCTGCTCTTTGGATTGATTCCTGGTATCCGGCTTGAACTCTTCTATCCCGAGTTGCCTTGTCTACTTCTGCTATCCATCAGAAGTTCTGTTCCTTCCCTGACGAGCGTGTGTCTCGCTGATCCGCTCCTCTCCCCACGGAGCCGGCCAGCGTGCCACGCCTTCCTTTGCTGACCTGCCTTCGTGAAAGCGTCTGTGCCGCTGATCCGCTCTTTTCCCCACGGAGCCGGCCAGCGCGTCACGCCATCTATTGCCGACCCACCTTCGAGAAAGCGTGTGCGCCTCTGATCCGCTCCTCTCCCTACGGAGCCGGCCAGCGCGCCACGCCATCTTTTCCTGTCCCGCTTTCTTGAAAGCGTGTGCGCCGCTGATCCGCTCCTCTCTCTACGGAGCCGGCCAGCGCGCCACGCCATCTTTTCCTGTCCCGCTTTCTTGAAAGCGTGTGCGCCGCTGATCCGCTCCTCTCTCTACGGAGCCGGCCAGCGCGCCACGCCATCTTTTCCAGTCCCGCTTTCTTGAAAGCGTGTGCGCCGCTGATCCGCTCCTCTCCCTACGGAGCCGGCCAGCGCGCCACGCCGTCTTTTCCTCTCCCGCTTTCGTGAAAGCGTGAGTGCCGCTGATCCGCTCCTTTCCCTACGGAGCCGGTCAGTAATTCTTGGAATCCCCACTCCCCTTAACAAACTAGGGGACTCTCCCTCTTTTTGAATCACCCAACGTGACCTTGAGTGGTTGTGGAAGTGAGTGGTTGTGTTTGTCGTCCCTTAGTAGTTCATCTTCTCAGTATTCCCTTACCTGCACTTCCTGGTCTTTCATCGATTGGGCCTGGGTTATGCGCTCATAGGACGCTGAGAAATATCAGAATATCCTGGGACTCTATCACTGGTAAGTGAACTGCATATGTTGGGAAGTGACATGCATTAATGTTCTTGACTACTGTTTAGTTCTTGAGGAGTAAGACCAGTCTTATTTGTTATCTCTTTTGTTTAGCTTCTCTGTGGAACCAGCTCCCCACTACCACGCTACCTGGTGTCATCTCTGGGGAAAGAGTGGTGGTCACTCTATGCGTTATTCCCCTTACTTTTGGTTAGCAGCGTCTTGTGAGTGAGTTACTATACCTCCTCCAGGAGTTGTTGTCTAAAGGTGGGGGGAACTAATTTCTTTGCTCCTGTGGAATCTCACGTGGATTGGACTTCAGACCCGACAGAAAGTCAAGCCCAAGAGTTATTTCCACCTGAGCAAAGATGAATACTGACGGGGCTAGCGCCCCTCTAGATCCCTCTCTCCACTCATCTTTATTAGGTCCCTCAGTAGAGGAACTTGCGGCAGTTCTAGTTGAATTGCAATCGGAGGTAGGGAGCTTAAGGTCTGAAAATCAGAGATTACAGACAGAGTTACTACAATCAAAGTCACAGAATTCAGTAGACCCTAGGAACCCTGGTACCCTTCCAAAGACCCGGAAAAGTTACATTCAGCCTGCGCATTTTTCAGTTCCGTCCCATAGTCCCAATTCCTCCACAAGGGTAGATAGCAACATACCTCCTGTTCACTTTACTGTTCATACTCCCAGCCCAGTTCCACTAGCTATGCCAGTGAGGTTCAACGGAGACAGTGCTAGATTTAGCGTCTTCATGAACCAATGTCAGCTACAGTTCCTGTGTAAGGCGGCATCGTTTCCAGACGACGCTGCTAAAGTAGCCTTTGTTATATCTTATTTAGCAGGCAATGCTGCAGATTGGGCTGTTCCATTGGTAGAAAACAACGATCCATTATTATATGACTTTATGCTATTTCAGGATAAGATGAAGAGTCTTTTTCAAAACATACCTTTATGCAGGCCAGTGATAATGCTCTTCTCAATCTTAGGCAGGGATCCAAGGACCTACTTACGTATATAACTAACTTTAATAGGCTGGTAGCTGAAACGCATTGGCCTGAGGGAAAAAGAACCTCTCTGTTTTATCGAGGGTTAAACGATGAACTTAAAGATTTGTTGTCTCAAATAGTAGATCCTCCTGATGACTGCTCTGCCTTCATAGATATGACGGTCAAGTTGGATCATAGACTCCATGAAAGGAAAGGGGAAAAATCACGTCTTACTCTTTCTAAATATATGTTAAAACCTGAAAAGAAAGACATTAAAGACGTTGCTGAGCCTATGCAGATTGGAGGACTGAGGAGTCCGCTGTCTGCTGAAGAAAAAGACAAGAGGAGAAAGAACAATCTCTGTTTATATTGCGGGAAAGGAGGTCATTATGCTCGTGAGTGTCCAATCAGACCTCGTTCCGTTGCTAAGAAAATCGCAAGTAGTATTCTTCCTACTTATATGGAGGAAAACTAGAAGACTTGAAGAAAGCAGAAACCAATTCTTCAAGTGTTGTCTTTTCTACGGTCTCTACCACAAAGAAAATCCTTCCCCTAGTACCAAGACACTTTACCTTGTCCATTACTTTGGTGATATCTCCTCAATGTCGAAAGAACATGTCTATATTATTGGACTCAGGGGCCACAGGGAATTTTCTTGATATTCAGTTGGCCCGAGATGTCGGAATCCCTTTCTTATTGAAACCTCATCCTGAACCGGTGAGAGCGGTAGATGGGTCTGAGTTATCATCTGGATTGATTACCTATCAGACTCCCCGATTGTAATGGTGTGTAATAACGGACATTCAGAATCTATAGTCTTTGATCTTATAGACACCCCCAATTTCGGCGCTATCCTGGGGGTTCCCTGGCTACAAGTTCACAATCCCCAAATAGACTGGGTGACTCGAACAGTGACACTAAAATCTCATCATTGCATGATAAACTGTTACCAAGAAGCAAGTGAATGGAATAGTTCGCTTTGCTGTGCGGTACATATAATGTCCACAGTTCCTGACCTTCCGGCGCACTATGAGGAATACCTAACTGTCTTTGACGAAGTTAAAGCCTCTGCCTTACCTCCGCACAGAAGCTATGATTGTCGCATTGATTTAGTACCCGGAGCAACCTTGCCAGTTAGTCGTATTTATGCCCTAACTGCACCTGAAACTGAATACTTGCAGAAATACATCGAAGAAATGCTGGAAAAAGGGTTCATACGTCACTCTACATCTCCAGTGTCCTCTCCCATCTTTTTTATTCCAAAGCGAGAAGGGGGTCTTCGAGCGTGTTTGGATTATCGCGCCCTTAACAAAGTCACCATAAAGAATAAATATCCCCTACCACTTATTTCAGTTCTTTTGGATCAGGTACGAGGAGCTAAGATCTTTACCAAAATAGATCTTAGAGGAGCCTACCATCTCATTCGTATTAAACATGGAGATGAATGGAAAACAGCATTCCGTACCAAATTTGGGTTATTTGAGTACTGCGTAATGCCGTTTGGTCTTTGTAATGCTCCAGCGGCATTTCAATTTTTTGTTAACGAAATACTAAGAGAATACCTTGATGTCTTCGTGATCGTCTATATCGACGATATCCTGATTTATTCACAAACAGAACAAGATCATATTATCCACGTTACAAAAATCTTGAAAACACTGAAGGAAAACCAATTATTCGCCAAACTTGACAAGAGCACCTTCCATACCACCAGAGTGGAGTTTCTAGGATTTGTGATATCTCCTGAAGGCGTACATATGGACCCCAAAAAGATAGAAGCCTTGGTTAACTGGTCTAGTCCCTGTACAGTAAAAGAGGTGCAATCTTTTATAGGTTTTGCCAATTTTTACCGCAGATTTATAGATCACTTTTCTGAATTATTAACACCCATTACTCGACTTCTGCGGAAAGGAGTACAGTTTGAATGGAATCAAGAAGCAGAACGAGCCTTCTGCATTTTAAAGGAACGATTCACTACCGCTCCTGTCATCAAACATGCTGATAATACGCAACCTTATTACGTTGAAGCAGACGCTTCTCAGTATGCGGTGGGAGGAGTTCTCTCTCAGAGAGATACTAACACAGGACGCTTGCATCCTGTTGCTTACTATTCTAAAACCCTATTGCCTGCTGAACAGAACTACACAATTGGAGAACGTGAACTATTGGCCATCAAGCTTGCCTTCCAGGAGTGGAGACACTATTTGTTAGGATCCCCACATATAGTTACCATCTACTCTGATCATAGAAATCTCCAATATTTTCGGTCAGCACGAGCACTCACTCCCCGTCAAATGAGATGGGTTTCATTCTTTAGTGAGTATGATTTCGTTATCACTTATCGCCCTGGATCTCAACATGGCAAGGCAGATGCACTCTCTCGACTTGGTCCAGAGAAAGTTGCCTCTCCTGAATGTTATCCCCCTTTTTTTCTGACAAAAAAATTATAGGGGTAGAATGCCATGGGGACGTCACTCCCTTGGGGTTTATAGACAAACTAAAAGAATACTACCGTACCATCCCTTCTGAAGAATGGGAAAACGATCCCCTGAATCAGATCAGAGACCAGTTGTATTATCACGAAAACAAATTATACATACCAACTGTTGCATTGCAAAAACAACTATTGCTCTGGTGCCACAATAGCTCACTGGCTGGACATCCAGGGAGTAGCAAAACCCTCAAGATCTATCAGAGATGGTTTTGGTGGGAAGAAATGGCCAAAGATATTATAGCCTTTGTCAATTCGTGTTCCACCTGTGCTCGACAAAAAGCCTCACATTGTGCTCCGGCCGGGTTATTGAGAACCACTGCCGTTCCCCTTCCCCCTGGCATTCCATTAGCATGGATTTTATTACAGATCTCCCGAGAAGTCAGGGATACAACACCATCTTTGTAGTGGTAGATATGTTAACCAAGATGGCCCATTTTGTCCCTCTAAAAAACTTACCCACATCCAAAGAATTAGTGCATATTTTTCTAGAACATGTAATCAGATTACATGGTCTTCCTTCGATAATCATTTCAGACAGAGGGGCCCAATTTGTGTCCAAATTTTGGCAAGGCATGTGTAAGACACTGGGTATAGATCACAGACTCTCCACCGCTTATCATCCCCAAACCGATGGTCAAACCGAAAGAACTAACCAGACTTTAGAACAATATTTACGTTGTCTGTTAGCCACAATCACAAGTGACTGGTCCCGAGCTCTCCCTATGGCTGAATTTGCCTATAACAATTCCACACATTCTTCTACTGGTGTGTCTCCTTTCTTTTTCACATTAGCACAACACCCTAAATTCCTGCCTATTTCTCTTCCCTCAGAATTAGAGAGTATCCCTGCTCTTAAAGATCATCACAAAGTTCTTTTGTCCAACTGGGACAACGCAAAAAAGAATTACACCGAGCCAAAGAAGCCATGAAACTACAGGCTGATAAACACAGACGTCCTGAACCTGCTTATCAAGTAGGAGACAAGGTGTGGTTATCAACTAGAAATCTGAGATTGAGAGGCTCTAAAAAATTACAACCTAGATACATAGGTCCTTATCTGGTAAAGAGAGTAATAACACCTGTTACAGTACACCTGCAGTTGCCAGACGACATGCAAATACACCCTGTATTTCATTGCTCCTTAGTCAAAAGATACATACCCCCTCTAGTCCCTGAGAAGCCTCCTCCCCCAATAATCATAGAGGGTGAAGAGGAATATGAAGTGAACATGATTTTAGATTCCCGCAAACACAGAGGCAAAATACAGTACCTCATTGATTGGGTAGGCTATGCCCCAGAGGATAGGTCCTGGGAGCCTGCTGAAAATATTCATGCCCCTGTGTTGATTCGCAGATTCCATGCACTCCATCCTTCAAAACCCCGCCCCGGGAATAGGCCTTTGGGTGGGAGAACTGTTAGGATTTCGGCAGCAGATGCCCTTGTAGGAGAAATGTCGGTACCTTGATGCATGTGTACTTCCCTCGTTAGTTCACAGTGTGAGTTCTTTTGTGACGACCCCTACCTGCTATAAGAGGCCGTCTCACCCAATTGCCAATGCTTGACTTACTATCCCTAACTAGTGACCACGCCCCCTTCGAGCTCGGAGTTGAGTACCTGCTCTTTGGATTGATTCCTGGTATCCGGCTTGAACTCTTCTATCCCGAGTTGCCTTGTCTACTTCTGCTATCCATCAGAAGTTCTGTTCCTTCCCTGACGAGCGTGTGTCTCGCTGATCCGCTCCTCTCCCCACGGAGCCGGCCAGCGTGCCACGCCTTCCTTTGCTGACCTGCCTTCGTGAAAGCGACTGTGCCGCTGATCCGCTCTTTTCCCCACAGAGCCGTCCAGCGCGTCACGCCATCTATTGCCGACCCACCTTCGAGAAAGCGTGTGCGCCTCTGATCCGCTCCTCTCCCTACGGAGCCGGCCAGCGCGCCACGCCATCTTTTCCTGTCCCGCTTTCTTGAAAGCGTGTGCGCCGCTGATCCGCTCCTCTCTCTACGGAGCCGGCCAGCGCGCCACGCCATCTTTTCCTGTCCCGCTTTCTTGAAAGCGTGTGCGCCGCTGATCCGCTCCTCTCTCTACGGAGCCGGCCAGCGCGCCACGCCATCTTTTCCAGTCCCGCTTTCTTGAAAGCGTGTGCGCCGCTGATCCGCTCCTCTCCCTACGGAGCCGGCCAGCGCGCCACGCCGTCTTTCCTCTCCCGCTTTCGTGAAAGCGTGAGTGCCGCTGATCCGCTCCTTTCCCTACGGAGCCGGTCAGTAATTCTTGGAATCCCCACTCCCCTTAACAAACTAGGGGACTCTCCCTCTTTTTGAATCACCCAACGTGACCTTGAGTGGTTGTGGAAGTGAGTGGTTGTGTTTGTCGTCCCTTAGTAGTTCATCTTCTCAGTATTCCCTTACCTGCACTTCCTGGTCTTTCATCGATTGGGCCTGGGTTATGCGCTCATAGGACGCTGAGAAATATCAGAATATCCTGGGACTCTATCACTGGTAAGTGAACTGCATATGTTGGGAAGTGACATGCATTAATGTTCTTGACTACTGTTTAGTTCTTGAGGAGTAAGACCAGTCTTATTTGTTATCTCTTTTGTTTAGCTTCTCTGTGGAACCAGCTCCCCACTACCACGCTACCTGGTGTCATCTCTGGGGAAAGAGTGGTGGTCACTCTATGCGTTATTCCCCTTACTTTTGGTTAGCAGCGTCTTGTGAGTGAGTTACTATACCTCCTCCAGTAGTTGTTGTCTAAAGGTGGGGGGGAACTAATTTCTTTGCTCCTGTCGAATCTCACGTGGATTGGACTTCAGACCCGACAGCAAATGAGTTACTGCTCCTCTCCTGAGAAGCCAGACAGTTGTCCTTGGCAAACACATGCCCCGTAGTTCCCGAGTCAGCCTTGACATGTTTAGCTGTTCGAATCGTTGTCTTTTTACCGAGCGAGCAGAACATCAAGACCGGTCAAGGGGCATTGCAGGGAGAGCTTTGAGACTGTCTGTGGCAGATTGAAATACTGAGGAAAGTTTGTAAGGAATAAGGTTCGGTGTCCCGGGTGATTAGCTCCATTTGGGGACAAGTTGTCTACACGGTTTACAGCAGGCTGCCAGAAAAGGATGAGAAAAGCATATGGAATCTGTATTGCACCCACACGGCTCTGAAGCTAAATGGAGCTAAAAATTACACACATCGATTAAAAAGCGCGTGTTGAAAATACATGCTTTGATCAGAAACATTAACATTTAATTTCCATTAGGAGAAAAGACTTTTCAATATTAGAAATTATAATGTTTTCTAGGGATATAGATTTAAATAAAACTTTTTATTGCCCTTAAAGGAAAAAATATTTCTAATCTGACTTTCTGGATGTAAATGTTACGATATTCTTAACACCTTAAATAAAGATATCATATTTTTCTTGCGTCGTTCAAACAGTACTTGATAGGGAAGAAAAGGCAAGAGTTTCGGGGTGGGCGGAGGAAACAGATAAACGAAGAAAGACGAGTGTGTGTGCTTTAGACAGACAATGCCACAGAGAACAAACAAGCAATGGCGGCCGCGCGGCCGTGAAACTGACACGGCCGCGCGGCCGCGAAAGTGAAAGTAATCGCGAGAGAAGCCAGATGGCGAGGGAAGCCATATGGCGCCTGATCGCGCGTGCACGCTCGCGTGAACGCAAGCTGGTCGCCAGCAAACTGCTGTTTGCACTTCCAAAACCCGCTTACTAAAACTCTCGCCAGAGCAGCGCATGCGCTGGCTCAGGCGAGACCTAAAAAGAAGGAATCTGATGCTTTTGTAATGTAGTTGGATGCTCATGTAAGTCGCACGCGCTATATAAAAACTGTAAAAAAAAAAAAAAAGTCAGGTTTGCTTGTGAGTGTCTCTAACCCAACCCTATCGACAAAGGGGCTCTAGACCGTCTTGTGTCTGTGTGTGTTTATAGGTGCTGGACTATTCTGTCTCGGTGCCGTTATTAGGTACTATTGGGTTCAGTCTCAAACTATCGGCCTTTCACAGGAACCGGCTGAGCCTGTTGCCCCCAAACCAACAGAACAGTCAACGACACCTGCCTGTCCCTTTCCTGTCCATTCCCTCGCGCTCTTCAAAGGCACCGGTGTGTCCTTTCCCTGCCTCTTCCCTACAGAACATACAGAAGCAGTACGGTGTCCTGTCTCTGCCGCACCTTACAGACGCCAGCCTGTCCCTTCTCTGACCGTGTTCCAGCATAGCAGACCTTCCAGTGGCACCGGCCTGTCCTGTCCTACCACGGGCCTAACGATCTTTCAGAGGCAGGGCATGTCCTGTCTCTGACCAGCCCTACTGGCCTGTCAGAAAGACCCTGTCTAGCCATACTCTGTCTCGGTCCTGACCTATCGCATGTCGGAGGCACTTATGTGTTCTTTCTCTAAACATACTGGCCTGTCCCTACTCTACCCCAGCCATGCTCTGCCGGATATCCAGATACTCCAGCCTGTCCTGTCTCTGTCCCAGCCCTTTCGAACCTGACTGTCAGGGATTCCGGCCTATCTTGTCACTGCCCCACCCACCACCCACCGGCCGTCCAGAGGCACGCACTACTGTGCCCTTGCTTTACCCCGGCCCTACCGACCTTTCGGAGGCACCGGCCAGTCTGAATACCTGGCACTTCATCTGTAGGCACACAGCCCTGATGAGCGTGCCAGTATCCGCGCACACAATAGCATCATCTGCTTCTACAACAAAGAAACAGACGGAAAGTCCACTTTCAACAGCACCTCTTACGGAAACAGGATAATCGCTTCTGCAGACACAAACATTTAACCGTCTCCTACTTGCACTCCCTAAAGATATTATAGGAGCGGAGACAGGAGCAGCTCCTAATTGTTACCTTGTCTTCTCCTAGACCCCTGAGCGTGCCCACACAGCAGAGCCAAATAATAAATAAAGACTCGAGGAAGCGAGACGTCCCGGGCGGTCCCATTTGTCCCGGGATGAAGACAAACTCCTCCAGAAAGGACCGAGGTCCGCGGGGGACAGAGGCGTGCGCAGGAGCCTGGAGCGGAGGAGGCAGGTCTGAAGCTGCGACGGATGGGGCGATAAAAATGGTAAATTGCTTCATTGCCTTGCTTCCCACCCCCTGGCTAACCGGATTGTTCCGGAGGTCCACCATACTCGAGGTCGCACATCCCGTACTCCAGTCACAATTGCGCAAGCCTTTGCGGTTTTTATAGGACGCTTTACTCCGCGGACCAAGATCCCGCTTCCAGCTCTCAATTCCTACAGGGCATCCCCCTCCCAGGACTATCAGGCACTGAACAGACCCCCCAGGATATTGCGGCATGGATTAGCAAATTTAGCGGCACAAATATGGAAATTTAGCAGCATTTTTGCGGCACTTTATTTTACTCATAATCATTCATTTTCAGCCTGAAATCAATGGAAGCTGTTTTAGCAGAGTATTCCACTTTGAAATAGGCATGTTTAAAGTGTCTGCAGCTCTACGGAAGCACAGCTCCAGTCCTAACCTCGTGGGACGGAGCTGTATTTATCCCTGAGATGTTCTAGTGCCATGTATGCACCCCTGTTGAGGCACCGCTGCCTACGGATCCGAGAGGCAGGACACCTCTTCCTCAGGCACCCTCTTTTGCCACTAACAATGTCATTCTCCGGTCAGTCCCCTTGTTCATTCTCTCCGTTTTCTCTCCTTCTCTCGCTCCTTTCTTTCAATAATTCTGTTATTTCCATTTCAATCGTTGACTCATTCCTTCCCTCTCTTCGTTTTCTTGCTTTTCTGTTATTTTTCTCAATCCTTGTCGCTCCTCTTCCTTTACTCTGTTTTCATTGCCCCTTCCCTTTCTCTTCTCTTTATTTCCTTCCTCCCCTTTCTCTTTTCTCGTTTTCAGTTTTGTTCTTGCTTCCATCACTTCTCATCCCTATAATTCCCACTCCAGTGCTTCTTATCGTTCTCTTTCAAATTCTCTTTCCTCCTTACTCGCTCTGTTCTCTTCTTCGTTCTTTTTTCTCTCTTTTTCACCTCAATTTTCTGCCTCGGTTCTTTTCAGTGCACGGCTCTTCCTTTCATGCCTTTTCCTCCTGCTTTCAGTTTGTCCAACCTCCACCTCCGAACTACTAGCCATTTTCTCTTCTCTCCCCCCTGGATCTCTCTTCCTCTCCTTCTCTCTCTTTAACTCACCCCTCTTATCCCTGCCCTTTCTTATTCCCTCTTCTCGTCTCCTTGGGTTACTTCTCTTCTTCTCCCCACGTCTCCGCCTCTCTAGCTTTCCCTCTACCCCTTTTATTCCTCCTCCCAAGCGTCCCTCCTCTTCCTCTCTTTCATCCTTCTATACACCGTTCACTCTTTCTCGAGTCCTCTTAGTTCTCTTCCCCTCTCCTCTTTACCTTCTGGCTCCCATTCCCTCTGCATCTTTCGCTCCCTCCCTCCCTCCCCAACTTTCACTTATTCCTTCCCGCCTCTCTTGCGCATTCACTTCCTGCACTTCTCCTTTGGCTTCCCATCTCTTCTATCTTTGTCTCTCGTTTATATTCCATCTCCCCACCTCTCCTCCTCTTCTCTTCCCTTCCCTCCTCTTTGCCCCCCTCCCCCACTTCAGCTCTCAACCTC
Organism: Calotriton arnoldi; assembly: GCA_963921515.1. Taxonomy (NCBI): domain Eukaryota; kingdom Metazoa; phylum Chordata; class Amphibia; order Caudata; family Salamandridae; genus Calotriton; species Calotriton arnoldi. The sequence goes on from CAWUFW010006552.1 coordinate 975,288, forward strand.
TCACCGCCCCCTCCCCCCCCACTATTTCCGCTCGGGGAACCTTTTACTCATTCTCCTCGCATCTCTATTCTCCTGTCCCACCGCTCTCTACATCTTGTACTCTTTCTCCCTTCTTCTCCCATCTCTTCCACTCCTCTTTTCCCCATCTCAACCTCGTTCTGCCCCCCTCAAGGCCTCTCCCTTCCCTCCCCTCTTTAGCCTTGGCCTCCTTTCGCACACCTAATTCTTCTATCCCATCTCTCCTTTGCCATCTCTATCTTCCTTCCCACCCTCTCCAACTCACACCTTCCATTTCTTTCCAACCTTCCCCTTTCTAGCTCCTTCACTCTTCCTTCACATCTCACCCTTCTCTCCCCTTCTTATCTCTTCACCTTTCCCCCTCCTCCAATCTCTCTTCCCCTCGCCTCTACATCCTCCAGCCCTCCCCCGTTCGCGTCCCCTCACTCTTTTTCCCTCTCCCTCTCTTCCTCTTCCAATCCTCGACCTCACGTCTCATTCACAGCTCCTTCAACTCTTCCTTTTCAGCCCCACACCCCCCCTCTCCACGCTGCACATCTTTCCGTCCCTCGCAGTTTGTTCTTCATTTAAATGGCCGCAGTTGCCCCTGGTCCCTCTTCGCTGTGGGTTTTGTCAGCTGTCTGTCACATCAGCCCTCCTCCACACCTCCTTCGCCTGCTCCCCCACAGGATGCTCAGGCTGTCCGAAATCTCGCTTTTCCGGCATCTACCAGAGATTCCCCAGGGGGGGGGGCCGGGGGTTACTTCTAGGAGTAAAGCCACCCCCAGTTCCCCACGAGGGCGACGTGCAGGAATAGACACGTGGGGGCCGACATTCCAGCAGGTCGGGCGATACCTGCTAAAAAGAGATCTCCCCCCAGCTCCTGAAACATTAGAAAGACATATCTCTGATACCGAAGCATGTACTTCTCAGCCACTAGAGCACGTACCATCTCACCTGCTGCAGCATTCACATTGTTGAAACGTTTATCTGCTGATGCCTGCAAAGGCCTAACCAATAAGCCACACATACTGACATTGCAGACAGCTGTACTGTCAACACAGACCTAAAAGGGGCCTCCTTCCACCAACCGTCCAAATTTCGTGGGCAGTTTTGTAAAAATCGCAGCATTTTTACAAAACTGCTGATTTCGCGATTTTTTTGCAAATCGCGAAATCCTGGAGGGTCTGACTGAAGCCCAGAGCCTGAATGAGCAGATCTGGAGGGAGGAGATTGAGGATGCAATGTCAGCGCTCGCAACCCGCAAGACCCCCTGTCTGGACGGCCTCCCAGGGGAGTGCTACGTGGCGTTCCGAGACACTCTGGTCCCGCGTTTTCATGCCTTATACGAGGAGGTGATAGAACGAGGCACCTTTCACCCAGAAACTGATATGGCCGCGATCGTAGTCATTCCTAAAACAGACTGCTCAGATTATCGTCCGATTTTGCCCATAAATACTGAAGTCAAAATATATGCGACCATCCTTACCACGCATCTTAAACAGGTGCTTAGTAGCCTCATACACCCTGATCAATGCGGCTTCATGCCTCATCGAAGCACGAGGCACAGTCTGCTGCGCTTACACGTGGCGCTTGCCCATCGCCACCTCCTCCCTCCGTATTTAGCCTTACTACTAATTGACTTAAAAAAAGCCTTTGACACGGTCGATTGGCGGTACTTGGGCAATGTGCTGGAGCAAGCACGACTCGGCCCACAGTTCCAGAGGTTTGTACGGGTGCTTTACTCCAACCCGTCGGCAATGGTCCTCGTCAATGGGTCACTCTCAGAGATCTTCCCTATCAAAAGAGAAGCCCTAGAGGGGTGTCCTCTCTCTCCTCTCCTCTTTGCCTTAGCAATAGAACCATTAGCCTGCCTTATCCGCACGGATGCCCTGATACAAGGGTGACAATGGCGGAACACCCATGAGGACCACATTGCACTGTATACTGATGATGTTCTCCTCTTCCTTGCGTACCCGGCACGATCGGGGCCGCAGTGTCTCCGGCTATTTGGGGAAGTGTCAGGCCTACGCCTTAATCCAGCCAAATCCACCTTGGTGCCCCTTCACATCTCCCGTGAATGCATAGACTGGCAAACCACCACCCCCCTAGGGCACCTCTCCTTCATTTATCTCGGCATCTGGGTGGCCCTCCACCCAGAGCTGACCTTGTCCCTCAACGTTACCCCTTTATTCTGTAAGTGGCAATATCTTCCCCTTAATCCCCTCGGTAGGTTTGCTCTGTTTAAAATGATGGTGCTCCCCCGGCTTTTATATGTGATCCAGAACCTTCCACTCCATCTCCCCCTTACTTGTTTCCGTAGTCTAGATGCAGTGATCACGGCATTTCTTTGGGGTAACTCTAGATTGCGACTAGCCCTCACCCAGTGCCAACAGGCCCCATACGACGGCGGTATGGGGATGACGAATCCCTTCTTGTACTACATAGTCTCCCGGTTACTGGTCATACATGACTGGTTTAATGGTGGATGGTCCGACCCGTCCTATCGTTTGGAGCTGGAGAGTCTCGGTATTTCCCGGGTCCAGGCCATGCTCTATGGGGCCCCAATTCCTTATACCTTTCCGGCAACAACTAGGATAGTCTTCTTGGCATGGCGCTCGGCTCTGCGCTACGCTCAATGGGAGGACACACTCACACTTCAGACGCCCTTATGGCATTGTGCCTGGCTGAGGGAAGTGGCGGCGCTGGTGGTTTTGGGAAGTGGGATCTGATAGGCATTACACGCCTTGAAGATGTGTGGAAAGAGTGGCACCTGCGTTCCTTCCAAGACTTACAACACATTTACTCACTACACTCCACCCAGTTCTATATGTACCTCCAGCTCCGCCACACCATTGCACTTCATGTCCCTGAGAACACTACAATCCCAGAGTTTAGTCCACTAGAGTCCAAGACCCTCATGGGTAACCTTGGGAAGGGAGGTGACTCTCAAATTTATCGCTCTCTGATAAACAACTCCCCGTCCACCTCAGATTCCCTCAACGCTCGCTGAGAGAAATGGCTAGCTCCTCTAGAGGAGGAGGACTGGAGAGATGCCCTTATGGCCCCCCGTGTGCTTACCATCTCGCCAGGCTACGCCTAATCCAAATATACTATCTGCACTGTGCGTACCTTACCCCTACCCGATTGCATCAAGCGGGATTCCTTCCTACCCCTACATGCCCGCGATGTGCAGCTGACTCTGCCGACTTCTTTCACATGGTCTGGTCCTGCACCTCTATCACCAGATACTGCTCAGCAATAGTGGCCGAGTTGAGCTGTAAACTAGGTTGGACAGTACCCCTTAGCCCCCTCGCCCTTCTCCTAGGGGTGATGGATGGTTTGGATGGCTCCTGAACCGACAAGCTGTTCCTAGGGGTAGCCACCATGGTGGCCAAACGAGACATCGCAGCGGCCTGGAAGGACCCTGCCTCTCCGTTCGTCGCAATGTGGCGGAAAGGAGTGGACTGGTGTGCCAAGCAAGAGAAACCAGTGTACAAGGCAAGGGGTTGTCCTGCCAAATATGAGCATATATGGGGCAAATGGTTGGGTTTGCTGAAATAAGAATGTGCAGGCGGGAGGGGGGTAACTTGAGTGCGCATCCGGTGACCAAATTGCTCTGTTTAAAATGATGGTGCTCCCCCGGCTTTTATATGTGATCCAGAACCTTCCACTCCATCTCCCCCTTACTTGTTTCCGTAGTCTAGATGCAGTGATCACGGCATTTCTTTGGGGTAACTCTAGATTGCGACTAGCCCTCACCCAGTGCCAACAGGCCCCATACGACGGCGGTATGGGGATGACGAATCCCTTCTTGTACTACATAGTCTCCCGGTTACTGGTCATACATGACTGGTTTAATGGTGGATGGTCCGACCCGTCCTATCGTTTGGAGCTGGAGAGTCTCGGTATTTCCCGGGTCCAGGCCATGCTCTATGGGGCCCCAATTCCTTATACCTTTCCGGCAACAACTAGGATAGTCTTCTTGGCATGGCGCTCGGCTCTGCGCTACGCTCAATGGGAGGACACACTCACACTTCAGACGCCCTTATGGCATTGTGCCTGGCTGAGGGAAGTGGCGGCGCTGGTGGTTTTGGGAAGTGGGATCTGATAGGCATTACACGCCTTGAAGATGTGTGGAAAGAGTGGCACCTGCGTTCCTTCCAAGACTTACAACACATTTACTCACTACACTCCACCCAGTTCTATATGTACCTCCAGCTCCGCCACACCATTGCACTTCATGTCCCTGAGAACACTACAATCCCAGAGTTTAGTCCACTAGAGTCCAAGATCCTCATGGGTAACCTTGGGAAGGGAGGTGACTCTCAAATTTATCGCTCTCTGATAAACAACTCCCCGTCCACCTCAGATTCCCTCAACGCTCGCTGAGAGAAATGGCTAGCTCCTCTAGAGGAGGAGGACTGGAGAGATGCCCTTATGGCCCCCCGTGTGCTTACCATCTCGCCAGGCTACGCCTAATCCAAATATACTATCTGCACTGTGCGTACCTTACCCCTACCCGATTGCATCAAGCGGGATTCCTTCCTACCCCTACATGCCCGCGATGTGCAGCTGACTCTGCCGACTTCTTTCACATGGTCTGGTCCTGCACCTCTATCACCAGATACTGCTCAGCAATAGTGGCCGAGTTGAGCTGTAAACTAGGTTGGACAGTACCCCTTAGCCCCCTCGCCCTTCTCCTAGGGGTGATGGATGGTTTGGATGGCTCCTGAACCGACAAGCTGTTCCTAGGGGTAGCCACCATGGTGGCCAAACGAGACATCGCAGCGGCCTGGAAGGACCCTGCCTCTCCGTTCGTCGCAATGTGGCGGAAAGGAGTGGACTGGTGTGCCAAGCAAGAGAAACCAGTGTACAAGGCAAGGGGTTGTCCTGCCAAATATGAGCATATATGGGGCAAATGGTTGGGTTTGCTGAAATAAGAATGTGCAGGCGGGAGGGGGGTAACTTGAGTGCGCATCCGGTGACCAAATTGACCTGGTGAATAATGGGTATCATCTGGAGAAGTAATTATTTCCTAATGTCGTATGCCAATGTATATATCATACTACAATGTCTCAAAGGGTATCAGTTAATAGTCAATTTCAACAGTAGCACAATTAATTGCTCGGAGCAAAGGAAAAAGACCAAGGAGACAAAACACAATTCAACAAAAAGAAGTTCTTTAGTACTCATATATATTTGTTATAATCAACTGCATATATTTAGACATGTATAAGAGCAGCACTGCGTTACATTAATCTGCATGTAACCTGTGGGATACTGTGCACAAGTGCTCATGAAATGGTGACGGCGCAAGTGACACGTGAGAAAGTATGTACAGCGACAGTAGAAGGCGTGAAAGAAAGACAATTGGTGACGAAGTTTACATAGTAGAGATACCCAGACAATGAATGTTAATATATACAAGTTGAATCAAGGTGGGTATCCTCGAAGAACTAGCGCCGGAATTTCGCTGTAAGAGTCGACGGCGTTTCGGCCTGTAGAAGAGGTTAGGCCATCATCAGGACCAGGTTACTCTTATTTTAATTACAGTGGCGTGGAATAACGTAGGAGTCCCAATCGTGGGTGTGTGGAGTACCCTAATAAATCCGGTATAGACCGCATGTTGGTTCGGAAGGGTCCAAGGCTTGGCACGTTGGGAGGTCTCTGGTCGAATTACAGAGGGAGTCCGGGCCCGGACCTGACTCATGCAGCCCGCACGTTAGTGACTCCTTACAGCGCGGCTTTCAATTGCTTATAAATCATACACAGGCAGTAGTTCGTCCTCTCCGTGGACCCATCAAGTTGCCACCGGACTCCCTCTGTAATTCGACCAGAGACCTCCCAACGTGCCAAGCCTTGGACCCTTCCGAACCAACAGATACGGTCTATACCGGATTTATTCGGGTACTCCACACACCCACGATTGGAACTCCTACTTTATTCCACGCCACTGTAATTAAAATAAGAGTAACCTGGTCCTGATGATGGCCTAACCTCTTCTACAGGCCGAAACGCCGTCGACTCTTACAGCAAAATTTCGGCGCTAGTTCTTCGAGGATACCCACCTTGATTCAACTTGTATATATTAACATTCATTGACTGGGTATCTCTACTATGTAAACTTCGTCACCAATTGTCTTTCTTTCGCGCCTTCTACTGTCGCTGTACATACTTTCTCACGTGTCACTTGCGCCGTCACCATTTCACAAGCACTTGTGCACAGTATCCCACAGGTTACATGCAGATTAATGTAATGCAGTGCTGCTCTTATACGTGTCTAAATATATGCAGTTGATTATAACAAATATATATGACTACTAAAGAACTGCTTTTTGTTGAATTGTGTTTTGTCTCCTTGGTCTTTTTCCTTTGCTCCCAGCAATTAATTGTGCTACTGTTGAAATTGACTATTAACTGATACCCTTTGAGACATTGTAGTATGATATAAATGTTTGCCCTGGTCTCTATAGGGTATATGGGCTACCTCCTGTAGTCTGATACTGTATGCCAATGTATAACACTGTTCTGTTTAATATGTTAAAACCAATAAACTTGATTGTCAAAAAACTGTGAGCAGAGTGGAGTCAGTTTAAGACAGCCATGCTTTCATGTATTTCCATGCAGGTATGGGCGGCGAACGATGCTCCTGGTGTGCTGTGTATTCACAGTGATTTTTAATATGGCAGCTGCAGCTTCTGTCAGTTATCCCATGTTCACAGTCTTCCGTTCTCTTTCTGGGATGTCACTTTCTGGATTTCCTATCATCTCACCAGCATTGGGTACGTAAAGGGTCAATGTGGTTGGAACGTTTGTTAATTAAATTCAAGTTTTCCATGTCTCACACCTTATGCACACCTTGAATTGAGTTGAGTTGTGTATAGATTGCTTTTTCGACGATCTCGCTAATGAATGGTAGATGAGTGACAGGCTGGTAGTTATCAGGGTCTGTAGGGTCTAATCTAGGCGTCTTTAGCAGTGGGAGGATCTGGCCTGTCTTGAGACCTTCTGGGAAAATACCTTGAGTGATGGAAGTGTCAGTAAGCAGAAGTGGGGGTTCTTCCCCAGAGAGAGATCTTTGATGAAGACATCATTTTCACATGGAATGATTTTGTGGAAGCTTGACCTTTGTGGGATTCTACGAGAAGGGTTGGGCATAAAAGGAGAAGCAGGCTTGGTGTTGTCAATGTGCTGTCCGATATTCTGTATTCAATGTGAATTTTCTCCTTTGGGCTGACAGAGGAAGCAGTGATATTGGCCTTCAGTGAGCATCTCTCTCCTCCCTTTCGCGGCCAAAGTCACAGAGAAGATCGTCAACGTTCAACTAACGAAATTCATCGAAGAGAACTCCATCCTCGACATCTCCCAATCCGGATTCCGCAGCAACCACAGCACCAAGACCGCCCTACTCGCCACTACAGATGACATCCGCACCCTCCTCGACCAAGGGCACACCGCGGCCCAGATCCTACTCGACCTATCTGCAGCCTTCGACACCGTCTCCCACTGCACTCTCACCGCCAGAGTCCATGACCCCGGCATTCAGGGAACCGCCCTCGACTGGATTTGCTCCTTCCTTACCAGCAGAACCCAAAGAGTCAGACTTCGCCCCTTCCTCTCCGAACCCACAGAGATCAACTGCGTATTACCCCAAGGATCGTCGCTCAGCCCCACGCTCTTCAACATCTGCATAGCCCCCCACGCCGCCATCGTCAGACAGCATGGACTCAGCATAGTATTCTACACCGACGACACCCAGCTCATCCTCTTACTCACTAAGGACCCCCTCACCACCAGACTCAGCTTCCAGGAAGGAATGAAGGACGTCTCATCCTGGATGAGCAGCAGCTGCCTGAAGCTTAACTCGGAGAAGACAGAAGTCCTCGGACCCTCCCCCTCTGCATGGGACAACACCTGGTGGCCTACCGCCCTCGGCAGCCCCCTGACCCCCACGGACCACGCCCGGAACCTCAGCATCATTCTCGACTCGTCCTTCACCATGGCCTGACAGATCAACACCGTCGCCTCCACCTGCTTCAACACCCTCCGCATCCTTCGCAAGACCTTCAAATGGATCCCCACCAAATCAAGAAAGACTGTCACCCACGCACTCATAACCAGCAGACTGGAGTACAGAAACCCCCTCTAAGCCGGGATCAACAAATACCTGCTCCGCAAGCTCCAGACCATGCAGAACACCACAGCCAGACTCGTCCTAGGCATCCCTCGACATGAACACATCACCCAGCACCTGCGAGACCTCCACTGGCTCCCCGTCGAGAAGAGAGTAACCTTCAAGATACTCACCCATGCCTACAAATGCCTCCACAACACCGGACCCCAATATCTCAACGAAAGAATCTCCTTCCACGCACTCAAGAGAAACCTCCGATCCGCCGGCCTTGCCGAAACCCCACGCATCTGCAGAGCCAGAACTGGTGGAAGAGCCTTCTACTACATCGCAGCAAAGACCTGGAACGAGCTCCGATCAACATCAGACGTGCCCCAACTCTGTACATCTTCAGGAAGACCCTCAAGACCTGGCTCTTTGACTGACCGGAGCTCCAACCCCCCAGCGCCTTGAGACCCTCACGTGTGAGTAGCGCGCTTCACAATTCCCTGATTGATTGGTTGAGTGAGTGAGCAATTCTGGATGCAGCAGCATATTGGGAGAGGTCTGGAGGGTAGATCATTTTGGAGCTTACTAGGCCAAGTTTGAGTAAGTGAGTAAAGGTAGGTGGGAGCTCAGCTGGTGACCTCCTGGAGGAGGAGATTGGTTTTGCGAATGTATTTGCAGGGGTCATTCCAACAGTGCCGCCCCCCCACCCTCTTGCTCAGATGACAGTAGTGGAAGCACTTGGATAGCACCACCTTCCTGTTGAAGCTTGCTATGTCTGCTGTGGGCACCAAAGATCCCAACCTTTGTGTGGAGCACTCTCTTACGCAACTCCGACTCTCACCTCCTATATCTTTGCCCAAAGGTGGACTCCATTGGAGCTACAAGTGGCCTAATCAAGCGCTTAAGTGGAAAAAAGAGACTGTCACTCTTTAAGAACTCTGAGATATCCACAACTCATTAACTGTTGATGGTTTTTGTGTAATAATTACTATGGAAAGGTGCATGAAAAGGTCATTACAAGTATTTATTCTTGGCGAACATTTGGTTTCTGGTGTCTAGTTTCTAACATCCTACTTCTCGTTTAATAAATTATTTAAATTGGGCCTTAGCAATGCCATTTAAGTAAAACTATTCCCTCTAATTGCCTGGTGGAGGAGAGTCTCTGTGCTTCTAATTTCTTTTCACCATCTCCCCTGCATTTGAGCAACAGAATTCATCGTTCTTCTTCCAAAGACGATATACAGTCTGAGCAGAAGGGCTTAAATCTGTGACTTTTAAAGAGCCTCCGAAAGAAAGCAATGTATTTTCTCTTGTAATTCCATCTGCTATGTGCAGAGGTGCTCAAGAGGCACACCACAGAAATGGTTGTCCTCTTGACGAACTTTGGAGTACTCTGGTAACTCTGCTGCCTGTTTACGAGTCACTCTAGGTGGGGAAGAATAGCCAGCTTTGTTCCGATTGCTTGCTGTCGGTGTGTTTGCACACTTTCCCTATCTTACCGCCCTGTGAGTCAGACTCTACTAAGGGTCTAGGAGCTGCTTGTGCAAGTAGAGAGAAGAGGGAGATGTTCCCTTGGTCACACTTTCTGAACCTCAAGCCTTACTGACTTACCTTATCAGTCTGTAGACCTGAAGGCCTCTGAGCTCTAGGGCTACATCTGCTCAAAGTACTTGAAGTATCCAGTTGTGCCCATCCCCACTTGGCTTGAAAGAATATCCAGAGTGGCTGGTGGTTGACTATGATGAGAAGGAAACCAATCACACCATGGTCTATCATGCTGTGCTTTAAGGGCAGCCTCCATCAAGAAGGACGTGCTTCTGGCACATCTGTTTTGCATGGTGAGCTTAATTTACATTTGTGGTTAAGCTGCTCCTTCTGTAAGTGGTAGACACACCACAGAAATGCACTCTCCATAGGTAACTGCCATGGCTATACACTTACTTGAACGAGACGGTCCCTACCACAAGGTTTTCAATTTCTGACCCTACTAAGCACAGAATCCACTGGACCATCAAAGAGAGGTGTCTTTACTGCAGGTACCATTCCCCTTATGATATTCTCTTATATCCAGACATTTTACAGTCATTCAGAATACTAAAAGATGTAGGGATATTTACATCCTAGTGGTATATATTCATATTGTAAACATTCTCAAAATCATTCCAGATATAGTGAGTATTAGAAGTACCGTTTATCACATTAGTTAGAAAATAATGTTTTAAAGGAATTTCAACAAAAATTGACTTAAAATAACAATGATTCAATGTTATTTTATTCTTGATTCTTCACAGCCGAAGGATAACAGCCCATATCTGAGAAACAACAGCCCTGTCTTGGCACACAGGCCTGGGGCTTTTTCAAATCTGGAGTACGTAAAATTAGTCAAATATATAGAAATAGTACAATTTGGTTACAAAGTGGTGGATGTGTGTTAATAAGTGTCTGAAACAATCTCTATAACTCATACCCAAGTGTAAGCACAGTTAGAGACATATTTATATATTGGCGTAAAGGGTTCCCTCCCCACCATTATAGTGGTACGCCCACCAAATTGAATTGCGGGCGGATCGTGAGTTTGTCCATGGCTGAGACTAGTCTGTCTCCGCCATGGCCAAACTTCTCTGACGGCCCTGGGGAGTAAAGGCCATCGGAGAAATGGTACATGTCCGCCACCCAATTTAGATGTGCGGACATTGTAGGAAAGTACCTCTTTTGACATAGTTAGCCCCCACTTTTTGCATGAAACATGATGTGGTTCTGAATGAAAGTGCACTGGGTCCCTGCTAACCAGTTTCCCAGGGCCAGAGCTCTTCCCTAAAACTGCACCACTATCGGCACAACTTCAGCCACCCCTGTAAGTCCCTAGTAAATGGTACCCCCGGTACCTAGGGCATCGGGACTAAAGATTGTCCACTAGGGCTACAGCACAAATTGCCACCCTAGGAACCCCTCACCAAGACCATGCAAACTGCCATTGAAGGCTGCTTGTTTTGGTGCGAAGAAAACTGAAGAGTCGACTTGACACCCATCCCTGTGTGCCATGCCCACAGACACTGCATGAGGTATAGGTAAGTCACCCCTACTGCAGGCGTTACTGCCCTAAGGCAGGGTGCACTATATCACACGTGGTCATATCTTCCTGAGCAGATATGGCCCTACAATATCTAAGTCCATTCTTGTAAGCGCGCAGGGAAGCCATATAGAGTACATTGGCTAGACATCCGTAATTATTGGTTCTCCAGCACCAAGATGGCTTCACTGTACCCAGGGATGTTTGGTACCAAACATCTCATCTTAATAAATCAACACTATTGCCAGTGTTGGATTTAATAATAAATATCCACAGAGGACACCTTAGAGGGTCCTCTGAAAACGTACCAAACACTGGTGTGGTCTCTAACTAGTCTTAGCCAGCCTCCCACCGCCAGACATGTTTCTGACCTCATGGGGTCAGAGCCTGCGCTTTCAGAGTGCCTGCTCTGGGCAGAGGTGTTTCACACCTTATCCAAGCCAGAATGGCATTCCAAGGTGGTAAGCTACACAGGCATCTCCAGATAGTGGTGGATGCCAGCCCGCCCCTCCCCCGTCCCGCTCCCCCTTTTGACGGGAGTACAGGTGGAAAAATTAGCACTACCCTCTGAAAGGTCTAACTGCTTGCCCACACTACCACACATAGAGCATTAGTATTATCTAATTTTGCCTCTGTGTACCAATCTGGGACCCACTGGACTCTCTGCACAGTGTACTTCCTGGAGTCCCCCAAGGGTCTATTCTCTCTCCCTCCCTCCCTCTTTAACCTCTTTTGGAACCCCTCACCCTCATTCTTAAACAAGCAGGCATCAACTACCACCTTTACGCCGATGACACCCAAATCTATTACAAGATTAAAACTCATGCCGACATCTTACACCTGAACAACACCCTCACCAAAATCCAAACCTGGTTCCACTCCAATCATCTCAAACTTAACCCTAATAAAACTGAAATCATTCTCTTCTCCCCTAAAAACAACCCTCTCCCCGTTCAATCATGGATCTCTGACCTTAACGCACTCAACTGCTCATTCACCTTGTCCAACTCCGTCAAATCTCTTGGTATTTCTATCGACAACACCCTAACCCTTAACGTCCACATCAAAAACTCTGCTAAAGGAGCCCTCCTCACTCTCCGTCACCTCAAGAAAATCAAACCGTTTATACCCACCGATGATTTTAAACTTGTAGTTCAGTCACTTGTTCTTTCACGTATTGATTATGGTAATGCCATCCTCAACGGAATCCCCAAGGTCCACCTTGCTCCAATCAAAGCTGTGCTCAACCTTGCCGCCAGGCTCATTACAGACTGCAAACGCTTCGATCACATATCCCCGGCTCTCAAATCTCTTAATTGGCTCCCTATTGAAGGCAGATTTGCATACAAAACTGCCTGCATCACTCATAAAGTCCTCCACCAAAACAATCTGCAGTACCTCTCCAATAAACTCCTCATTGCGGGCACCACACGACCCCTGAGAAGCACCAACTCCCTCCTCCTTATACCACCACTGCATAAAAAGAAAGCCACACAATCACGCTCCTTCTCTGGGAATGCCCCTATCATCTGGAATGCCCTCCCAAAAAACCTGCGCTGCAACCCCTCCTATTTCAGCTTCAAAAAAGACCTCAAAATCCACCTCCTCAATTATTATTGGGGATCCTAACCTGTGACCTGCACTCGATCTCCAATCTCACCATGTCATATTAGTCCAGTAATTTTTGTCCATTTCATGTACATCATCGGCCTAATTACTTGATATGTATAGCTCCTGCCCCTGTTTATTCTATTTGATTCATTTATCCAACTGTTTGATTTGTTTATCTACTTGATTTGTATATTTCACATGTTATTGTCATTATCTTTTATCTACTTAAACGCCATGTTTGGCCCAATTATCATTGGGGGTCCTAACCTGTGACCTGCACCTGATCTCCAATCACCATGTTACATTTTGTCCAGTATTATCTGTCCATCCCCCGAACATCATATACCTAGTTACTTGAAGTGTATAGCTCTTGCACCTGTATATTTATTTTGTTTTGTATATTTCACACGTTGTTTCTTTATCTTTTTATCTACTTGTATGCCATGTTTGCGTTATATTATCTTCTCGTGTAAAGCGCTCTGATACCTCTGGTTCTAGCCAGCGCTATATAAAACTTTCAAAATAAATAAATAAAAAATAAATAAAAAAACTTCGTTTTAGTGCATTATATAGAGAGCCAGCTTCTTACATTGGTGGATCAGCGGTGGGGTCTACAACGTTGCGATTGCTGATACCACTTTGTCAATAAGCGAATACACGGGTAAATCCAAAAATTGTCTTTAGTTCTATTTTTTAATAGGTCTATTTTTTCTAAATTTTAAAAGTAACTGATAGGGCCTTGGTTAAGTCCCAGAAACCAGTGTTAGAATTTAAAAACTTACTTTAGTTAGGACAACAGAAAAGTGGTAAGGTTGTTTAACTTTACAAAAAGGTCCCAACTTTAGTGCAATAATGGATAACCCAGGGGGCAAGCTCAGGAGCTCGACCTAACACCATGCATGGAGTTGTCATAGTCCCAGTTATGGGCCATCTGTTATGGTGATGGTGTTAAAACTGGCTCTCATGCTACCAAAGATAAGCTGAGAAGGCTTTTGGCAGAATATGAGAGAGATCATCCAGTGGATGGAGACGATTCCCAGGAGGATCGTCAAACAGAATAGTAGGATGCTGAGGAGGTGGTAGAGTCCCCTGCCTCAGAAGAAGAAGCTCCCTCAGAGGAGGAGCTTGTCGTAGAAAGATTGGTCTGGAGATTGGCTTTAGAAGCTCAACTCCTGGTCTTAGAGAAACAGAGAAAAGAGATGGGCCTAGAAGCCATCTCTGGTGGCAGCAATTTCATAACTTGGGAGAGAGAGGAATCTTTTGACTCAAAAATCCCCAAAGGGATTGTCCCTAAATATACAGATGGTTATGACATCACCAAGTGGTTTGCTGCTTTCGAGAGAGCTTGCATCAGTAGAAAGGTAGCCAAAAAGCACTGGGGCTCTCTCTTGTGGGAACTGTTCTCATGTAAATGCAGGGACGGACTCCTGACATTGAATGAGACAGATACTGAGTCCCAAGTCCTCATGAAGGGTACCCTGATCGAGGGCTTTGGACTCCCCACTGAAGAATATTGAATCAAATTCAGGGAGACTCGAAAAACCCAGAGTCTGTCGTGGGTTGATTTTGTAGACTCCTCAGTTAAGACACTAGACAGCTGGTTGAAAGGGAACAATGTGCATGACTATGATGGGCTTTACAATTTAATCATGAAAGAGCATCTGTTGAATAATTGTTATCAAGAGAAGTTACATCAGTTCCTGGTAGACCTAGGTCCACTTGCTCCTTAAGAGTTGCGGAAGAAGGCAGGCCACTGTTCAAAACAAGGGTGACCAAAACTGCCACTGGTGGGGGTGACCAAAAGAAGGAGGCCAAAAAGATCCTCCAAAGGAAAGATGGTGACCAAAAAGATTTTAAAAAATGAGTCTTCTAAAGGCCCCCAAAAACCTGCTCAGGAGGGAGGCCCCAGAAACTGTTCACAATCTAAGGGTGGGTACCAGGTTACTAACTGGGATCCCAAAAAGGCTTGGTGTCTTGACTGTCAGGCTCTTGGACACCAAACTGGAGACCTTAGCTGTAAAAACAAAAAGAATGCCTCTAGTATACTTGCAGTAAATGCATTGGTAAGTCTCCAGATGGGATCATATGTGGGTCCTGACTATGTCAGACAGCATGCAGAGGCAACTCTAGTCACAGATGGGGGAGTGGATGTAGCTACCCTGGCTGTCTGGCCCAGTAATCTGGAGAAATATAGACAACAGCCATATATTAATGGGGTTAGAGTTGAAGCTCTGCGAGATACTGGTGCCAGTGTCACCATGGTGACTGAACAACTGGTGTCCTCAGACCAGTATTTCCCTGGATAGACATATACAGTCCTGAATGCTGACAATAAGGCTAAGATACATCCAATGACGTTGGTGTCCTTAGAATGGGGAGGGGTTACTGGCCAAAAAAGGATGGTGGTATCTTCTGCAAATCCTGTACAGTGCCTGCTTGGCAATGATTTGGAATCCTCAGCCTGGGCTGAGGTAGAATGGAAAACCCATGCAACCATGTTGGGTATACCTGAATGGGTGTGTGTAAAAAAAACAAGAGCACAGAGTAGAGGAGAACCCAGGGTGAAAAAGAAGTGTTGGAGCCTGAAATTATGGACCAACCTTCCAAGAGAAAAGGCAAGAAGTCTGGGAAACCAAATTCTATACAGACACCAGATCAAGTCCCCTCTCCTCAGGGAGAAGACTCCAGAGGGAACTGAGCCCCAGGAGGTTGGGCCTTACATGGCAGAGCTCTTGGGCCCAGAGGGACCTCTAGGGAAGATCTGTGCCAGGGGCAGAGGACCTGTCCAACTCTGGAAAGGCTGAGGCAGCTAGCTGCTGATCAGGAAAAGGGAGATGTCAGTGGCTCCCACAGGACCTCTTGGGAGGAGGGACTCCTTTACACTGAGGCCAGAGACCCTAAACCTGGTGCCATTAGGAGAGTGGTAGTGCATCAGTAGTTTAGAGAGTTTCTCCTCGCGTTGGCCCATGACATCCCCCTAGCTGGACATCTTGGCCAGACCAAAACGTGGAGTAGGTTGGTGAACTTTTTTTACTGGCCAGGTATGTCCCAGAAGGTGAAGGAGTTTTGTAACTCCTGTGCCTCCTGTCAAGCCAGTGGCAAGAAAGGTGGCCACCTGAAGGCCCCCTTAATTCCACTTCCAGTGGTTGGGGTTCCCTTTGAAAGGGTAGGGATTGGCATTGTATGTACCCATGACCCTCAAACAGTATTAGGAAGCAGATTTATACTGGTAGTAGTGGATCATGGTACCAGGTATCCTGAGGCTATTCCCCCTAGAACTACCACTGCCCCTGCAGTGACTAGGGCTCTCCTTGGTATCTTTACCAGGGTGGGTTTTCCTAAGGAGGTGGTATCAGACAGAAGTACAAACTTTATGTCCGCTTACCTAAAACACATGTGAGCTGAATTTGGAGTGACCTACAGGTTCACTACCCCATTTCATCCTCAGACAAATGGGCTTGTTGAAAGGTTCAACAAGACATTGAAAGGTATGATTGGTGGACTCACTGAAAAACTCAGAAGGAGATGGGATGTCTTACTGCCATGCCTGCTTTTCGCCTACAGAGAAGTGCCACAGAAGGGAGTAGGGTTCACCCCTTTGAACTTCTGTTTGGTCATCCTAAAAGGGGACCATTGTGTCATGTGAGGGAAGGATGGGAGAAACCTCTCAAAGAACCTAAACAAGATATTGTTGACTATGTGCTTGGCCTTCGTTCCAGAATGCTTGAGTACATGGAAAAAACAAACCGAAACCTTGAGGCCAGCCAAGAGCTCTAGAAGCTCTGGTATGATCAAAAGGATGCCATGGTGGCATTCCAACCAAGGCAGAAGGTGTGGGTTTTGGAGCCTGTGGCTCCTAGGGCACTCCAGAACAAATGTATTGGGCCCTACCCTATCCTTGAGAGAAAAGGGGAGGTGGACCTTGGCACATGCAGTAACCCCAAGAGGGTCATCCTTGTAAACGGCCTTAAACCCTATCATGACAGGGCTGAAGTGACCATGCTGATGGTCACAGATGAGGATCAGGAACTAGAGAGTGAACCTCTCCCTTACCTCCTCTCAAACAACCCTAAAGATGGGTGTGGGTCTTGTCAGACACCCTCAATGCCCAACAGCAGACTGATAGCAGGCAAGTCCTAAATCAGTTTGCTTAGCTCTTCTTCTTGACCCCTGGTCAAACTAACTGGTGGACACATGATGTGGACGCTGGTTACAGCCTATCTGTCAAAAACAAAATCTGCAGGCAGTCTGATCATGTTTAGGAGAGCATCAAAGCTGAAGTAAGCAAGATGCTGGAATTGGGAGTTATTGAGCCCTCTGAGAGCCCCTTGGCTAGCCCAGTTGTTTTAGTCCCCAAACCTCACACCAAGGGTGGAAAGCAAGAGATGAGGTTTTGCATGGACTATAGGGGCCTCTATGCTGGGACCATAACTGATGCACCTCCAATTCCTAGGGCTGAAGAATTAATTGACAAGTTAGGGGCAGCCAAATATCTCCATACTTTTGATCTCACATCAGGGTACTGGTAGATATGTCTGACCTCTGGAGCAAAAAAGAAATCGGCATTCTCAACCCCAGATGGGCATTATCAGTTTACTATGATGCACTTTGGATTAGAGAACGCCCCTGCCACCTTCCAAAGGTTGGTGAATAAAGTCCTTGCTGGGTTGGAATCCTTTAGTGCAGCTTATCTTCATGATATTGCTTTCTTTAGCTCCACCTGGCAGGATCACCTGATCCACCTTGGCAAGGTCCTTGAGGCTCTGAGAGGTGCAGGCCTCACTATCAAGGAAAGCAAGTGCCAGATAGGGCAGGGCATGGCTGTGTACTTGGGCCACCTTGTAGGTGGAGGCCATGTTTAGCCCTTACAACCCAAGATCCAGACAATTCTGGACTGGGTAGCTCCAACAACCCAGACCCAAGTCAGGGCATTCCTTGTCTTGACTGGATACTACAGGTGGTTTGTGAAGGGATATGGGTCCATTGTGCCCCCCTCACAGATCTGCTGTCTAAAAAGATGCCCAAGAAGAATAAGTGGACAGTGAGATGTCAAAAGGCTTTTGACCTCCTAAAAGAGGCAATGTGCTCAGCACCTATTCTGAAAGCTCCAGATTTGACCAAGCTGTTCATAGTGCAGATAGATGCCTCTGAACATGGGATAGGAGCGGTTCTATCCTAGACCAATGATGATGGCCATGGCCAACCTGTTGCTTTCATTAGAAGGAGGTTACTCCCCATAGAGCAGCGTTGGAGCGGTCCTATCCCAGACCAATGATGATGGCCATGGCCAACCTGTTGCTTTCATTAGCAGGAGGTTACTCCCCAGAGAGCAGCGTTGGAGTGCCATAGAGAGGGAAGCCGTTGCTGTGGTATGGTCCCTGAAGAAGCTGAGACCATGCTTGTTTGGTTCTCGCTTTCTAGTTCAAATTGACCACAGGCCTCTCAGATGGCTCATGCAAATGAAAGGTGAAAACCCCAAACTGTTAAGGTGGTCCATATCTCTACAGGGAATGGACTTTACAGTGGATCACGGACCTGGCACTGACCATGTCAATGTAGATGGCCTTTCCAGGTTCTGCCACTTATATGATGAAGGCTCTCTAGGGAAAGGTTAGTTCATCCTCTTTCGTTTGGGGGTGGGAGGGCCATGTAGGAAAGTACCTCTTTTGACCTGGTTAGCCCCACTTTTTGCCTGGAACATTATGTGATTTCGAATGAAAGTGCACTGGGTCCCTGAAAGCAGGTTCCCAGGGCCATAGCTTTTCCCCTGTAAGTCTCTAGTAGATGGTACGCCTGGTACCTAGGGCATTGGGACTCAAGAGGGTCAACTATGGCTGCAGCAGAAATTGTGCCACCTTAGGGACCCCTCTCCAAGACCATGGAAACTGCCATTAAAGGCTGCGTGCCTTGGTGCAGAGAAGACTGAAGAGTCAACATGGCACCCATCCCTGTGTGCCATGCGCACAGACACTGCATGATGTATAGGTAAGTCACCCCTACTGCAGGCCTTACTGCCCTAAGGCAGGGAGCACTAGATCACATGTGTGGACATATCTGCCTAAGCAGATATGACCCTACAATATCTAAGCCCATTCTTGGATATTGTAAGTATGCAGGGCAGCCATATAGAGTACATGGGCTGGACAACCGTCGTTATGGGTTCCCCAGAACCATGATGGCTTCACTGCACCCAGGGATGAACATCTCATCTTAATAAATCCACACAGATGCCAGTGTTGGATTTATTAATAAAGGCACACAGAGGACACCTTAGAGGGTCCCCAGAAAACCTACCAAACACTGGTGTTGTCTCTGACTAGTCTTAGCCAGCCTGCCCCCGCCAGACATGTTTATGACCCCATGGGTGGGAGCCTGTGCTCTCAGAGGCTGGGGCTTCACACCTCCTCCAGGCCGGAAGGGCATTCCAAGGCGGGAAGCTTTAAAGGCGATGCCACCTTTAAAATGCAACTCAAGCATCTGCAGATAGTGGAGGATGCCAAACCCCCCTGTCCTGTTCTCCTTTTGGCAGGAGGACCAGCGTGAAAATTGGTTAGATTAGGAGGTGGGCCCACACTCAGCCAGCACAACCTCTAAGCACGCCAGAAGCCCTGAGATGCATCCTCCTCAACGTGTGCTCCCTGCACAGACACGCAGTAGAAATCTGGGACCTCCTCGACACCCTCTCGCCAGACGTCGCCTTCTTTATGGAAACCTGGACCAACCCCACCTCTGCCCCCTACATCGCTACCCCCATCCCCGATGGATACAAGATCCAGAGGAAGGACCGCCCCAACCACCCTGGACACGCACAAGAACTCCCTCTGACTCACCACCTCCAGCACGAACGGGTTCTCGCCCCCACAGAACACCTCAATTTCCAGATCCAGACCAGCTCCAGAATGACCCTACGCGGCACCCTCACCTACAGACCTCCCAGACCTCGAACCGCGTTCACCACAACCATCACCGACCTCATCGCACCCCACGCCATCGTCTCAATGGACTACATACTGCTTGGAGACCTCAACTTCCACCTCAGCAACCTCAGCGACCCCAACTCCTCCGCCCTCCTGAACAACCTCGCCAACATCGGACTGAAACAGCTCCTCACCACCCCCACCCACAAGGCAGGACACACCCTCGACCCCATCTTCGCAGGAGGTACAACATCAACTTCAGCCACACCACACAACCCCCCTGGACGGACCACCACTGCGTACACTTCTCTTTCGGCAAACAGCTCACAAACCTACACCACGCTCTCCGCGAAGGAACTGGAGCAAGGTCAAAGAGGAGCACCTCAACTCCACCCTCAACCACGATCCCCCTCCCACCTCGACCGACGCCAACTCTGTAGCCAAAGAACTACACAGATGGATCACCAACTGTGCAGACAAGCTCGCAACCCCGACTGACAGCGCCCCATGAAGGCCACCTGGTTCACCACCGACTTCCAAGAATCCAGACGCACCTGCAGACATCTCGAGAAGCGATGGAGAAACAGCAAAACCGCCGAGGACCAAACCACCTACAAGAATGCCATGACAGAATACCACCAACTCATCAGATCCACCAAAAGGACCTTCATCCGGAACACAATCCTCGCTAACTTCAGCAACTCAAAGGAACTCTTCAGCATCATCCAGGAATACACCAAACCCCACAGCGAAGCCACGGATGTCACACCCTCCCAGGACCTCTGCAACAAGCTTGGCTCCTACTTTCATCTGAAAATCAAGTCCCTCTACGACAATTTCAGGGAACAGACACCAGAAACCGAAACCACTCCTTCCTGCAGCAACGAGAGCCAGCCTACCATCTCCGCCTGGACCCTGGTACACACCAAAGACACCGCCACAACCATGAAAAGCATTCACTGAGGGAGCCCTCACAGACCCTTGCCCACCGCACATCTTCCACAGAGCCACCACCGCCATTGCACCCGAGCTACGACGCACCATCAACACCACCTTCGAATCCGGCACATTCCCCGACGACTGGAAACACGCAGAAGTCAAGCCCCTCCTCAAGAAACCCTCTGCAGACCCGACAAACCTAAAAAACTACCGACCCATCTCTCTACTCCACTTCGCGGCCAAAGTCACTGAGAAGATCGTCAATGTCCAGCTGACGGACTTCATTGAATCCACCGATCTCCAAGAAGCCAGGCGCACCTGCAGACGCCTGGAGAAGAACTGGAGGAACACCAAGACAACCGACAGCTACTCCACCTACAAGGACGCCATGACGGACTACCACAACCAAATCAGAACAACCAAAAGGAACTTCATCCACAACAAAATCCTCGCCAACTCCGCCAACTCCAAGGAACTCTTCAGTGTCATTCAGGAATTCAACAACCCACGCAGCGAAGCCACAGACATCACCCCGTCCCAAGACCTCTGCGACAAGCTTGGAACCTACTTCCACCTCAAGATCAGAACTCTCTACGACAACTTCGTCGACCACCCACAAGACGCCACAGCCGGCCCTCCGCCCCCCAGAGACACCAGCCAGCCCACCATCTTCAACTGGACACCAATCACGACCGAGGACATTGCCACGACCATGAAAGGCATCCACTCGGGGGCCCCCACCGACCCCTGCCCCCCGCACATCTACCACAGGGCCGCGGACACCATCGCACCTGAACTGCAACGGACCATCAACACCACCTTCACAACAGGCACCTTCCCAGATGACTGAAAGCGCGCAGAAGTCAGGCCCCTGCTCAAGAAGCCCACGGTCGACCCCACCGACCTCAAGAACTACCGGCCCATCTCGCTCCTCCCCTTCGCAGCCAAAGTGGCAGAGAAAGCAGTCAACAGGGAACTGACACGGTTCATCGAAAAGAACACCGTCCTCGACCCGTCCCAATCCGGATTCCGAAGCAACCACAGAACCGAGACCGCCCTACTCGCTGCCACAGACGACATCCGCACCCTCCTGGACCAAGGCCACTCCGCAGCCCTCATCCTCCTCGACCTGTCTGCAGCCTTCGACACATTCTCTCACTGCACACTATTCGACAGACTACACGACGCCGGCATACAAGGAACTGCCCTGGGCTGGCTCCGATCCTTCCTCACCGGAAGCCAAAGGATCAGGCTACCACCCTTCCTCTCTGCCCCCACGGAAATCACCTGCGGAGTCCCACAGGGGTCATCACTGAGCCGACCATCTTCAACATCTACGTGGCCCCCCTCGCAGCCATCGTCCGACAACACGGCCTCAACATCGTATCCTACGCCGACGACACCCAGCTCATCCTCTCCCTCACCAGTGACCCCACCACCGCAAAACTCAACTTCCAGAGAGGAATGCAAGACGTCGCAGTCTTGATGACCAACAGCTGCCTAAAACTCAACGCCGAAAAGACAGAAGTCCTCGTCCTTGGAACCACCCCTTCAGCATGGGACAACACCTGGTGGCCCACTGCCCTCGGAAGCCCACCCACCCTCTCAGACCATGCCAAAAACCTCGGCATCGTACTCGATTCATCACTCACCATGAACCGACAGGTCAACGCCGTCACCTCCAGCTGCTTCAACACCCTCCGCATCCTTTGAAAGACCTTCAAATGGATCCCCCCGGAGGCAAGAAAGGCAGTCACCCATGCACTCATCACTAGCAGACTGGACTATGGAAACGCTCTCTACGCCGCCATCAACAAGTCCCTAATCCGCAAACTCCAGACGATACAGAACACCGCGGCCAGAGTCGTCCTTGGCATCCCCCGGCACAAACACATCAGCCAACACCTGCGGAGACTCCACTGGCTCCCCGTGGAGAAGAGGATCACCTTCAAGATCCTCACTCACACCTACAAATGCCTACACAACAGCGGACCCAACTACCTCAAGAACAGAATAAACTATCACGTACCCAAAAGAAACCTCCGATCTGCCAACCTCGCACTAGCTGAAACCCCGCGCATCCACAGAGCCAGAGCAGGCGGAAGATCGTTCTCTCACATTGCAGCCAAGACCTGGAACGAGCTTCCGATAGACATCAGACGCGCCCCCGCCTTAAACTCCTTCAGGAAGGCTCTCAAGACCTGGCTCTTCGGCTGAACGGAGCTGCATTCCCCCCCCCCTCAGTGCCTTGAGACCCTCACGGGTGAGTAGCCGCTTACAATTCCCCTGATTGATTGATTGATTGATCGAAGAGAACTCCATCCTTGACGCTTCCCAATCTGGATTCTGCAGTAACCACAGCACCGAGACCGCCCTCCTCGCCGCCACAGACGACATCCGCATGCTCCTCGACCAAGACCACACCGCGGCCCTCATCCTACTAGACCTCTCCGCAGCCTTCGACACCGCACTCTCACCGCCAGACTCCGTGACACCAGCATACAGGGAACCGTCCTCGACTGGCTCCGCTCCTTCTTCACCGGCAGAACCCAAAGAATCAGACTCCCGTCCTTCCTCTCTGAACCCACAGAGATCAACTGCGGAGTACCCCAAGGATCATTGCTCAGTCCCACACTCTTCAACATCTACATAGCCCCCCTCGCCGCCATCGTCAGACAGCATGGACTCAGCATAGTATCCTACGCCAACGACACCCAGCTCATCCTCTCCCTCACAAAGGAACCAGACACCACCAGACTCAGCTTCCAGAAAGGAATGAAAGACGTCACATCCTGGATGAGCAGCAGCTGTCTGAAGCTCAACTCAAAGAAGACAGAAGTCTTCGTCCTCGGGCCCACCCCCTCAGCATGGGACAACACCTGGTGGCCCACCGCCCTCGGCAACCCCCCACCCCCACGGACCACACCCGGAACCTCGGCATCATACTCGACTCCTCCCTCACCATGACCCGACAGATCAACGCCGTCGCCTCCACCTGCTTCAACACCCTCCACATCCTTCGCAAGACCTTCAAATGGACCCCCCCAAATCCAGAAAGACCGTCACCCACGCACTCATAACAAGCAGACTGGACTACGGAAACGCCCTCTATGCCGGAATCAACAAATCCCTGCTATGCAAACTCCAGACCATCCCGAACACCGCGGCCAGACTCGCCCTTGGCATCCCACGACATGAACACATCACCCCACACCTGCGAGACCTCCACTGGCTCCCCGTCGAGAAGAGAGTAACCTTCAACCTACTCACCCACGCCTACAAATCCCTCCACAACACCGGACTCAAATACCTCAACGAAAGAGTCTCCTTCCATGTACCCAAGAGAAACCTCCGCTCCGCCGACCTTGCCCTCGTTGAAACCCCACGCATCTGCAGAGCCACATCGGGTGGAAGAGCCTTCTCCTACATCACGGAAAAGAGCTGGAATGAGCTCCCGATCAACATCAGACACTCCCCCACTCTGCACACCTTCAGGAAGAGGCTCAAGACCTGGCTCTTCGGCTGACTCGGAGCTGCACCTCCCCCCCCCCCCCACCAGCGCCTTCAGACCCTAACGGGTGAGTAGCGCACTTCACAATTCCCTGATTGATTGATTAAAGGTGGAGCAGGTGATGTGGACCCCACTTTTCATTTCCCCCGTCTTGTTTTGGAGGGAATTAGCCTATTAAGATCAGGGTTGTGCCCACTCCTCAAAGGAAAGGTAGGTAACCCATTGGATTATACCGGTCACTTCCTGTAACACCCCTAAATTTAGTATTTAGGTGGCACCCCTCAGCCCTAAACTTCCGATTCGATGGACCTCTGCACCCTGCTCATGACCGAATCCGGGACGCTCCCGACAGTCTGCTGGTGGAACATTGGACCTTGTCCTGCTGCCACCCCACACTCCAAAGGTGAACCCCTAGATCCGACTGTACAATTTTAAATGCATTTTTGAATTTTCTCTCATAGACTATCATTGTGCATAATTACGCACAATAGTGAGTTATTTTCCAAACTTTGAAAAATCATAACTAAAAAAGTACTTACCTGTGAATTAAGTTCTTGGTCTGAAAATTTTTATATAAATATCAGTGTTATTTTTGCAAATTGGTCTTGGATTTATTCTTGAGTGTGTATCTCATTTATTGCCTCTGTGAGTACAATAAATGCTTAGCACTACCCTCTGAGAGGCCTAACTCCTCGCCCACACTACCACAAATAGAGCGTTAGTATCATCTACTTTTGCATCTAAACCAATTTGGGATCCACTGGACTCTCTGCATAGTGTACGTCATTTTAGTGCACTATATAGAGAGCCAGCTTCCTACAGACACGTAGTCATTTTTAACTATTCCTTCCTGCCAGGTAAAACCTGAAGGGAAGGGGCTGTACAAACATTCTAATGCTCCCCCCTCCATGGGAGAAGCCTCTTATGGCGAGAGGACCAGTACTTTTTTTCTTGTTAAAAAGAAAATCCTGTATCAAGATTTTCTATTTTGAAAAGAAAAAAAGAATACCGTTTGCTGCAGGGCAGCATCTTTCTGACGCAGTCCTGCAGCAAACAGTAAGATGCGTTCAAAGAAATCGCCTTGAATGCGGTTCCTACCAATACCTTTATAAATGACCGCCAGCTAGGCGGTCATTTATAAATCTGCTTATCTTCCCACCAGGGCAAGAAAGTAATTTACTCCATTGTTCTGGGAGACCAGTGGGCTGCCCGCCAGGATTTAAACCCGCCCTCTAGTTTCCATGCAATTTTTCCAGTCTCTCACGAGTGATACAACCCACCTTTCCTACCGCAATTGCTTCCTCACCAAAACACACCGCACTAGATAATCCTTTCTAACTCGATCCATTCGACGCCTGTCTCCTTGTAGCTTGTAACTTTTCATGAGTGTGCAGTGACTCACAATTGTGCTTACACTTGTTTATAGTTTATAGAGACTTTAAATCCTCATTATTTAAAGTCTATTTTTAAAAAAAAATCCTTTAATAATTCTTTACAAATGGATGTGATGACCAGTACTTCTAGTGTTCACTAGATTTGGAGTGAGTTTGAGAATTTTTACCATATGGGTATGTGCTACTAGGATGTAAATATGTCCACATCTTTTAGTATTCTGAATACACATATTGTGATGGGTGATGGTCATGCCCACAAGAGGTGGTTAACTAGGGGTGGGCGTTCTCGCAGACATTCTGTGAAATTCCTTGGAGTTACATAAAAACTCCATGAGATTCTGCAGAGTTCCACCAACAGGTAGAACATATGCATGTTGTAATTCAATTTAGCGCCAGTAGTGCGAGCAGCAGTGGTTAATTTGTAAAAAAAATAAGTGCCAGGGCTCTTGTCAAGAGACATATTCCACCAGCCCATTTCTCATGTTAACGCTGCCTAAACAAGGACCATGAACCCTACAAGTGGGGAGAGGATGTGGCGTAATGGCCAGAGCAGCCGACTTCGGAGCTGGGGAACCAGGCTTGAGTCTCGGCGTCAGCTCAACATCCTGTGATTCTGGGCAAATCACTTAATCTCCCTGTGCCTACTAAAAATGAATGTGTCCTTAACTAGTGCTCAAGCGGCGGTGTTGATGATTAAGTGCTGATGCTGAGCACCGTAAACAACCGGCTCAAATTAAGCACTGGCGAGCAGCACTGAATAATCATCGCAAACTGCACCTTATGGTGCGCAGGAGCGCATGGCCATTCAAGTTGATTTTGCTGCCTCTCGAATAGAAAATCTAGTCGAACAACAAATCTACTTGATAAGCAGCCCTCTGACCGCCAAAAAATGAGTGGGGGATGCCAAATCTTCCTTGCGCTTGCCAGCTCGCATTTCTGGAGCCTCATGGGAAAATAATTCTGTCACCCAGCGATTGGCGGAATTTGTCTGGAACTCCGCATTGCAAGAGTAACGCGGAGTCACCAAATTCCATCAATTCCTCAGGCACAATGAAACATTACACCCATTCTTGTTACATACAAACTTTTTGATGTACAATTAATATGGCATTATTAAGATACTAGGATCCTAAGACCCCTACGTCTACATATCACTTTACAGTCATTTAAAGAGTATGCAAATTCCACTCAGTCAGCAGCTGCATACTCCATACTAGAGATAGTTTGGCTGTGTTATGAGGGGCCATTTTTGAGAACGCTGGGCTATGTCATGCTTTTCTATAGTCAGTGTTAACTGCCTGATCTGGGCCACAGGAGAAAGGTTAAGAATGTTTAAATAAGTGTAAAGATATATAGATAAAGTAACCATGGTTGACCATTGAACAATCAGCACTTTCCCATTCCCAATGGGTTGAAAGCCTATTCAGGTCTTTTCTGACCAGGCCTGGTTGTGGGGCAGTATGTCTTCAGTTCCGTTGCAAGCAAGAGAGCACGGCAAGCAACTACTCCCAAACTCTCGAGTCTTTGTTTGCAACCTTTTGTGTGCTATGGTGACTGCGCTAGTTTGTTAGATCATAGGCCATGAGAAGTAATGAATAAAAAAACTGCATCAAAGCAAGATAGACTAAAAATAAAGCCCCTATCTTGTGAGTAAAGTTTGGGAGAGAGATTTACCCCATTATGAATTTCCAAGACCTTGAGTTGTATGGTGACCACCAAGAATCAATGTCTGATCATTGTGTCTTCTCTAACAGGTGTGGAGTGGGTAGACATGAAGCATCGCACGTTGGCCGGATTCCTGGGTAACGTGTGGGGTTGCTTTGGAATCGTGCTCCTGTCCCTAGTGGCGTACCTGATACGGGACTGGCGCTGGCTTCTCGTTGCTGTTACATGCCCCTATATTTTGGGCATTTTCAGCATCTGGTGAGTGGATATTTCTAGGCTATTAGGATAAATGTACAACAGCTCCCTTGATTATCCAAGATTGCGACTCAAAACATGATACTTCCAGAACTATATTGGAACTTGCATCCATTCTACAGCTTATTGCTCATCACCTTCATCACCTTTTAAAAACAGAGTCCCAGACAGAGCCCTGACAGTGTTTCTCAAGCATGGTCTGAATCGGTGCACTCATACATTTATGTGCTGCTATCTCATCCATCGTATTCTAGAGTCACCCTCGGAACACCTTCGCATCTGCATGGCTACAGTAACTGTTATAGTGAAACCGCTCTGTGTCTGATAATTTTTTTTAATAAATTCTTTTTATTGAACTCAAGGTATGACATGAAAAAGACAATTAATACATACAATGGCAATATAGTTATGTTACAGGGGAGACTTAGAGCAAAATAATTACAGAACAACAATATTGCAATCACAGTTCTAGCGTGTTCAGACCTCGTGCAACAGTTTCTTCCCTCGTCTTTGGAGGCTCACATATCCCTCACCTGTGGGTTCCACTTTTCCCAAACCTGCGTCCATTTGGTGGGCCACCCCCTCGCTTCGTATATGGTCTTTTCTGTGACCATACACCAGTCCATATCCTTACCCCAATCCCCTATATATAACCCCATGCTTGGCGGGGTTTGAGCCTTCCACAATCTCACGATGTTTCGCTTTGCCACCATCAACCCCAATGTTACCCATATTCGCTCCTTGGAGGTTAGATCAGTCGGGCCCCAGGCGTTTAGGATGGCCAGCTTTATGTTACAGTCGATCTTCTGCCCCAACACCCCTTCCATGAGTCTCACTACCGCCGCCCAATACCCTTGGATAATCGTGCATTCCCAGAGAGTATGAATAAAGGTTCCCTCCTGCTCACATTGCCTCGCACAGCCACCGTCCGAGCTATCTCCCACATGAACCAGTAATGGACCAGACAAGTAGGACCTATGGAGGAGCTTTATCTGTACTAAGCGAAGCCTGGAGGAAATGGCCACCTCCCGAGGAGAGGCCACTGCTGCCAGCCACTCATCATCATCCAAACCCGCTACATCGTGGTCCCATTTTGCCCTCAGCTGGACCAGGGGATCTGCCATGTTGTTGATCAACTTTTTGTAAATGAGTGAGATGGCCTTCTCAGGCAGGTCGCCATCCAAGACTCTATCCTCGAGTGGGGAGGACTCAGGGAGTGACCCTCCTCCAGGGAGTGCAGCAAGAAAAGCATGTCTAATTTGTAGGTACCTAAAGTGTTCGGAACGCGTCAGTTCGTATTCTTGCTGCAACTGAGTGAAAGGGATTATATCTCCTGATTTCCACAGGTCTCCCACCTTGGAGATGCCTATGAGATCCCAACGATCAAAGCCTTTCGAGCGAATCAGTCTACCCAGTTGTTCGCTATGCCAGAGCGGTGTGGCCTGTGTGATCTTACCTTCCCATCCCAAGCTTTTTGTGGCGGCCTTCCACACCTGCACCGCGTGTCCGGTAGGGCCGGTCAAGGCTGGTTTCAACGAACGCACATACAGTGCCCCTTCAAAACTCCCTCCCGGCAGAAGCCATCTATCAATCTGGAAGGCGGGGTCGCCCTGTGGTCTGTACGTGCATTGGTTAATTGCTGCCAGGTGAGACGCCCAATATTACTTCCTAATGTCTGGTAGTCCAATTCCCCCATCAAACCACCCTAGCGTAAGCTTGTGTGTAGCAATACGAGGAGGCTTACCCTCCCAGAGCAGGTCCCGTATAAGACAGTCAATTTCTTTGAAGTACGAGGATTCAACGTAGTGTGGGGTGCTCTGCAGGGCGTATAAGAATCTGGGAAGGGACATCATCTTAAATAGCGCTGCGCGTCCCAAGAGGGACAGAGGGAGCGATTTCCAATGCCGGACATCAGACTTCAGACGCGACAGGAGATTACGCTCGTAGAACTTGGACGTATCCTTAGAGACCCAGATCCCCAGGTACTTGAAGCCGTCAGTTGTTTCCACTAGCTGAAATCCCTGAGGGAACGAAGGCATCTCTCCATAAAGGACATAGAGCACCGATTTGGTCCAGTTTATTTTATAACCAGCATATCTGCCAAACACCCGAAATATATTCAGGACCCTGTTTAAAGACGCAGCCGGTGATGCCAGATACAGCAAGATATCGTCCGCATATAACGATATACGGTCTTCCCACCCAGAGGTCCATTTAAGGCCCCTGACAATAGGGTCTCTACGGACCCACATCGCCAGTGGCTCGAGGGTCAGGGCAAAGAGAAGCGGGGACAAGGGGCATCCCTGCCTGGTGCCTCTGCCGAGAACGAAGGTGGAAGATTTCCTATTGTTGACTACAATTTGGGTTAATGGTTGCTGGCAGAGGAGCCGAACCCATCTGATAAATTCTGGGCCCAAACCTAGTTTATGGAGGACTGCGAACATGTATGGCCACTCGATGGCGTCAAATGCTGCCGCCGCGTCTAGAGAAACCACAACTGCATCTTTCTGTATTGTAGCAGCTCGGCACAACACACCATGGAGTCTGCGCAGATTGAGGGAGGTGTTTCTAGCGGGCATAAATCCCGACTGGTCCGGATGAACCAGGCGGGTAATGACTCTTAGCAAACGAGAGGCGAGGACCTTTGCCAGGACTTTAGCTTCGCCATTGAGCAGCGAGATTGGTCTATAGGAGCACTTGTTGCTCGGTTTGCCCTCTTTATGGATAACAACGATATTAGCAAGCCTCTGGTCTGCGGGCAGTAGTCCCACTTCCTTACTTTCGAGAAATATTTTGGTGAGATAGGGAGCTGTTTTACCCGCGGTAAGTTTAAACAATTCAATAGGCAAGCCGTTAGGGCCCGACGCTTTCCCGCCGCGTAAGTCATCGATAGCTTTTTCAACCTCTGTAGCAGTGATGTCTAGGTCGATATCAAGACGCTCGTCCTCAGTGAGCAAAGACAACGAAATATCTTGCAAAAAGGAGGAAGCATCCTCCTCCCTGTGTGGCGTTTGGGACGTATAAATGGCCTGGTAATATTGGCCGAACGCATCAGCTATGTCTTGTGGAGCAGTGAGGAGGGAGCCAGAGTCTGTCTCTATCTCAACCACAACATGATGGGCCTGATCTCTGCGGTCTAACCAAGCCAGCAATTTTCCCGCCTTATCTCCAACATCATAAATTCTACTGAGTGGCTCTGTGATACGATTTGGCAGCCTCAGTGGCCAAGTCAGTGTATTCTTTGATTTTGATGTGCAGCTCCTGTCATGCCTCCTCCGAGTCCCACACCCGAAGTGACCCTTCTAAATGTAAAATTTTCCCCTCCAGGCGGATCATGTCAGCACGCCTCTCCTTACGCAGGCCCGCTAATTGGGCCAGAGCCACCCCCCGAGTGACGGCCTTATAGGCCTCCCAGAGCGTTACAGGCGAATCTACTGACCCTTCATTCTCCTGGAAGTAGAGGTCTGAGTCGCCCAAGATCTGGGGAATCTTAAGATACCAGGGGTTGATCGGGGCCGTACGACCCATGGTGGGCTTCCCCACCTCCAGGCGACACAGGATTGGTGAATGGACGGAAATTCCCCGGTCAATTGTCATGGGGAACGATTTTCATACCATTATGCCCACACCCTGGGACCCGGATCCAAATGCAGAATGCGCAACCAATTTAAATCCCCATCTCGACAGGGCCTTACAGGCATTTCCAAGCAAGTGTGTTTCCTGTAAAAGGACTACATCAGGGGCGTGCCGTTTCAGAAATTGGAGCACTATGCCCCGTTTGATCTTATCCCCTAGCCCATTCACATTCCACGACAACAGTTTGAGCCCCTGTCTAGTTGCCGTGCCCATCATGACTTAAGGTATGATCGCTCAGTCGCGGGGGACACCACCCCCGAACGCCCCTGAGGGGAATCGTACCAGTGGACCACCCCCCCTGTGGATAAAGATACCGTAAGCATTTGTGTAGTGGTTGCCAATTCTTGGATAATGTCATACCTGTCATACCTATCTAACATGAAACAAAACTGAATAAAACATCCCCTCCCTCCCAATCCTGCGCAAAAAAAAGAGCTCTGTATAACACTCTGATTGCGATTCTTGACAGAGAGACGTTGTGCACAGGATCCCCACCCCCAAACATACAAAACTCAACCCCCTCCCTGCCTCCCTGCATGGCGGAATTGAAACCTTCGGGCACCCCAAACTTGCAGAGTGCCTATCGCCCACCCCTTAAACTTGTAGGTGCGTGTAACCAGCCGGGCACCCGCCCCGGACAAGAAGGCAATTGCTTAATCTATAAGCCCGACAGAGCACCATAGGTACTACATTATGAAATCAAATTAGCAGTTTTCCCACATTGTAACAGTCCCATAAGCACAGTTCGGCCGCGGGTACGGCTACTAAAAGGTTCCGTCCGCAGCCCAGTCCAGCGGGTTAGCAAATAGAGCCCAACCCCCCAGTGATCCGAACATACCGACCATTCATCCAACCCCCCCTGTTGCTGCTTCGTGACCACCTGATAGGGAGATTCCACTTGGATCGCTCTGGACCCTCTCTCCGCCGGGTTTTGGGGTGCGATTGTTTTTCCGTCCTGCCAAGCGCCAGCCGTCCAACCAGTCCCATGCCTCCTCAGGGGTGGTGAAGAACCAGGCCTTCCCCTCCGACTCCACCCTCAACTTGGCCGGGAAGAGCATTGCATAATTAAGGTTTTTCTCACGGAGCGCCCGTTTGACATCCAAGAAGCTACGTCGCTGTCGTTGCACCCTGAGGGTGAAATCCGGGAAGAAAGTCACTGTACTGTTTTGGAATTCGAGTGGGGGCGCCACTCGCGCTGCCTGCAGGATGATGTCTCTGTCCCTATAGTTGAAAATCCTGCCAACTATGGGTCTCGGGGGGCCCCGGGCCTCGGTTGTCCCCCAGGCACTCTGTGCGCCCTTTCAACTGACAAGAAATTAGAGAGCCTGGCTGGTTTTAGGTAGGTAGTGACTAGCTCTTCAACAAACAAGTCCGCTGCCGGTTCCTCCACTTTTTCCGGGACCCCCAGTATGCAGACGTTGTTGCACCTGGAGCGCCCTTCATATTCGTCCAGCTGTACCTCCAATTTAGCAGTGTGAGCTTGAAGGTCGTCCACCCTACGCTGCAGGTCGGAAGTGTCAGTAACAAGCGAGCTTGCTTTTATTTCTACCTCTTTCAATCTAGTGTTCATGGAACGCATGTCTGCTCTGATGAGGGAGACCTCTGTAGATACAGAGTCAATCCTTGACTCTAGCGACATACGGACCGTAGTAATGGCAGTGAGGATATCTTGTAGCAGCAATTCCTTTGCCCCCTTTTCCGATTGTTGCTTCTCCGACTGAGCCTCACCCCCTTTTTGAGCTGCTCCGGGGCCCTTGTCCCATGCAAATTTCTCCAGTTTGGCCTGCACTGCGGCCTTGGAACTGCGACCCCCAGCCATGATCAGACCACCCCAGGCAGAAAGTGAGCAGGAAGAAAAAGGCAGACAAGCAATTAGTGGGTGGCCCACTGCACAACACAGCTGGATGGAGCCCTTCTCGCAGGGTTGTATACCGTTAAGGTAGTCTGTATGCGGCTGGGACAACAGCGAGGTCCGGGGGCCCAGTGCGCGTGAGGACAGGGGACAAGAACAACGACGATGCACAGACTGGCAGCAACACTCCCAAAGGCCGCCGAGCACAACCACACGACGGCACTCTCCCCCACATGCTGCGGGTCGACAAACCTGAGGGCTGTCCTAATCTTCTGGCCCCAACTGGACGAAGCTGGCTGATGGGGACGGTGCAGGCCGTAATTAAAAGGAGGGAAACCCGGGGCGAGAGAGTGCCAGAGTTTCAGCTGCCCCTCTGCTCTCAACCCATGAAGTAGTGGGCTGCTGGACAAGGTTTAGGAATCACCCGGCACCAGGGGGGGGACCTCCACACTCCCACACTGGTCCCTGGCAGGTCCGCCCGCTCCAGCAGCCCAGGCTCGGTGGCACCCACAGACGATGAAAAATGCAGGCTTCAGCAGGGCAAAGCAACAGGGGCCCAGAGCCAGGGAGAACCAAAGATCATGCCGCCCCCACTGCACAGACAACTTTTTTTTTTTTTATAATTCTTTTTATTAACATTGCTCATGTTCAAATACGGTACACAGCAGCAGTTCATTATACAAATATAGGGATCACAGTTCGTCATATGATTGTCGCATGCATGGAAATACAGACAGCCAAGTGCAATAACCTCCTTATCCCATCCCCCCCTGTGAGACTCGGAACCGTCGCCAGGGACCCCACACCTTCCTCCATTTGTTCACACAACCCCGAGACTTGTAGACCGTTTCCTCCGCCCTCTGACACCAATCCAAGTCACAGAGCCACTGGTCCCATGAAGGGGGCGCCTGTGCACCCCAGCACCTGGCAATGTTTTGTTTCGCCACCCCCGCTGCCAGTGCTAGCCAGATCTCGTTATGCCGTGACCAATCTGTGGCACCCTTAATCATGAGTATGAGCCACTTGGGCTCCAGTGGGACCGGAGATCCCACCACCGCTGCCATCGTTTGCGCCACCTTGGTCCAGAACGGTACTATGAGTGGGCAGTCCCATAGAATGTGGTAAAACGAGCCCTCCCCCTGACAGCCCCTCGCACACAAGGGGGATAAAATCCTGCCCCAGGAGAACAGGTGGGTGCGGGGATAATAGACCCTGTGAAGTATTTTTAGCTGCACGAGGCGGAATCGCGGCCGGATCGCAATTTCACGAGGGCTCTGCAGGGCTTCCTGCCAGTCCTCATCGCCCGTAGGGGACCGAGGGGGTCCGGCATATTATTTATGAGTTTTCGGTAGATCGTGGACGTGGGCTTCTCTAGGATGGGGTCGAGGAGGAGCCTGTCCTCCATAGGGGAGTACTCCGGGATTGAGGTGTCGGAATGTATGTGGGCACGCAATGCATGTATAAGGCGCAGGTACTGGTAATGTTGGGAGTCATTAAGTTGGTATTCTTTTTTCAGATCCGCAAAGGAGACCGGGGCCCTCCCCTTCCACACATCGCCAAGATAGTCGATGCCAATCAGTTTCCACCCCTTAAAACCTGTTAGCCCCGTCACCTCCTTTAACTGGTCACCCGTCCAAAGCGGGGTCCGTCCCGTTAGGGTATCCGCCCAGCCTAAGAATTTGTTGGCCTCCCTCCAACAGTGGAGCACTACCCCGGTATGCGCGGGCAAGTCACGACGCTGCCTACGGGAGTAGAGATATGGCTCACAAGTTCCCCCAAGCAAAGCGTGCCTATCCATTCTATAAGCTGGTTCCGAGATTGGCGCATAGACCCAATCGTTGACCACCTGCAGTTGCGCTGCCCAGTAGTAGAGTTGGACGTCCGGGAGGGCCAGCCCCCCGTCATACACCCCTCGCGTAAGCTTTCGCAGAGCAATCCTCGGGTTACTGCCGTCTCAAAGTAACGTCCGCAACTCCCGGGAGATCCGCTTGAACGTCCCCGCCGGGCCCAGGTACGGTGTATTTTGTAGGATATATAAAAGACGTGGCAGCGCCAGCATTTTGAAAAGCGCCACGCACCCCGTCAAGGAAAGGGGCAGAGACCTCCAATGAACAATGTCCAACCCCAGCCTCATCAGTTGAGGCTCCAGATTGCGGGCGAAAAACTCCTCTCTGTCTCTGGTGACATACACTCCCAGGTACCTGAAGCCAGCGGTCTCCAACGATGCAGGGCAATCCCTCGGGATCCGAGGGGACGGACCCGACAGAGGATAGACCACCGACTTGGCCCAGTTGATCGAATAGCCAGAATAACTACCGAAGAGAGCGAAGAGGTGTAGAGCCCGTGCCATCGAGTGGTAGGGTCTGGCCATGTAGAGGACAATATCATCTGCGTATAAAGATATACGCTCCTCCCACTCATCCGTGAGTGCCAGGCCCCAGAAGGCCCTATCTCTTCTGATCCAATGGGCGAGCGGCTCAAGGGCCAGGGCAAACAGGAGCGGAGACAGGGGGCAACCCTGCCTAGTGCCCCTGTGCAAGGGAAAAGCCCGGGACATCACCCCATTGACCCTCACCCTTGCCATCGGCTGCGTGTAAAGGAGCCTCACCCAGCTACAGAACACCGGGCCCAGGCCCAGTCTCTGCAGTACCATAAATAGGTATGGCCATTCGATGCTATCGAAGGCCATTGAGGCGTCCAGCGCCATCAATGCCGTCTGCGCATTGCCCACGTCCTCCGTCATATGCAGGATACCATAGAGCCTCCGCAGGTTATGCCGAGTGCTCCTATGGGGCATAAAACCCGACTGGTCCACATGCGCACAGACAACTTTGAGGTAGGTAGAGGTTATTGTAGCTGCTGGGCGAGGCACGGGGGCGTATTGCGCTCAACAGAGATGAGCCTTGAGCTTCAAGGCCACTTCGTTCACAGCGCCTCTGAGGTAGCCGAGGCCCAGATGCCTTCTTCACTGTTGCACACAAAGGGCCTCGGTCGTGGTCGACTCCGGCGCCGACGCACCAGGGGGCTTGGTAAGGCCTCGCGCTGGGGTGGTAATCTGCGGTATGCCCTTCAGCGGGGCGCAGGCTGCGGTGGGCTCCCCTCACCTCTCTACTGTGGGCCCAAGCGGCCGCTGGTCCTCGCGATGGTCATGCCCCGTCCGGGCCGGCCGAAACGCCACCCGCAGCCTGCGGGAGCTCTCGGCTGGTCCGTCCCGGTCCCACTGAACAACGGACAAATGCAGGCACAGCAGCCAGCTCTAGAGTCAACCATCCGGGGCAGAGCCACTACTGGTGTCCGGGGTCTACACGCCCCACCTCCAACGCCGATGCCACTGCAGCAGGCGAAGTGCGTCGTCGAGTCGATCTCCGGCACCGCCAGCTGGAATCGGCAGTGACACGGATCGATCGACTCGCACTGATTTCCGGGGACAAATTCTCTAAATATTGCCAGTTTTTACTTTGGATAGATGGACGGATTTACTCCGGAGCGGGTGAGCTCGGTCGGAGCCGCCTCAGAAAGCGGCCATGCTACTTGGCGGTTGGCCACGCCCCCTCTGTGTCTGATAATTGGTTCAAGGTGTCCACTGTCTCAACGAGTCAGTACCAGCATTGTCTCTACTTAATGATGAACATGTTCCCTGGTCTCTGTGACAGTGTCCTCTTAAATCCAGTCCTGTCACTGTGTGTTTCTTTCTCCTGATCCTTCGTTCATCTCTTTTCTCTGAACATCTGAAATTGCAAGAACAATGGTAGATTTACATTATTTGTGCTTCAGTCTCTTCTCTTCCCAAACAGGTGGCTTCCTGAGTCTGCGAGATGGCTATTGTCCAAGGGCAAGATAAAGGAGGTGCATGCCCTCTTGATTCGCTGCTCCTCAATGAATGGCCAAACACAGTTGCCTTCCAGTATAAACAGTGAGGTAAGAGGATGTGTCTAATGGTGCGTCCCAATGGTTATGCACAGATGTTTCTCTGCAAGTAATCTCTCCTTCACTCTCTTCTCCTGTCAGATCCACGGTGAGGATGAAATACATTTCTATTGTGCCACATGCCTTCAAAGTGGTCTCAGGCACAGTTTGTTGGTTCTCCGACTTTGTTTGGAAAATGTTAAAGTCTATGCTAATTTATTTGTCTTCTGGCAATTTGTATGCCATTAAGAAGTCTCCTGTTTTTTCATTGCTCTTCTCTACTGCTGTTTGTATTATTCTGTCAGGGTAACCTCTTGGTAGCAATTTTCTGTCATCCATGTTTTTTTGTCTTCGTACCTATGTTTTGCATGAGACTATTCTTTTTGTCTGATATGCCTGTCATAATGTTAAGGTTTTGACTCGCGATTTTGGATGAAAGCTTTCATTTCTTTACACTGTTACAGTGAAAGCTTTCATATCCTTACAGGGAAAGCTTTCATTTCTTTACAGTGTTACAGTGAAAGCTTTCATTTCTTTACACTAACAGTGAAAGCGTTCTTATCTCTACATTGTTACAGTGAAAGCTTTCATTTCTTTAGTGTTACAGTGAAAGCTTTCATTTCTTTACACTAACAGTGAAAGCGTTCATATCTTTACAGTGTTACAGTGAAAGCTTTCATTTCTTTAGTGTTACAGTGAAAGCTTTCATTTCTTTACACTAACAGTGAAAGCGTTCATATCTTTAAAGTGTTACAGTGAAAGCTTTCATATCTTTACAGT
The DNA here is from genome assembly GCA_963921515.1 of Calotriton arnoldi. Classification (NCBI taxonomy): domain Eukaryota; kingdom Metazoa; phylum Chordata; class Amphibia; order Caudata; family Salamandridae; genus Calotriton; species Calotriton arnoldi. The sequence continues at coordinate 1,012,943 of CAWUFW010006552.1, forward strand.
GAAAGCTTTCATTTCTTTACAGTGTTACAGTGAAAGCTTTCATTTCTTTACACTAACAGTGAAAGCATTCTTATCTTTACATTGTTACAGTGAAAGTTTTCATTTCTTTACCCTGTTACAGTGAAAGCTTTCATATATTTACAGTGAAAGCTTTCATTTCTTTAGTGTTACAGTGAAAGCTTTCATTTCTTTACACTAACAGCGAAAGCCTTCTTATCTTTACATTGTTACAGTGAAAGCTTTCATATCTTTACAGTGAAAGCTTTCATTTCTTTACAGTGTTACAGTGAAAGCTTTCATTTCTTTACACTAACAGTGAAAGCGTTCTTATCTTTACATTGTTACAGTGAAAGCTTTCATTTCTTTAGTGTTACAGTGAAAGCTTTCATTTTTTTACACTAACAGAGAAAGCATTCATATCTTTACAGTGTTACAGTGAAAGCTTTCATATCTTTACAGTGTTACAGTGAAAGCTTTCATTTCTTTACAGTGTTACAGTGAAAGCTTTCATATCTTTACAGTGTTACAGTGAAAGCTTTCATATCTTTACAGTGTTACAGTGAAAGCTTTCATATCTTTACAGTGTTACAGTGAAAGCTTTCATATCTTTACAGTGTTACAGTGAAAGCTTTCATTTCTTTACACCGTTACAGTGAAAGCTTTCATATCTTTACAGTGTTACAGTGAAAGCTTTCATATCTTTACAGTGTTACATTGAAAGCTTTCATTTCTTTACAGTGTTACAGTGAAAGCTTTCATATCTTTACAGTGTTACAGTGAAAGCTTTCATATCTTTACAGTGTTACATTGAAAGCTTTCATTTCTTTACACCGTTACAGTGAAAGCTTTCATTTCTTTACACTGTTACAGTGAAAGCTTTCACATCTTTACAGTGTAAGCTTTCATGTTTTTACAGTGTTAGTGAAAGCTTTTATATCTTTAGTGTTACAGTGAAAGCTTTCATTTCTTTACAGTGTTAATGAAAGCTTTCATATCTTTACAGTGTTACAGTGAAAGCTTTCATATCTTTACAGTGTTACAGTGAAAGCTTTCATATCTTTACAGTGTTACATTGAAAGCTTTCATTTCTTTACACCGTTACAGTGAAAGCTTTCATTTCTTTACACCGTTACAGTGAAAGCTTTCACATCTTTACAGTGTTACAGTGAAAGCTTTCATATCTTTACAGTGTTACATTGAAAGCTTTCATTTCTTTACACCGTTACAGTGAAAGCTTTCATTTCTTTACACCGTTACAGTGAAAGCTTTCACATCTTTACAGTGTAAGCTTTCATGTTTTTACAGTGTTAGTGAAAGCTTTTATATCTTTAGTGTTACAGTGAAAGCTTTCATTTCTTTAAAGTGTTATGGCGAAAGCTTTCACATCTTTATAGTATAAGCTTTCATATCTTTATAGTGTTAGTGTTATTATTTATTTATTGCATAATTAATTAAAATCTTACAATTCGAAGATCACCAGTACTCAATCATTAAAATATATCTACACCTAAAAGTTCATAAAATACATTAGATACGCAATTCAATTCTTTATTATTACGATTCATTATTACAAATATTAAAATAACAATTATTTACAGGTATAAGTTCTTTACTTTTGTGCAATGTCTCATATGCAAATGTTGCTCTAACTATCAATAACTTCCATTCCTAATACCCTCGATTCAGTAACTTCCAACTTCTTTTTTACAAGGATCATAAATTTAGTAAAGTTTACAATCATTACTATATCTATTGGCTTAAAACAGGCTAACAGAGCTTGTCTGCATGATCGTATCCCTCTTTCATTAAAACAGGTTTTTAAATAACTCTTTCTTTCAACCTTCAATGATGTACATATGTGACCAAATATATAATATTTTCTTCCCATCGGTTACATAATCTACAAGGGGTTGGCTTAGTTGGTCTCAACCATGGCTTAACGTGCATTAGACACGGCAAATTGCCAAATCTTGCAGTCATAAATAAGTTCTTTGTTTGTATTGTCCATGGAATTTCTAGATATGGTTGCACTTTGAGGATAGTGTATTCATTTACTATCATCCAGGCATGTGATCTTTTGAGATTTAGTGTTAGTGGAAGCTTTCATATCTTTAGTGTTACAGTGAAAGCTTTCATTTCTTTACAGTGCTACAGTGAAAGCTTTCATTTCTTTACACGAACAGTGAAAGCGTTCTTATCTTTACATTGTTACAGTGAAAGCTTTCACATCTTTACAGTATAAGCTTTCATGTTTTTACAGTGTTAGTGAAAGCTTTTATATCGTTATAGTGTTTTTCGATCTCTGAGTTTAATATATATTGAGGTATACCACTCTTTTCCTATCTCTGATTCAGACATCTAGAAACATGATTTCTTTGCTTATTGCTTGTGTGGATTTGATTCTTGGATGTGCTTCATTTAATTTGGTCATGTTTTCAAGAGTTGGTTCTGTGCCTTTCCGTATTAGAAAAATAGCATTAATATGTACCATTCACACATGACTGGGTGTTCTTCCCATTCCATTTTGTTTATTTTGTCATCTTCCTTAAACTTCATCATGAAGATATTTGTATATGTTGGTGCCTTTTTGTGTGTGTTTTGTTGTTGCTGTGCAGCTTCCCATAGAAGTCGCTGACAGTATCCAGAGATAAGATTTTTAAGAAAAACAGTAAATCGCTGCTTTTCACTCAGTTCAATAAATCATTGTAATCAACTGCGAAAGCGGGTTAGGGTTAGCCATGACAAGCAAGCTGAAAATGGCTATGCGGGCACTCTTGGATGGGTCTGCTCCAATAGGGGAGCATTCATCTAAAACATGGGGCAGCCAGTATTCCAAATAACTTGGATAATACAATCATCAAAGAACAATGTTCCCCTATGATTCATTTGATTGTCCAATTTGGGTGCTATCCATTATGTACATTTTGTAAATACTGCCTACACTTTATATGCTGTATATTTTTGGCTCACCTCTTGCACCTGCACTGCATCGTCACTTGGAGCACCTACTTTGTGTGAACTATCTTGTTGAGTCCTGGTTATGATAAATACTAAACAAGATTTGGATCACAGATGAATTCGTGGTGATTTGATTTATTTAACATTTTTGTTTTGTCCAACTATACTATTTTAATATCTTTTGTTAACACTCAAATGAATCCTCAGCAAACATTGTGCTTTGATTCCTATAGGGGACCAGTACACTCTGATGGCTTTCACAGGTCCATCTAACTCTGGGACACCGAGTTAGGCCAGGACTCGGTCTCCCAGGCTGCACCTCGCCTTCCAGCAGCTTTTTAGTGCCGGGCCTTCAAGGATGCAGGCTTCTAAGCTTTTATGGCCCCATGGCCGTCACAGCAAGCCAGCCAACTGGCTCTTGGAATCACTTTTTCCGTCCGGCACATGTGGGTAACTTTTCCAGGAATTGGGCACCACTTTTCCAAAGATTGAACTGCACCTGCTTAATGTGAGGACTGGTACAGCTTCTCTTTGCTGGATCCAGGGAGCAGCAGGGCAGTCCTTATTCCGTTTTCTTCCCAGTTTCAATAGCCCGATGACTACTTCCTGTTAATTGCGGCATCTAACTATCACACAATGCACTATCCTGCACACTCCCAATATGGCCAGAGACTTCTCTTGGTGTGTAGAGCTCCCTAGCTCAACCACTAGGAGTGTCTACCTGGGAGCTACACTCCCATTTGAAAATCGATTTGATATAGGCTTTCCCTCCCTGCCCAGGATGCCAGCCTGTCTCCCTAAACAAAAGACCAACAGCCCTTTCCTAGTAGCATTTACCCTTCAACTGTGGTTTCGCCTTTGAAGGTCTCCGCCTGGGATAGCACCCATTCTGGCCATCCTCCCAGGAGGTGGTTGCACCTCCTGGCTCATTCCTGAGAGTCATTCTCGCCTCTCCCCAGGAGGGCAGCAGGCTGTCTCGATGACAGCAGCTGTTTGTAACAGAAAACGGCTACTGGAAAACTTGGGCAAAAAAGTGTCAACTGTTTAAAGTTGCTATTTGTGAAATTGTAACATTAAATTTGACTTGGGTAACAATTCGGGTTTAATGCAACGATTCTTTTAATATCTTGAAGTGTCATATTTAGTAGTCCCATCTGGAAGTTAGCAGTACTGAGTTGTCAGCATGTGACTCCATACTAGCCAATGGGGCTACGAGCCTCACTACAGTAGACGACCATTCAAGGTTTTTACTGTCGGGACATGTAAACTCCTCAAAACACAAGTCCTTCTTTTTAATATAATGCACCCTTCCTTCAGGGCATGTTAGGCCTACCTTAGGGGTGACTTATAAATATTAAGAAGGAAGATTTGAGTTTTACAAAGGTTTTATATGGCAAAGTTGAGGGAGCAGTGTGAAAACTGCTCTGTCAGTCTGAAGTGGCAGCCTGGGAGTCGTGCTTTGCCACACTCATGATCGCACAATAAATGCTTCAGTCCACCAGGGGCACTTAACGTAAAGGCCCCAGGTATACCTTGTGACGTATGCTAGGGACTTACAAGTAAGTTATGCCAATTTGGGGTCACTCAATTGCACATATACTTTTAAAGGGTTAGAGCACGGGCAATGGGGCCTGATTGGCAGGTCCCTGTGCACTTTCAGAGTCAAACAAGGATTGGGAAAGCCGATAGGTATCGGCAATGCAAGAGTCATTGGTGTTGTCAATGTCTTTTAGCCATGTTTATAGCAGCACGACTGCTGTTCAGCATGGCTGAAAGCACGTGAAAAAAGTGCTGTGACGTCACCAGCACTGCCCGTGCCATAGCGCATTTTTGTTTGGCAGCAGGGGTGGGAAAAGAAAGACAGCCATGGACAGGGCAAGCAACACAACGCAAGAGGGGGTGGACAGCGGGTGGGGAGAAGGTAAATAAAAAGACATTTAGTAAAACGTTCCCCACACTTTGCATACATTTTACCAGCTTTGTGGTTAGCTGTGTCACATTACATCAACTATAACAGTCTCTTTGAGACAGTACATGTGCTGTCTAGCCAAGACCTAAAAAGGGATAAAAACCTAGAAACCAATGGTTCACTTAATCATGTAGTTATTCTAGTCACTTAAAAGGACATGTAAATGACCAGTATTTGTAAAGCGCGAACAATTACCCGAAGGTGTCAAGGCGCTGGGGGCCGTCGGGAAGATTAAGCAAGCTATTGCCCAGAGTCACATGGTGCTGGGCAGATCTGCTGTCAGCGCCGGGGATCGAACCGTGAGCCCCCGGGTTCTGAAGTCAGTCGCCCTGGCCACTGCGCCACACCTCTTCCACATGACAGTCAATCACCAAACTAAAGTTTAAATAATCTCACTAAAAAAAACCCGTGCATAAAATGTGCAATGAAACAACAAGGTTCTCAAAGAAACCTCAAAACACATATACTGCTTAAATGAGATTGGATCTAACATGGTATAACCCAAGAAGGGAAGCAAATCAACAGCGCTCACAAAAGTCCAAAAGGGTTAAAAACCCAGAAACTTGACAACGATGGTTCGCTTGATTTTGTAGGTAAAAGGGGAAACCTGACTAGCTTTCCCATCACTTCAACAGACTTGACAGTCACTCACCAAACGTTCATGTAAATATATAGAGCAGTGGGAATAGATTTAAAGGAATTACTCAATACATTGATGTGAACGAAAAATCTTACCAATTGCTTTTGGAGTTAGTGAATCAACCATACTATCTCCTTGCCACTTTCGGAGATAATAAAGCACGAAAGAGGAGTCTTGTTAGATATAGGGGATGCTGCTGGCAACCGCAGTGTCTGCATGCACGTTGGTCAATGTTCTGGGGCCCCATCCTAGGATGGTTGTTGACAGTAGGAGGCGGTTTAGGCAATGTACAAGTGCAAGAATGCCGAGTGCAGTGATTGACATCGGCATACTAGTGAAAAAAACAATCCATTTCAAAATATTTGAAGCAGGCCGCAAGTAAGATAAAACACACATTGTATCCCTGTAGCGCAAAGACAGACATCAGCATAGTAAAGAAAAACTATAGTTCGATCATAAAAGGAAAGGAGCATGCCGCGGGTATGATGTCTTGTGGAAGACACATTGCCTATCAATCAGATGTCTTATAAAGCGTGACGACCACCTGTAAGGGTCTCAAGGTGCTAGGGGGGTGGAGGGGAGCTGCTAGTCCGACAGGGCGCTGTGGTTCAGTTGAAGAGCCAGGTCTTGAGGTCCTTCCTGAAATGAGGCAGTGACGGTGATTGCTGAGGTGGAGAGGCAATCAATCAATCAATCAGGGCTTTATAAAGCGCGCTACTCACCCGCGAGGGTCTCAAGGCGCTGGGAGGAGGAGGGGGGGTGCAGCTCCGGTTCAGTCGAAGAGCCAGGTCTTGAGATTCTTCCTGAAGGTGTGCAGGGTAGGGGAGCGTCTGATGTTGACAGGGAGCTCGTTCCAGGCCTTGGCTGTGACGTAGGAGAAGGCTCTTCCGCCTGCTCTGTTTCTGCGGATGCGGGGGGTCTCTGCCAGGGGTACGTGGAAGGAGACTCTTTCGTTGAGGTATTTGGGTCCGATGTTGTGGAGGGCTTTGTAGGCGTGGGTGAGCAGTTTGAAAGTTACTCTCTTCTTGACGGGGAGCCAGTGGAGGTCTCGTAGGTGTTGGGTCATGTGTTCGTGCCGTGGGGTCCCGAGGACGAGTCTGGCTGCGGTATTCTGGATGGTTTGGAGCTTGTGTAGGAGAGTTCTGTTGATTCCGGCGTAGAGGGCGTTGCCGTAGTCCAGTCTGCTGGTTATGAGTGTGTGGGTGACGGTCTTCCTGTGTTCGGGGGGTATCCATTTGAAGGTCTTACGAAGGATGCGAAGGCAGTTGAAGCTGGTGGAGGCGACGGAGTTGATCTGGCGGGTCATGGTGAGGGAGGAGTCGAGGATGATGCCGAGGTTCCGTGCGTGGTCTGTAGAAGTGGGTGGACTTCCGAGGGCGGAGGGCCATCAGGTGTTGTCCCAGGCGGAGGTGGAGGGTCCGAGGACGAGGACCTCGGTCTTCTCCGAGTTGAGCTTCAGGCAGCTATTTTTCATCCAGGCTGCAACGTCCCTCATTCCTTCCTGGAAGCAGAGTCTGGTGTCTTCGGGGTTCTTCGTGAGGGAGAGGATGAGCTGGGTTTCGTCGGCGTATGATACTATGCTGAGCCCGTGCTGTCCGACGATGGCGGCGAGGGGGGCCATGTAGATGTTGAAGAGCGTGGGGCTGAGCGAAGATCCTTGGGGTACTCCGCAGTTGATCTCTCTGGGTTCGGAGAGGAAGGGGGAGGTGGGAGTCTGATCCTCTGGGTTCTGCCGGAGAGAAAGGATTGGATCCAGTTGAGGGCGGTTCCTTGTATCCCAGCGTCGTGAAGTCTGGCTGCGAGATTGCGATGTGAGACGGTGTCAAAGGCTGCGGAGAGGTCTAGTAGGATGAGGGCCGCAGTGTGGCCCTGGTCGAGTAGCATGCGGGTGTCATCCGTGGCGGCAAGGAGGGCGGTCTCGGTGCGGTGGAATCAGGACTGGGAGGGGTCTAGGATGGAGTTCTCTTCGATGTAGGCGGTCAGCTGGGCGTTTACTAGCCTCTCGGTGACTTTGGCAGCGAAGGGGAGGAGAGAGATGGGCCGGTAATTTTTCAGGTCAGTCGGGTCGGCAGTGGGTTTCTTGAGGAGGGGTTTGACCTCCGCCCGCTTCCAGTCGTCTGGGAAGATGCCGGATTTGAAGGAGGCGTTGATGGTCCGTACTAGTTCGGGTGCAATGGCGGCGGCCCTGTGGTAGATGTGCGGGGGGAAGGGGTCCGTGGGGGCTCCTGAGTGGGTGTTCTTCATAGTCGCTGTGGTGTGTTCCACTGTGGTACGACTCCAGGTAGTGATGGTAGGCTCTTTGTCAGTGGTGGGGAGGGGGGTGATGTCCGGCGTCTGTTCGCTGAAGTTGTGGTAGAGGGCCTTGATTTTCAGATGGAAGTAGGAGCTGAGCTTGTTGCAGAGTTCCTGGGATGGTGTGACGTCCGTGGCTTCACTGGGGGGTTTGGTGAATTGCTGTATGACGTTGAAAAGTTCTTTGGCGTTGGTTGCTTTGGTGTGGATTTTGTTTTTGATGAAAGTCCGCTTGATGTTTCTTATGCGCTGGTGGTACTCCTTCAGGGGGCTTCTGTAGTTGTTCAGGTCTTCTGTGGTTTTCCGGTTTCGCCAGGCTTTCTCGAGTCGTCTGCAGGAGCGCCTGGCTTCTTGGAGTTTGGTGGTGAACCAGGCAGCCTTCAGGAGGCGTTGTTTGACGGGGTGGCGGAGGGGTGCGAGCTTGTCGGCGCAGCTGGAGATCCAGCGGTGGAGTTCTTTGGCTGCGGAGTTGGCGTCGGTCGTGGCGCAGAGGCCATCTAGGAGGAGGGTGCTGTTGAGGTGTTCCTCTGTGATCTTGCTCCAGTTCCTTCGTGGCGGGCGCGGGGCGGGTTTGGGTGCGGTGGTGGTGTTGAAGGTGAAGTGTACGCAGTGGTGGTCCGTCCAGAGGGGCTGGGTGGTGTGGCTGAAGTGGATGTTTGTCCCTCCTGCGAAGATGGGGTCGAGGGTGTGTCCTGCTCTGTGAGTGGGGGTGGTGACAAGCTGCTTCAGTCCAAGGTTGGAGAGGTTGTCAAGGAGGGTGATGGAGTCGGGGTCGCTGCAGTTGTCGAGGTGGAAGTTCAGGTCTCCGAGTAGGATGTAGTCCGTAGAAGTGATGGCGTTGGGTGCGACAAGGTCGGCAATGGTGGTTGCGGACTGGGTGCGAGGTCCGGGGGGTCTGTAGGCGAGGGTGCCGTGCAGCGTGGTCCTTGGGCTGGTCTGGATCTGGAAGTGGAGATGCTCAGTGTTGGAGTGGGGGTCACTCGTGCTGGAGGTGGTGAGTCGGAGGGAGGTCTTGTGTGCGATGGCGAGTCCTCCTCGTGGGCGGTGGGGGCGGTCTTTTCTCTGGACCTTGAATCCGTCGGGGATGGCGGTGGCGATGTCGGGGCTGGAGGTGGCGCTGGTCCAGGTTTCTGTGAAGAAGGTGACGTTGGGCGAAAGGGTGTCAATAAGGTCCCAGATCTCTACGGCGTGTCTGTGTAGGGAGCGTACGTTGAGGAGGATGCATGTCAGGGCTTCGGTAGTGTGGGCGTCCGGTGAGCCTTTGGCAGTCGTGGGGGCGCTGTTGATGGCGAAGGATCGTCGGTAGTGTCTGCAGGAGAACTGTCCCTGGGTGGTGTTGGGTGTGGATCTCTGGCAGTCCATGTGTCTTCCAGGGTTGAGTGCGTGGAGGGTGGCGGAGCTATATCGGCAGGGACTCGGAGATCCTGGGTTTCTGGAGCTGGCCGCGGTCGGGTCGGGGGTGGGCGCAGATGAGCTTGCCTTTGGCGCGCCAGCGGCGCGACCGCGCAGCGGCCTCCATTAAGTAGGGGTAGGGGTGAGGGGCGTGCAGTTGGGAAGCGGGAACGGCAGGAAAAACTGGCAGGGAACAACAGAGGGCACAGAGAGAAGGGCACAACAAGTATTGAAGATTGATGGGTCTGCAGGTCTTGAGGTCCATCGGGTTGGCAGAGGGTTTCTTCAGCAAGGGGTTGATCTCTGCATGATTCCAGTCTTCCGGGAAGTTGTCGGAGTAGATGGAGCAGTTGATGGTGTGGTAGAGTTTGGGGGCGATGGGGGTGGCTGCTCTGTTGAAGATGTGATGCGGGCAGGTGTCCGAGGGTGCTCCGGAGTGGATGCTCTCCGTGATCTTGAGTGTCGTCCATGGTGAGGGGAGTTCAGTTGAGCAAGATCTGTTGGGGTCCGGTGCTGTGGGGTGCGGTGGTTACAGGTGTCGTGGGAGGGTCTTGGGTAACGATGTTGTGAAGCTGTCGTATATCTCCTTAATTTTGCAGTAGAAGTAGGTGCTGAGGTTGTTGCAGAGGTCTTGAGAGGGGGGATGTCTGCTGTCTCTGTGCTGGGTCTGGTAAATTCTTTGACCACAGCAAAAAGTTCTTTACTATTGAGTGCGTTGGTGTTGATCCTTTCGTGCAGGGCGCAGTCGGAGATCCATTGGTGGAGGTTGCGTGCTGAGGTGTTGGCGTTGTTGGATGTCGGTGGAGGGGTTTTGCTGAGGAAGGTGGTGAGCTGTTCTTCAGTGACCTTGTTCCAACTTCTGCGAGGGTAGCGGTGGACTTGGTGGTGTACAGTGGGTTTGGTGAAGAAGTGGGTGCAACAGTGGTCTGTCTACAGGAGCTCGGTGGTGTGGCTGAATGTGATGTTGCTGGTGGAGAAGATGGGGTTGAGCGCATGTCCTGCTGAGTGGGTTGGGGAGGGGACCAGTTGTTTGAATCCAACGGTGACGAGGTTCTCCAGCAGGGAAGAGGTGTTTTTGTTGTTGGAGTTGTCCAGGTGAGAAGTTGAGGTCGTCGAGGAGGATGTAGTCTGTGGAGGCGAGGGCGTGGGGTGCGATGAAGTCGATGATGGAATCGTTGAAGGGTAGACTATGTCCGGGGTCTGAAGATGAGGGTGCCGTGGAGGGTGGTGTTCCGGTTGGTTGGTCTGGACCTGGAAATGGAGGTGCTCCATGTTGGTCGAGAGGTCGTCCGCGTGGGTGGTGAGGTGGAGAGTGCTTTGGTGTACGATGGTGATGCCTCCCCCCGGTTTGTTGATACGGTCCTTGTGGATGATCTTGTAGCCGCCTGGGATGGCAGTGGCGATGTCTGGGGTGGAGGTGGAGTTCATCCAGGTTTCTGTGAGGAATGCGATGTTTGGGTTGACGGAGTTGAGCATGTCCCAGATCTCCACGGCATGTTTGTGGAGGGAACGTGTGTTCAGCAGGATGCTGTTGAGGTGGCCGATGTTTGTCATCATGTGGTGGGTGGCGATGGTGTGCGGTGGCAAGCAAAGGTGGCCAAAGGAGAAAGGGCCTTGGGTGTCCATCGGCGATGTCTGACTGCATGCAGAGTGATGTGCGGTGTTGAGGGCGTGGAGGGTGCTGGCGTTCGTAACCCTGCCGAGCCAAGCAGGACGGTTAACATCGGCAAAATAATGAAAAACTAAAGTCCAATCACTAAATGAACGGAGCGGGCCACGGCTATGGTGATTCATGTAAAGTACATTGTATCCCTGTAAACGTGAGCTCGATCACTGTGGCTAGTTCCAAAGACAGGCTGATGGATCCATTTGACATTTGACCTTGGTCTTTGAATGCACAGCAAATGTGATGAGATAAGAACAAGAATTACTGGCCTGTTTACAGAAATGGAGCTCGGAGCGAGTGAAAACATGAGCACTCGTGTGAAGAGCTCTTCAGCAAGTAGTTCGTAAAACAGTTGCTAAAATGGGAGCAGTGGATGGAAAGTAGTAATTGGTCCATAAACTTGTGGAGAGCTAAACACAGGAAAAGGCATGGTGCATGCAAGCCATGGACAAATGGGGAGAAAGAATATGAAAGCGAAGATGGAGCCAGCAAATGGAAGCGTATGGGCGGGCTGAAGCCCACATAGTGAATACAACATGTCTGTTCAAGGCAGCACATGCACTGTCTAAGCCGAGACCTAAAAACCAGCAGCATCAATCAAAACGTTGGGGTGATCATGCAAAAAGAGGCATTTCCGTACATGTCAAGCTCTCAGAATCCTTCTGACTTTAAAAGTGCTCCATTGGATGTGTGCATGTACCTAACTCAACATTACTCCAGATTGATGCCACTTGATGGATCATAGATTCAAATATACAAGCACAACAAATATACTAGATGTGCAACATGGGCAGCATATTCAAAAAGCGGAGCATGTGCAAAGATATGCAGGACGAATGTGCTAGATAATGAAAGAACATTCAACTCAAATCAAATCAAATCAGGCTTTGGAGAGGTGTGGTGCAGCGGCCAGGGCAGCTGACTTCGGAGCACAGGGTTCACGGTTCGATCCCCGGCTCCGGCGGCAGCTCAGCACAGCACCATGTGACTCTGGGCAATAGCTCACTTAATTTCCACTACGGCCCCCAGCGCCTTGAGACCCGTAAGGGTGAGTAGCTGCGCTATATAAAAACGGACTTACTTACTGCTTTATTCGGTTAAAAAGTACAACCATAAAAGCATCCTAAAAATAAAACATCTTCACATTTCATCGCAGTGTATACGTTAAAACACATGGAGATTTGAAACGTTTCTACAATAGAGGAGTATACATAAAGGACGTAATACCATAAAAGCATAAAAACAATCACAGGAGATACTTTGTACATAAAATGCCATGTGCATAATATACAATATGGCAGCAAAACTACGACCCTGAACATCATTAATCAATATGCATCCTATCTTCTTCATAGACAAGGGCCTCGAGGTGTGAATTGTTTTTTCTTATTCTAATTGCTGTCTGAATGTAGACCGCCACTGCATTACAAACTCTGTCATTATCTAAATTGCAAATAAAAGCAAAGGCTATTTTATAGGTAAACAATCTTTCCTTTAAAAATAATGGACGTAAAATGCTCTTCCTAATATCTCTATAAAAATCGCAAAATAAAATAAAGTGCAAAGTTGTCTGATCTGATTTTCCATCGCAGGGGCACTTAGGGAGATTTTGTTTCCATCTACCCATTGTTGGAAAAGCTATTAATAAATGGGCTATCCCCATTCTTAATCTTGTAAGATAAAATCTATGGGGGATATTCACAAGGACTTATCTCCGATTTATCTCCACCTTAACTCATCAAAAGTGGAGATAGATTTAACACCCCATTCACAAGCGGGTGCAAACTGCCGACATCGCCAGTATTCCCGCGATAACTGCCCCAAAACTTAACACCACGGTGGGCACCACCAACTAACCCTAATGAGATGCAGAGTAGGCGTTCCTGTGCAAAAACACACGAAAAAACCACAACACCACTTTCACAACGAACTGCCAGATCTGCGATGCGAACCAAAAACAGGTGATAAGCCGTGGTAGCACCAGGGAATTAACACCTGCCTTTTGCTGGTGTAACGCAGGACGACTACCTGCAGCATGAAAGGGAGCCCAGACAAGAGCCACATCTGAAGACCCACAGATGCCATGGAGACAATGATCATGCAGGTCCGATACCCATGAGGGCCACAACACCCACCACCCCTCCCCCCAGCCCCCCCGACATACACATACCGTGCACGACACAAGAGCCACAAAAAGCGCCAGATGACGCACATTGATAAAAAATAACACACGTGTGGCCAGAAGAACGAGAAACAGTCACACAGCACTGAAGTAACAACCAAAAACTTTATTGAAATCCAACACAAAACACCAATGCGGAAGACTCCTGTCGGGTCTGTCCGGGAAAATCTCGATGTCACAGCCTGGAAAATAAAGCACAAAATCAGAACGCGTGCCTTGCGCACATTAAAGGAGCGAGACACAGAGAAATAGAGAATGAAAGAAAGGCAGAGAGAGAAGGAAAGGAAGGGAGAGAGAGAGTGATAGAGGGAAGGAAGGGAGAGAGAGAGAGACACCGCCGCCCCTGCGCACCCAGGCCCCACTGTTCACCTGCTGCCACCGGTGTGTCTCCAACCACGTGCCGGGATACACTGCAAGCCACCAGGTCTGCAACCTGCAATCGAGGCCAGAGTCAATCATGGCAGAGTCCATCACACAGCACACGGCAACAATGCCTGTCCGTCCCTGCGCACGCATGCAGCCGCACCCCACCCCCTCCCGCCGGCCAGCGCTGGCTGTCCGCACTTGCGCACCCCGGGCCCACTGCTCACCTGCCGCCAATGGTGTGTCCACCAGTGGGCACACCACGTGCCCGTGCAAGCTCCAGGCCCCGGTCCCACCACCATGGCATGGTCCACATCATGCGGAGCCGCCCCGTGGTACAGCAGGTCCCACACATGACGCTGAGTCCTGAGGCATCAATGGCAGAGACCACATCAGTGCACACGTCATCATCGCAGGCTGCACACCCGCTCAGCTATTTCGGTGCCACTAACCCTGTGCGACCCCAGTCAGCGCCACGTGGTGGTAGGCCCGTGACGGCCGCAAGGCTTCGGGTGCCACTAACCCTGTGCAACCCCAGTCAGCGCCACGTGGTGGTAGGCCCGTGACGGCCGCAAGGCTTCGGGTGCGACCAATCCTGTGCACCACAACTCATGGGCCCTTTATGATTGAGAACCGTGGAGCGTCTGTCATCCAGTCACCACCAGCAGTTGCCGGCCCCTTATATTGGCGGGGTCACATGGCCTGTCACAGGCCTGTGCCGGATGGGTGTGGTGTGTGTGCAAACCTGCCCTCAGGGAGTGGCCGTGGCATGCTGACAACTAGACCAGTGACCTGCATACCACCAGCGTGTACGCCTGCGACATGTAGCTATGTGGGCCCCCCCTCGGAGCGTAAGCGGAGTGGTCTGGCCTGGCGTACGCTGGACCAGCGCAGGGCTTGCAACAATGACTCGGGGGCTCAGGGCGTGGTTCAGTCCATGTCCGGACAAGGAAGTGACTAATGCGTGTGTCCCTGTTGTAGTTTCCACGGCAAGCGGAACACAATAGGTAATGTGGCACACTGTGACTGGCATCCCACTAGATGAGCATCATTGACGTGAGGGAAATCACTATCCCTACATTCATCCACACATTCATACATGAATGATGAAGGACATGACACAGCAGTGCGTTTATGGATGTTTATTGCACATCCGGTGGAGTATTGCAGCTGGAGCAGTACAGGTCCATGCCAAGCACACTACACAATATGGGCCCGTGGAGGGCCAGCCAGAGTCCATCCGGGGATGACAAGTACTGCGGAAGAGGAAGGGTACAGTCCGCAGTCTGGTCGCCGTGTCATTGGTCATCGAACAGGATATGGCAGTCCATGTCACGGTCCAAGGTGAGTGCAGCGGAGTGTATCAGGGGTCAGTGGCAGGTCATGGGGCCATGTGCGGCACCAAGCAGAAACAGGCAAGGTGGCGGACATGAATGCTAGTGCCTCCTACTGAACTCAATCCCATCCACGTCCTCGGATGTGTGCTCTGCCCCACCTGTGGGTGTTGCAGTACCGGCTGCAGCACTGTGTGCCACTGACACATCAGGGGCCGGAGGAAGATTGTCGGCCGCACTGTGTGGAAGTGACACATCAGGTGAAGGAGTGGATACGCCTACCGCACTGTGAGTCACTGACACACCAGGGGGCGGAGTTGTGGATGGTGTGGGGGCAGCAGCATTCATCATCGCCACGCCTTGTGGCAGCAATGCCATGATGAGGACATGCAGGGCCTAGTAGATGCCAGCTACATTTCGCTGATGTGCAGCGGTGGCTGCCATCCTTTCCGCCTCCATCCGCACCATGTCCTCCATGAGCCTCCGCATGTGTGCCAGCTCACGGCTGGGATCGCTGGACCACTGTGAGCGGACAGGAGTTCTTGTCTCCAAATCAGGACTCCAGCGATGTCAGTCATGGCTCGTTGGAGACCATGGAGCGGGCCGTGGGTGTCCGTTAGGGACTGGAGCTGGTCCCTGATGGGACCTAGACATCCATGGATGGCGTCCAGTTTGGTAGCCATGAGGTCGAACCCACCCGCACCTGCTCAGCCATCTCCCTCTGGCCCTCCAGCACACGGTGTTGGAAGGCCATGTGTTGTTCCTGGGGGTCTTGGGAGACAGCCGGGGTTGTGGGTGCCTCCTGCTGGGTGGTTTGTGGAGTGGGTGGGGTCTCCTCGATGTAGCTGGGCTGCCCTGGTCCTGGAGGTGCTTGGCGGATGAGCTCAATGATGTCTTGGAGGGCTTGGGTGTCGATGCTGGTGGTGTCCTCCTCGTCATCAGTGAAACGTGGCTGGGACTGCACTGCAGGAGGTGTTGACGGTGCCCCTGCAATGTGAAGGGGAGCTGGTGTATTACAATGTGTCCGCATGTATGTAGCCGCATGGTACAGGTTCACATTCAGACAGCATGGCATTGTACATTGTGATAGTCTGTGGCTCAGGGCCATGATCCAGAATCATTGTGGGTGTGCACTGTGCCCTGCTTGATTGTGCATGTGTGCCATTGTGGCCATCTCCCCCGTCCCCCCAGTACCTGGTGGTCACTCACCCTGTTGCGGTTGTGTTGTGTCCTGTCGAGCAGTGTCCGGTCCCCCGACTCCTGCCACGGTCTCCACTGATGACTGTCGACACCAGCTCCTCCATGTCATCCAGCTCCTGCTGTGGCGCAGGCCTCCCACCTCCAGTCTGCATTGCTGCCTTCTGGTTGGCTGCGAGTTTCTCCATGGTCTTGCGCTTGATGTCATTCCATCGCCTCTTGACCTCGTCCATTGACCTCCTGTACTCTCCGACGGCGTTCACCTTGTCCACGATGGCCCGCCATAATCCATTTCTGGTGCCCAATGACACATTGGAGGCGATGAACAGTTGTTGATGGTGTTCTATCACCTCCGTGACCAGGATCCGATTCTCCTGCGGACTGTACTTCATCTTCCTCTTCTTCTTGTCCTTGCCCTTCCCTGTCACTGTGGTCCCGGGCTGGTCGCCCGGGGTACTTGTGGGGTTGCGCTCGTCCTCTGCGCCTGCTCCGGCTGCCTCCATGGTGCTTGGGTGTTGGTCATTTTGTGTTTGTGTGTTTTTTCTCCTTTTGTAGTGATTTTCCCGCCTGCCGGGTGGTATTGCAGGCCTGGTGCTGCTTATCGCTGATTTCCTCATCGCGAATGGGCTCATCGCATGTTTTTTGGTGTTGGGGTTTGTGGTTTTATCGCCGTCGAGGTGGTTGTATCGCGGACATTGTCCACGGTTTCAGGAGACTATCGCATGGTACCACTGTGTTGTAAATTCCACGTTAACACGGGGTTATTTTCCCGCGATGGACTGCGATGTGTAAAGTTGCGTTAACATTTTTTGGTGATATTTAGCACACGTTCTTGTGAATATCCCCATGTTTTGTAATCGAGACCTGGATTAAATAACATTGTATCCCTGGTCCAATAGGCCTATCGCAGTATGCCTTGGTCAACTGCTTCGAGTTAGCCTCAACTTCCCTTAGCCATTCCCTTGATTCTATAAGTCCGGTTTTTAGGTCCTTTTTTACTATAATCAAGTATTTGCAAGGGATTGTTAAAATCAATATTCTCAGTGCATTCTTTTAAAATATTATTAATATATGTCAGCCAGGGGATTTTTTACCATACTCAAGGGTGAGGCAATCCTTAATGATTTCCTGGGTAATTTTTGTACCCTCCTACCTCCATATCCCATACTAGACAGTAAGACCTATTACGCTAATAAAATCATTGATATAAGGTGCAGCCAGCTCTTTGTGCACGCTATATATAGGAGTAGAGTTGGGGATGGCTAGCAATCTTCTTAAAAAAATGTTTTCTTGAGTCTGAAGGATAGAATGGTTAGCCGCTCCCCAAAGCGCAGCACAATAGCAAGTTCCAGTAAGGCACTTACTCTTATACAGGGTCAAAATTTCCCTGATGGGTTTATTCCCCATTTTTTTTAAATCTAAAGATTGCCTCTGAAATCCGAGTGAATTTTAATTTACAATAGTCAATGTGGGGACCCAATGTCCATTTGCTGTGAATAACAGTCCTAGATATAAAAATGAATGCGTTGCTGCAATAGGAACACTATTTACATGGTGGGCCCTAATCTTTGCTTTTCCTTTGCCACACACCATCGTAAATGTCTTTTTCAAATTAAATACCAGGTCCTTTTCCTGCATATATTCTGAAAATTTCTCAATTAGGCACTGGAGCCCATTAGCAGTTCTGGATAAAAGAACTGCGTCGTCCGCATAGAGCAATGTGGGGACAGGGCGTGGCTTAGCTGAGCAGCAAAATGGCCGCTTGCTAAGTGAGCTCTGCCGGCCGAACACGTAATCCGGCATTTATCCTGGCTGTAAGGGTCGATCTCCAAGCTTAAAAAGGCGGCATTGCTGGAGGACAAGTCCGGACCCCTTTCCTGAAAAACTGGGGCTGACGGAGATGTGTAGTCAGAATACGGTGGCCGGATAAAATCAGGCCTAACGAGGATCGTAACTGCGGCCTACGCGGAAGCGTACAACGAGGCATCGGCTGAGCACACTAGCCAGTTGACCGCGCCTGAGATCGCCGCCCTGAATCAAGCTGCGGAAGCAAACATAATCGGAACCCAGCGGGGAGGGCATCTAACCTCGATGAAGCGACCCCCCCCCCTGTAGCGCGGCGCACTGTGGAGAGACGGCCGGCGTTCGACTTGCAGACGCGCGCTGCCGGAGGCCCGTGGTGCGCCTCGGGCGTTGATTCCTCACTGAGGCCGGCCGGACGGGTTGGCAGTCCCCTGTTGGCGCGGCTCCCATAGCACCTAAACTGTACCGGGAAGCACGCTGTGAGGTTGGAGTGTGCAGCGGCTCTCCAGCGCTGGTGGATTGTGGTATATCCTGCATCGGATCAGGTGCGGCCGCGGGCTGCCTTCAACTGCGGAAGAAAGGTGATCCGGAGTGCTTTGCACCCACGGCTGCAGCTCAAAGTGAAGGTGGGTGAATTGCACTTACATTTCTGGCGCCATATTCATAGATTCCCTGCTGGCTCTGCATGGTACCTGGGACCTAGGCTGTGGGCGTTGGGGCCTCGAGGGTGGTGCAGTCACAACCTCGTTCGAGCATAAGCCCTGCAAGCTGCTTCCACGCACGATAAAACAAGGCCGACAGATTGCTACACCGCCTCTTGAGCAGGTCCCTGGGACACAAGCAATGGCAACGCCCATACAAATTTAGCGGTGGTACCGTAAAATTTTGGGCCCATAGATTGAATGTGTCCGACCGCGCGCCCAGGGGTACATCAGCTCCTTTCGTGGAACGCAGCAAGTGCATAAATGTGTGCCCTTTAATATAAAGCAAGGCATCTACATCTCAACGCAGGGTGCTCCGAATTGTCTGGTTGACCAGGCCTCTGTGGGAGGGGTGAGTGGCACGGTGTATGCATTGATATCCGAGACATCTGAAGTCATAGAAACCCCGATACTGATTGAACGGGGGACTCCCTGAACTGTAGTAGGCACTCAGTCTCTCGCCTGCCAGACGCAATTACGACACTGATATAAGCTTCCGGGATTCGAACTAGGCATACAACACGAGCATGAACGACCACGATCTCTCAACTTAAAGAGGGGAAAATTGGAAAAAACAACGCAAAGCAATCTAAACTGTTGTTTGAAAACAAGAGACTTACTCGCAACGCTGAAACCGGAGCAGAACATGATGCAGAGGCAATATCTAGTGACGCCCAAGACAGGCAAGATGACGATTTGCGGAGCATTGTGAGAAGTTGGCCTGGCATATGCTGTCCACTAATTATAGTGGGCACCTTGCACCAGTCCAAACAACCCCTTATTGGAGATAGGTTAAAGACAACCTTATTGAAAGCTATCCTAGTGGTAGCTATGGAGAGCAGCCTTCAGGCTAAGTCTTGAAGGAATGTAAAGCAGCTTGTTTTACCAGTCTATAATCTCTTGAGTGACCAAATGAAAGAGCACCACACCAGGTATATATTCAAAATATATGTATTTTATTGCTAAACACACCCCTCTAGTCTCTTTATGAGGCTAGAGTTCGAAGTACATAAGTTATAAGTTATCAAATCACAGTAATAGCACAAATACACGTTTGGGCCCCAGGGGCGTACCAAACCATATACCAATAAAGTGGTATGCGAACCACGACTGAACTAGACACTAGGCCTAGAGCCTCTAGAAGTGCTTGGACCACAAGGAACCACCCAAGGTAGTGACACGGGGGACCTACGGGAGACGCGTGCAGTGTAAATACACAACCGCGATACGCCGTTGACTTCTATGGAGAAAGTCGGGATCGGGAAATTATAGAAAAGGGACACTTAAAAGAGGACTAGGACAAAACCCTTTGAGATCTAGGACTTTGAAGAGTCTCTACCCACGGGAGCACCGGAGTACTCGTGTTACCTCACCCAGGGAAGCCGGGTGCATAGGTGCCTTTCGGGGTCGGGTTTCGTCGTCGATTCGAATGGCGATCTGCTGCAAAGTGCTGCTGGCGGCCAAGAGAAAAGTGTCCGGGTGGATCCAAGAGTGGATCGGAGTTCTGAAGAACCTGAAAGCAGAGGGGATAGAGTCTGGGTCACTAGCCAGTGACCAGGAAGGCGATGGACAGATGCCCACCGATGTTGAGTGCTTCAGGTGCGTTGACGGTCGTCTTGACTCTTCAGCCACGAGGTCCAGGAGGCGTTGTCGGCGACCAGGAGCAGCATTCGGGCTGGTACACGATGTCTGTCGAGTGCTGAGGTGTCGGCGACCGGATTGGACCCAACAAGCCTTGGCAACGGCAAGTCTCGGTGAAGATGTAGATCGTCGATGGTGCAGACCAGCAAGGTCTGTGGAACTCACCCAGCGAGGGTAAGTGAGGGCAGGCCTGGAGCAACCAGGATGCCAAGTAAGAAAAGGATTGGCCTTCGTTAAGGGCTACTAGCCAACGGGCTAGCGACCGCGAAGGAGCCTCGTGACGCCGCACGTGGAGCTGGCTTACAGGACACTCGTGGAGTGGGGGCCAGTGATCTTCGGTGCAGGGGGTGTTGGAGGCTAGGGCTACTCGGAGCCCAAAGCACGACTTCTTGGGAGACCCAGAAGAGGATGCACTTGCAAATGTGCTCGGTGTCCAGGGGTCACGGTCTCAAGTCACCCCCGATAGCCACGGGCCTCAGCTTTGCTGGGGACTCAGGGTAGCCTCGGGGAAGTCTGAGAATCCACCTCTGGTGATGCGATGACTTCGGCGTCCGACGGGAGCTTCAGAAATGCGAACCGGACAGATGCTTCTTTGGTGCCTGCCAAGCAGGGGAGTCACTCCTGGACCCCAAGGGAGATTCTTCTGTCCTCTAATCGTGAGTAGAGCGTCGAAGGTCCAGGATTCAGGTTCAGAGTTTCGTCCAGGGATAATCTAAAGTCCTAAGGACTGGGTTCCTATACTTATACTAAGGATAGGGGTTGGACTACTCTGTGGCCCCACCTATGGGTGGGTCAGGGCAGAGGGGTGGCTACACCCCTTTCCCGTTGTCCAGTTCGTGCCAAAGCAGGGGCTGGAAGCCCCTGATCCGGTTTGAACTGGGGTATGCACAGGGACACCAAATGTGCCCCCAGTGCAGGACTTCAAAGCACACAGATGGTGCTCCCGCCCAGCCCCAATACACATTATCCTGTCTGGGGAGGTGGTCACACCTCCCTGGGACAGGAAACCTATTGTCCAGGCCTCCCCTGCCGGAGTTTCGTCCAGCAGCAGGAGGCCAGACTCGTGTCTGTGGCAGCAGCATCCATTTTTGATGCCAGGGCTTTGGAAAGAAGTTACCGGGTTAGTCAGAGTTAACATGTCTTTCCCTCTAGAAGGGTGGAATGCTACCCCGCCGCCAGAATTGGCGGGGGGTAGTATTCCAAGATGTTTGACACCAAACACGACATGTTTAGGTGCAGCCATTCCAAAGTTATCATTTTACCGCGAGGTTATAATGCGCTTAAGAGTATATGGTCAGGCTGCACTACAAACAGCATCAGAGATGGTCTCCGAACGCTGCAGAGGGCCCTGCTCATGCAGGGGCACCCTCTCACATAGGAACCATGCACTCTGCCTTTAGGATTGATAAGGCCTGCCTTAGGAGTGACTTATAGGTTTATATGTGTGTATGTATTTAGTGATATAGGTAACCTATATCACAGTAAGAGGTGCATGCACCACCTTACCCAGGCTGCAGTAGCAGACCTGTGGTGTCAGTTTGGATGGCCTTCCAGGGGTGGCATAATACATGCTGCAGCCCCTGGTAGGCCTCTGAGGTACCTATGCCCTTGGTACATAGTATACCATATACTAGGGACTTATAAGGGCACTCCAGATTCCAATCAGAGATGTGCCTAAGGCACATGGAAACCTTTTACAGAGAAAGCAGATAGACTGGGGCCCTGAATAGCAGGATCCCAGTCCAACTAAGTCATAAACCAGCAAAACACCATAAAAAAGTGGGGGCAACCATATAGTCAGATTCCACCTTCTACATAACCCCCCAAACGAAAGGAGATAAGGCTAACCTTGGCCAGTTGAGCCTTCATTGACTAAGTGGTCATATAAGGAAGCACCTGCACTAGCATGGTTGCCCCCTGTCTTATGGTCCACTAAGCAATCCCTCACCCTAAGGGTATAAGAGGGCCTCCACCATGGGGAATCACTACCTGTGGTGTGCTTAGGTAAAGTACAAGGCTAGTGAGGCGTCTGAGTAGGGAAGTGAGGCCCTAGGAATGTTGGCCTCAGTTTCCTCAGATCACTGGTCACCATGTATGCCTGTCTTTCCATGACTGAGTTGCACTTTGCTCTAAGGGTCAACCTTTGGCTGCCTACAGCTGGGGGTTGGGTCCCTTTGGATGGACTACTGGAGGGACAGGGCAGGTTTGGAACCTTCAGGTCCCAGGTTTGCCCTTGCCTACCAGAGTCCTTCTGGGGAGGTCCCTACATAAAGGCATGGGGGATCCCTCAGTGTGTAGAGGAGTTTTCACCTGGCTAGGGCTACTAGACTGGGTGCCCCTAATCTGCTGATGGGGGTTCCTCTGGACAGGGGGCCCTGGGGGGTCCACTGACCTCCCTGACCTCTGCAGCCCTGGGCTGGCTGAGGCAGGGTAGAGAGGGGCAGGTTACCTGCTCCAGACTGGGTACCACCTTGGAAGGGTCCTCTGCCATCAGGGGTGTGGCCAGGCCAGGCCTGACTACCTCTGGGGCAGTTCCTTCACTAGGGGTAGGGTCAGTTCCCTGAGGAGGCTGACCCTTACCTACTGTCTGGTGGGAAGAAGACTTTTCTTCAACCCTTGTGCTCTCTTTTGGGGGAGAGTGGGACATTCTTTCAGGCTCCATCTTCCCAAATTCTTGGGCTGGGGCTGTGGCCATTACAGCCCCACTAACCTTTACAGAGACGCCCAGCATCCTGAGATGGGTTTGGTGTTCAACTTCAGCCCAGGCTGAAATTTCCAGATCATTGCCCATCAGGCAATCTACAGGTAGGGTTGGGGACACTGCCACTCTTTTTGGGCCTGTGACCCCCTCCCAGCTGAGATTGACTATGGCCATGGGGTGATCTGTTCTGACACCATCAATGTTGGTCACCTGGTATTTAAACTCAGGTAAAAGCTGGTGAGGGGGACTAGTTTCCCTGCCACCATGGTGACACTAGCCCCTGTGTCCCTAAATGCCACAGCTTTCTGACCATTAATTATTGGCTCCAATCTGTACCTGCCCAATGCTATGGGACCCATGGTAAAGGTGGCAAATCCTATACCACCATCAGAGTCAGAGGAGTCTGTTGAGGGTCCCTGTCTAATCTAGGGCCCACCTCTGTTCCTCTTGCAAAAGCACCTAACTTTTTGGGTGCACTACTCCCAACTGGAGGATTACTACTGGTAGTACCAGGAGGGGTGGTAGTAGTTGTGGGAGGAACATTTTCTTTATTGCCAATCCTGGGGCAACTGGGATCAGTTTTCCAGTGCCCAGGCTTTTTACAGACATGGCAATATGGTTTCTTTTCAGGAGAGGAAGGAGTTTGGGACCCACCCCAGAAGAGGAATTTTGGGGCCCTGTAGGGGACTTATCCTTAGATTTATCCCCACCTTTCTCTTGGGACTTAGTAGAATCTTTCTTCTGGTCACCACCCTGATTTCTAGTTTTTACTCTGGTTCTGACCCATTTGTCTGCCTTCTTTCCCAATTCTTGGGGAGAGGTCAGATCAGAGTCCACCAGATACTGGTGCAAAAGCTGGTTTTGACAATTATTAAGGATCTGCTCCCTCATAATCAAATTGTACAATCCTAAAAAGTCATGCACTTTGTTGCCATGTATCCAACCTTCCAGAGCCTTTGTAGCACAATCTACAAAATCAACCCAGTCTTGAGTCTGAGCTTTTTGGGTGTCTCTACACTTCAACCTATACTGTTCAGTGGTTAGGCCAAACCCATCTATCAGAGCACTCTTCAAGACTGTGTAATTGTCAGCATCCTCTTCTCTTACAGTGAGGAGCTTGTCTCTACCTTTGTCTGCAAAGGAGAGCCACAAGATTGCTGCCCACTGCCTCTGGGGGACCTTCTGAACTTTACAGGCCCTCTCCAGTGCAGTTATCCATTTGTGGATGTCATCCCCACTCTGGTAGGGAGGGACAATCTTGTTTAGGTTTCTATGGTCATAAGCCCTGTCCCTATCTCTAGGGATATTGCTGCCACCATGGGACTCTAGTCCCAACTTTCTTCTCTCTCTAAAGAGATCTAGGGACTCCCTGTCTATGGCTAGTTGCTTCTTTTTGAGTTCAAGCTGAGCTTCCTCATATAGAACCAGCCTCTTTCTTCTCTCATGAGAGGATTCCCTCCTATGAGATGAGACAGAGCTCCCTATTGAGGTGCCAGAGTGGTTAGACTCCTGAGAAGAAGATCTAGACCTTCTGGGCACACTCACAATCCTTCCTGGGGGGACAAAGGGGGCATCATTCTGATCCTCCTCTTCATCTTCCTCAGGAGGGGTTGGATTATCCAGGTCAGGGCCATTGTCGCCCTCCTGGCCAGTTTCAGAGGGGGGGGCTGGGGTACTGGTACCCCTGGTCCCATCCTCATCATCTGCCCCACCCTCAGCTCCTACCCCTTCAGTCCCCAAGGGCTTACTAAGGTCATAAGCCACCAACAACTCCTTGAGGTGTTGGGTGGTGAGGCTTTGGCCTGTCCTTAATTTTCTCAAGTTGCATAAAGCTCTCAATTCCAAGAATGGGAGTGTATCATACTTGGAGGGTGGAAGCTCAATGGCTTCCTGCAAGGATTCTTTAGATCCTACCCTTAAAGACATTACTAGTGTGGTGTGGTGTATGCACTACCTACTCTAGTGTGGCCTATTAAACTCTCTTGAGTTGTAGAAAGGGTGTGCTATCCCTTAACACACAACTCTAAGTTCAGTAGAACTTACTGTATTCTAAGCTTATTATATGTACCTTAGGTACCTTTAGTGGTTTTCAGTTGATCAATTCAATTGAGATTATCTGGTAAAACAATAGCAAGCTGGAATCCCACACGCTGCACACCAATGTGAGAAGTTGGCCTGGCATATGCTGTCCACTAATTATAGTGGGCACCTTGCACCAGTCCAAACAACCCCTTATTGGAGATAGGTTAAAGACAACCTTATTGAAAGCTATCCTAGTGGTAGCTATGGAGAGCAGCCTTCAGGCTAAGTCTTGAAGGAATGTAAAGCAGCTTGTTTTACCAGTCTATAATCTCTTGAGTGACCAAATGAAAGAGCACCACACCAGGTATATATTCAAAATATATGTATTTTATTGCTAAACACACCCCTCTAGTCTCTTTATGAGGCTAGAGTTCGAAGTACATAAGTTATAAGTTATCAAATCACAGTAATAGCACAAATACACGTTTGGGCCCCAGGGGCGTACCAAACCATATACCAATAAAGTGGTATGCGAACCACGACTGAACTAGACACTAGGCCTAGAGCCTCTAGAAGTGCTTGGACCACAAGGAACCACCCAAGGTAGTGACACAGGGGACCTACGGGAGACGCGTGCAGTGTAAATACACAACCACGATACGCCGTTGACTTCTATGGAGAAAGTCGGGATCGGGAAATTAGAGAAAAGGGACACTTAAAAGAGGTCTAGGACAAAACCCTTTGAGATCTAGGACTTTGAAGAGTCTCTACCCACGGGAGCACCGGAGTACTCGTGTTACCTCAACCAGGAAGCCGGGTGCATAGGTGCCTTTCGGGGTCGGGTTTCGTCGTCGATTCGAATGGCGATCTGCTGCAAAGTGCTGCTGGCGGCCAAGAGAAAAGTGTCCGGGTGGATCCAAGAGTGGATCGGAGTTCTGAAGAACCTGAAAGCAGAGGGGACAGAGTCTGGGTCACTAGCCAGTGACCAGGAAGGCGATGGACAGATGCCCACCGATGTCGAGTGCTTCAGGTGCGTTGACGGTCGTCTTGACTCTTCAGCCACGAGGTCCAGGAGGCGTTGTCGGCGACCAGGAGCAGGATTCGGGCTGGTACACGATGTCTGTCGAGTGCTGAGGTGTCGGCGACCGGATTGGACCCAACAAGCCTTGGCAACGGCAAGTCTCGGTGAAGATGTAGATCGTCGATGGTGCAGACCAGCAAGGTCTGTGGAACTCACCCAGCGAGGGTAAGTGAGGGCAGGCCTGGAGCAACCAGGATGCCAAGTAAGAAAAGGATTGGCCTTCGTTAAGGGCTACTAGCCAACGGGCTAGCGACCGCGAAGGAGCCTCGTGACGCCGCACGTGGAGCTGGCTTACAGGACACTCGTGGAGTGGGGGCCAGTGATCTTCGGTGCAGGGGGTGTTGGAGGCTAGGGCTACTCGGAGCCCAAAGCACGACTTCTTGGGAGACCCAGAAGAGGATGCACTTGCAAATGTGCTCGGTGTCCAGGGGTCACGGTCTCAAGTCACCCACGATAGCCACGGGCCTCAGCTTTGCTGGGGACTCAGGGTAGCCTCGGGAAGTCTGAGAATCCACCTCTGGTGATGCGATGACTTCGGCGTCCGACGGGAGCTTCAGAAATGCGAACCGGACAGATGCTTCTTTGGTGCCTGCCAAGCAGGGGAGTCACTCCTTGACCCCAAGGGAGATTCTTCTGTCCTCTAATCGTGAGTAGAGCGTCGAAGGTCCAGGATTCAGGTTCAGAGTTTCGTCCAGGGATAATCTAAAGTCCTAAGGACTGGGTTCCTATACTTATACTAAGGATAGGGGTTGGACTACTCTGTGGCCCCACCTATGGGTGGGTCAGGGCAGAGGGGTGGCTACACCCCTTTCCCTTTGTCCAGTTCGTGCCAAAGCAGGGGCTGGAAGCCCCTGATCCGGTTTGAACTGGGGTATGCACAGGGACACCAAATGTGCCCCCAGTGCAGGACTTCAAAGCACACAGATGGTGCTCCCGCCCAGCCCCAATACACATTATCCTGTCTGGGGAGGTGGTCACACCTCCCTGGGACAGGAAACCTATTGTCCAGGCCTCCCCTGCCGGAGTTTCGTCCAGCAGCAGGAGGCCAGACTCGTGTCTGTGGCAGCAGCATCCATTTTGTGATGCCAGGGCTTTGGAAAGAAGTTACCGGGTTAGTCAGAGTTAACATGTCTTTCCCTCTAGAAGGGTGGAATGCTACACCCCCCCCGCCAGAATTGGCGGGGGGTAGTATTCCAAGATGTTTGACACCAAACACGACATGTTTAGGTGCAGCCATTCCAAAGTTATCATTTTACCGCGAGGTTATAATGCGCTTAAGAGTATATGGTCAGGCTGCACTACAAACAGCATCAGAGATGGTCTCCGAACGCTGCAGAGGGGCCCTGCTCATGCAGGGGCACCCTCTCACATAGGAACCATGCACTCTGCCTTTAGGATTGATAAGGCATGCCTTAGGAGTGACTTATAGGTTTATATGTGTGTATGTATTTAGTGATATAGGTAACCTATATCACAGTAAGGAGTGCATGCACCACCTTACCCAGGCTGCAGTAGCAGACCTGTGGTGTCAGTTTGGATGGTCTTCCAGGGGTGGCATAATACATGCTGCAGCCCCTGGTAGGCCTCTGAGGTACCTATGCCCTTGGTACATAGTATACCATATACTAGGGACTTATAAGGGCACTCCAGATTCCAATCAGAGATGTGCCTAAGGCACATGGAAACCTTTTTACAGAGAAAGCAGATAGACTGGGGCCCTGAATAGCAGGATCCCAGTCCAACTAAGTCATAAACCAGCAAAACACCATAAAAAAAGTGGGGGCAACCATATAGTCAGATTCCACCTTCCTACAAGCATTCTACTAGATGTAAAAACCAGCCTTAAAGTGATTGACAATAAACTAGACAAGCTCACCGCCCAACTCGACCAAGTACGGAAATGGGTGGACACCCACGAAACCCACATAGACCAACTGGAAAACAGAATGTCTGATGCACATGATTATCAAGTAGAATCGAAGGAACACTTATTACACATGGGAAAGGTCTTAAACATTATTAAAGCCAAAAATGAAGATTTAGAGGCACGATCGAGGAGGAATAATATCCGCATTACTGGCATACTGGAGACCACCGCTATTTCTAAAATGCAAACGTATGTCGAGGTCCTCCTACGAGAATTATTCGGACAAGACCTACCTACTATGTTCATAGTGGAAAGAGCACCATCGGACTCTGGCTCCCAGGCCTGCAGTGGGTGCCACCCCCAGACCCATTGTCGCTCATTTGCTAAACTATAGATACAGAGATGTGGTCCTGCGGAAGGCCAGAGAGAAGGGTAATATAAATAATCAAGGGAACAATATATCCTTTTTTCCGGACTTTACACTCACAGTGCAAGCAGCCAGACGTGAGTTTGGGCCAGCTAAACGTCTCCTACAAAAATCCGGCACAGCCTGCGCACTCTTCTACCCAGCAAAATTGAAGGTCACACATGATGGAATGGCGCATTACTTTACTGATGCAAAATCAGCGCTTAAAATCGCCAGTCATATTGACAAGTCGAAACAAAGCACTATATCCCAAACTAGTCGTAATGCATCTGAAGCCACCCTGAGCGACAATGACTGAAGCTTGTCAACTCATCTGATGCACTCAAGCTACTGCTGATAACTAATATAAGGACCGTAATAAGGTACCAGGACGGGGGGAGTAATCCAGGGTAATGCCTCATTGAACTGCTGGACACAGCCAAGAACAATTGAGGGAGACGCACCCTATAGCCACTGACTTATGGTTCAGCCACCCTTCCTCACGGTAGGGTAGTTCGCCGGCGACCCCATGCCCCCGGGAGATCTCCCTTGGGACTGTACAAATGTTCATTGTACTATTTGTTGTACTGGGGGGGGAGGGTTCAATTGCACAACCTTATCGGGGGTTGGTGTGGGTGGAGGGAGGAGGGGAAGTTAAGGGGTTGTTATTGGTTCCCTCGGAAGCAAACAGCCAGCACTACATGGCAAATCTGACAAGTACACATTATACTACGGACGCTAAGCGCACTAAACACTATGTTAGATCCTTCAGCATAATCTCAGTTATAATTAGTATGCAGAACAAATCCCTTAGAACCACATCGGAAAATTCCCGAAAGCTACATGCCCGGCCACTAATTGACTGAGATGACAACCTACAATTTTCTAACCTGGAATGTTCAGGGTTTAAACAACCACAGAAAGGCACGACTTGTTCAAGCTTACCTCACCAGACAAAATGCAGACATATGTTTCCTCCAGGAAATGCATTTAAATTCCACTGACTCCAGTAAATTGAAGCATAAACAATGGAGTGAAAGCTACTCCTCTATCTACTCGAACTATGCGAGGGGAGTTGCAATTTTAATACGTAGAGGAGTGGACTGGACAATGACACATTCACACACTGACACAGAGAGAAGATTTATTATATTAAAAGGGCCCCTGGGCGGAACAAAGTTAGTCATGATTGCAATCTATGGGCCAACTGTAGATAATCCTGATTTTTTTTATGAGGTTTGGGCTATGGTGGTTGCACTAGGTTGTGATACTATTGTATGGGGGGAGACTTCAATGCAATCTTATGTGATGAAATGGACAGATTAGGCTCCCCGCGCACCCTTCACCCCGTTCATGCCACGCACTCAATACAATTATGTCAGATAATCAACTAGTAGACATTTGGAGACAGAGGAACCCTCAGAGCAGAGAGGGAACTTGTGTCTCGGCACAACACAACTCCTGGTCCAGACTTGACCACTGGATAGTAACGGGTGACTTAGCAACATTGGAAGCAATGCATTTACCAAGAACCTTATCTGATCAGCCCCGTGCACCCTTAAAGTGACACTCCCTACGTCAATTAAACGCGAGTTCGTATGGAGGCTTCCTCCCTATGCTTTGCTTGATGCGGCATTTCGGGAAGAAATATGAGAAGATATCGTTGAATATTTTTAATTGAACCAAGGCTCAGTATCATCTCCCTCAACACTCTGGGAGGCCTTCAAGGTCGTAATCAGAGGGAAATGCATCGCCCGACAAGCGGGAGTGTTAAAAGCCATACGACACACTATTCAGAAGTTGAAATCCGATATCAGAGATATGGAACTCAAATATTTTTACACAAACAACCCATCGCACTTAGCACCTATACGTGGGAAAATTTCAGAATTCGAGGAAGAGGCATACAAGGAAATAAAATTCCTGGGGAAATATGCCACAGCTAGGCGTTATGGGGAAGGCGACAGGCCAGGCAAAATGCTGGCCAATATCCTCAAGCCCTTGCATAGCTCTCCATATATAACGGAAATTCTTGACAATGATGATAAACCAATTAGAGGCCCATAGGAGATACATGACTACTTTACAGAATTTTACACCTCGCTGTATACCTTCACGACACCCCAAATAGATAGCGAACTCACAGCTTACCTAGATTCACTGGAACTACTTTGGCTCTGTAACGCACATCTGGAATACCTTGATGAGCCCTTCACTGTAGATGACATTGTGCAAGTGATAAACAGTCTCCCAGCTGATAAAGCCCCGGGTCTAGATGGTCTGACCACTGCTTTCTATAAGTGTTATGCCACGCTCCTTGCACCTCATCTCATGGAAATGTATCAAGATTCGTTACAGAATGGCTCACTCCCCCCAACTACTCGAGAAGCAGTTATTTTAACGTTGCTTAAACCTGGCAAACCCCCGGATCGTTGTGACTCGTATAGACCTCTCTCTCTTATAAATATCGATAATAAAATCTATGCAAAACTTCTTGCAAATAGACTACAACCTCTCCTACCGCTTATCGCCAGACCTGACCAATCCGGGTTTATACCGGGGTGATCTACATCGCATAATCTGAGGACCTTTTTTTCAGTGTTACATCAGCTCGAACCCCAGACCCCAGCCTAGGCGGCATTCCTCGACGCCACCAAGGCCTTCGACTCACTGGAATGGCCGTATCTGTTTACCATTTTGGCCAGATTGGGATTAAGCCCCCCTATTCATTAAGCAAATCAGGCTACTGTACTCAAAACCGACCGCTAGATTACGTGCGAATGGGTTGGTATCGGCTCCATTCGACATTACACGAGGCACCAGGCAGGGGTGCCCTTTGTCGCCCCTCCTGTTTGCCATTGCTATGGAGCCCCTCGCCGCCAGAATTAGACAACATCTTAAAACGCACGGGTTAGACTTCTCGACTAGAGACCTAATTATTTCTTTATACGCTGATGACATCACATTATATCTAAGAGACCCGACAAAAAATCTAAATCCAGTCCTCCGCGAACTCACCAAGTTTAGAGGACTATCAGGCGTGCAAATCATCTGGGCTAAATATACCTTACTCCCACTCACACACGCGACGGTCCCCTTTGAGCCGGACTATCCCATCCAGTGGGCGTCGGGCCCGGTCCGATACCTGGGGATATGGCTGAGCATTAGCATACAGGAACTCTGGGACATGAACTATGGACGCACAATTTCATGCCTAGAGGGAAAAATTGTCATTTGGTCTAAGCTCCCAATCTCACTGGCCGGTCGCATTGCGATTGCCAAGATGATAGTATTGCCTAAATTATTATATATCTTCGCCAACCTGCCGTTACAACTAACCCAGTCTTTTTTGAAAACTCTTAGATCATTAATGATTTCACTTGTATGGGCGGGGAAACAGCTCAGGGTGGATTGGGCGCACCAGACCTAGCCCTGTATGCTTTTTGCACGCAGGCACAGTATCTACACCATTGGATGTTTCCAACCCCTTTTCAGCCCCATGTGGCAGTCGAAGCTGACAGCGAAGCCCTGTCGTGTAGTTCCTATATACCCTATACAGGATCTGCGCGTTTTGGATAACAAACTGTGGGTTTGGTGGCGGACTGATTCCGTGCACCCCCACCGGATACGTTAGCCTGTTTACATTAGCTACCTCACAATGCCACTAGAGTCTCCTCTTATCGGGGAGAGAATAGTTCTTCTTAGTAGAAGTAGGTGTCTGCTTAGAAGTGTCCTTTTCAGGACTGCCCATCAGGTGTGGTTTTAAAGTTTTCCCACCCAAACTGTCTCTACCTAATTCTGCATACACAGTTTCAATTATTTTGCGTATTTCATGTTGTTGATCCAAAGGATTGAACTCCCTTAGGCGTTGGCGGATAGCCACTGAAGCTGCTTCCCCTTTAATGTTAGCTAGTATTATGGCTGATACCTGGTCATAGTTACCTAGTAACTTCATCCCCAAGTTTAGGGCAGGCTCTGCTCCGTACTCGTTTTGTATCTGTCTTAATACATCAGGTACTACTGCTAATGACGGGATACCATGAGTTCTGGTATATATGGCAGCAAAGACTGTACCCCAAGTGGTACAATCCTCTAACTGTGGTGTTATCCCCATGGGCAAGCAGATTGTTCGCATTCTGTGATTTTCATACGGGGTAATATTCGGGAAGACTGCCTCTAGCTGAGTTATTTTCTGAGCTACCCAGAATGGTATTTGTTCACGTTTTGTGGGCATTTTACCCATTACCGCATGTAACGTTTGTGGTGTGATTTTAGTTGCTGTACCCTGAATTTGAGTTCCATTAGTTGCAACTATTGCTGGTTGGACTGTTAACGTCCTCATGACGAATTGCGTCATGTTCATGTAGATTTTAATTAAATCTTTGTGTTGTATGAGTAAGTCTCCTTGTGGCATTGGGTCAATGTCAGGATGTGGTGTGTAGGCTGCTAATATCGGCCATGTTGCCCCTTCTCTTCCGAGCGGGCCGAGTCTTACTCTTCTTCTTATGTGGGGTAGGGCGCCTTTAAACCAGTATAAGTGTTCCTGGTAAGTGAGTGGAACCTCTATGTCCTCGAACAGACAATATTCCATTGGTGCATCTCCTTCGGTGTAAGAATGAAATGTTTTTGTTCTTGCATTTGCTGCTGGGAATGTAACCCGTGAATAAAATACCTCTGTACGGTTTGATTCGTGTGCCTCAATCACGAAAATTACCATGCCACCCCTAGCTGACAAACCATTCTCTAGTAGTCTCAGGGTGACTGTATTTCTAAAATTTGGTGCAATTTGTATTGTGCCTGCATCTTCCTCCTCTGTGAGGGGCAGTACTTCTTGCAGTGTGTCTAAGTTAGTCATTGTTTTTAGTACACTAAATAACTTTTCAAGGGAACCAAGATAAGGTGTTTATGCCCAATTTTAGGAACAATGTCCTTCAAGCTTGATTAACCAACAGCCAATAAATAGGATTTTTTTGCCTACTCAGCTGTGGCGGAGTTTGTGCCCACCCACTCCAGACGTCTCTGGTGTTTTGTGAGTAGGGGTCTCTGAGAATAGCACGACTGAACTACTCAGATTCTACTGTTAAATAGGTACCATGTCGTGTAGTTCCTATATACCCTATACAGGATCTGCGCGTTTTGGATAACATAAACTGTGGGTTTGGTGGTGGACTGATTCCGTGCACCCCCACCGGATACGTTAGCATGTTTGCATTAGCTAGCTCACAGTGCCACTAGAGTCTCCTCTTATCGGGGAGAGAATAGTTCTTGGCAACCTCAGAACATGACAACCCTGATCCCCCAGAATCGTGGAAACTATATACTACTTTTCGCTCAGTCACTCGTGCTCACTTAGTTCGTCTCAGAGATACACAGAATAAACATACTGGGCGTTTGTCAATAAGGATTTATTGAACAGTTGTTATTCTAGTGTAGAATAGATGAGCTGCAACAACCATTAGACAGTAGCAGAGATATATGATCAGCAATACTACAAAAGTAAAGGAATGGTATAGTTCTACCATCTTGCAGAAATCATGAATATATACATGTACATAAAACACATCATTAAAAGTGCAACCTAAAAGTGCGTAGTCCTACCATGTCTCCCTAACTAGATGTACCTAAATGTATCTAGCATCTGTGTAGGTGTTATGCCAAGAATCCCTCTAGGATCTAGTCAACCCCCATTACCTGAGAGTTAGAGAATGTGGGACCCCATCCTGGTCTCGAGTTGGACACCCCGCGAGGGATGTTAGACCACTGCTAGCTGGAGCGTCTGCATGCAGGAACCTCAGCGTCTCTAGTCAGTGTGTCAGCCGGGAAGTCACGGTCTCCTCTCTCTTTCTAAGCAAGACATGATGTATATATACCCATAGGTCTCCCCAGGGGTCCTACCTTGCTGTGTTACTGTGTCGGCCTAAAAGGATGACGTTGGGCCTGAACTTTATACAGAGATATTATACAGGAGATGGTAATCCTACTGTTAGCCCTGCTGTGCTTCCAAGAAGCCTCATGCATAATGTATGAGAATCGAACCAGGGAAAAACCCGCGTTCTGAATGCAGTGTCATATCTGGGTAAAAGGTCAGCGCCTAAGAACCGTTATGTATGTAATGTAGGGAAGGATATAGGTGAAAGGTTGCAGTGTTACCTGCGCCTATATAGGGTACCTATATGGAATATAACAGCCCCGGTACCACTAAAGGTGGCTCTGTATCAACCCTATAGATGACAAAACGCTACCTTAAACACAGCTGAAACACTGCCCTGGGCATGGGACAGGCTCCGTAAACGTGCGGGGCAATCGATATTATATGCACCATCCATCACACTTGCTCAAAATCTACAGCTGCCAACACTAGGCGACAGGGGAAACTCTGCACGTGCGCACAGCTTGGGCTGGGACACATTCGCTGACCTATACCCGAATGATACATTTATTAACCCTCCCACAGCTGATCTCGATTTGGAACTCCAGATTCTCTGATTTATTATTATACTACAGTATCAGAGATACATGTCGTAAACTACATGACACATTACCGTCCCCCCCAGTCGCACGCCCGGCCTTAGAATTAATGCTCTCCAATCCATCCCCTAGTAAACTTATCACAAGACTATACAACTCTATGCAACGTACATCCCCGGTGACTCAGCCCAAGGCCCTAAAGGGTTGGAATTCCGAATTGGAAGACCATATGCCAGAAGATCAATGGCAGTTCTGTGGTAGTCAGTTAGAGATGCTTTCACCCAACTACAAATTACGCCTTATGCACTTTAAATAATTGCATCGCATTTATAGAACCCCCACGCAGCTTAAACGCATGGGACTCCGCCCTGATGCAAACTGTTGGAGATGCAAGGCCCCCAATGCTTCGTTCCTCCACATGGCCTGGAGCTGTCCTGTAATGGCGAAATTCTGGAGGGAGGTATTTCAAAAGATAAGTGAAATACTGGAGATTAATGTAACTCCATCATCTAAAGTAGGCATCTTGGGATATGTCAGGGAGGCCCAATCGGATGTCGCAAGTTACTAGCAATGGTCCTATTACTAGCGAAGCGCAGAGTCGCGATGCACTGGGGCAAACGAACCTCCCCCGTTATTACGACATGGATCTTAGATGTTACATTTTGTCAAGAACAATTGAATACTTACTGGGAATTGTTGCCACTGGCGTCTAGAACCAGAGATATTTGGGAACCCTTCTTGGCTTGGCTGTCTGTTTTTAATTCAGCTCAAGAGCACGCTACAACACTTACCCACGAACTAGATCAAAGTTCCGACTAATTGTTAATTAGGTACCCTATGACATGTATGTCGAGACAACACTGTGGTTCATCTCACAACAGTTTATCACACTATGCAATGCTGCGTAACATGAGTGCGTAACAACAATGCTATGTTATGTCTATATGTGCTATGATATATGATTTAAACATGTGACCAAGCTGTGCTGCTTCCTTTTGGTCTTGTTGTAAAAATTGTTATTCTTTGACTAATGGCTTTAATATGATATATTCGGCAACACATGTGTATATTGAATCCTATGTACTTTTTCTAAATGCCAATAAACAAATAAAAAAAAAAGTGGGGGCAGCACTTTTACCAACTCTGGGGACATCAGCGTTTAACTTTTGCAAACCTTCGTCTACTCCATGTATTTATAGGGAAAACAGGAGTGGAGCAAGAACACATCCCTGCCTTATACCCCGTGTTACTCTGAAACTGGTAGTGCACTGTCCTTCTGTCCCATATCGTACTCTTGTATTCAATCGTTTATATATTTGTGACAGCTATACAATAATGTCATTCGGTGCACCCATGAGAACCAGAGTTTGCCATAATTTCGCATGATTTACTAGGTCAAAGGCACTTGTGAGGACAACAAAACAAAGATGTAAATGGCCCTTTTTTGCAATTGTGTATTTACTGATTATTAGTTGCAGGTTAATACACTGCTCAATTGTCCCCCTCTCCCTTCTGAAGCCGTACTGTGATTCTGTAAGGATTGAGTTTTCAGCTGCCCATATTTCCAATCTCTCCAGAAGGATTCTACCCATCAATTTTGACGTTGTGTCGAGAAGGGAAATAGGGCGATAGCATTTAGCGTCACTTCTATCGCCCTTCTTAAAAATCGGGACTATAATACTTTCCGTCCAAGTTCTCGGCACCAGACCACCTGCTACAGCATTAAACACTTTTTGTAAAATTGGGGCCCAGAGATCCATGTCCATTTTAAAAATGTCTACTGGGACCCCATCGGGACCTGGTGCCTTCCCATTTGCACATCTATCTAGGGCCAATGTAACCTCATCCAGAGTAATAGAGGCCAGATTGGGGGAGTCAAAAGTAATAAAATCTCTGTTGTCTAATGGTGCTGGGATACCATTAAGATCCCTTGTATCTATCAATACAGGGATTTCATTATCTGGGTTAAAAACTTGTCCAAAGTACTTTATCCATTCTGAGGGCTGGACCAAACTCTCAATTTTAACTGCAGAATAATCTTTTAAATAAGGGTGGTTAACTGTCTTCCAGAATAGGGGGCATCCTTTGTATTAGCGGCCTGAGTTCATTTCTCCCATGCCTGATCTTGTATCTCCCTTTTCCTTCTAGTAAGGGTCTGTTTATATATCGCCCTCTGCATTTTGATAAGTTCACTATCTCTAGGCCTAACCTTTAGGGCATTTTTTAAAGATTTATTAGCCTTGGTGCATTGGCAGTCAAACCAACTAACTTTTTTAGGGACTGTCTTCTTATTCTTGATTTTTAGTCCCCCGGAGATTACAGAGATAATATTACAGAAGGCTCCAATGATCTGACAGTCAGAAGAATCCTCCTTATTACAGATCTCGATATCATATTTACAATTGTGCACTAATCTATCCATAAATTTGTTTGGATTAACACCAGACCATTTGATAATGATGCCATTCTCTCTTTGTGTTGATATGGAAGGGGCTAGACAAGGCCCCTCCTGTGGAGTCTCGTTAAGTCTAACAGTTAGGAATAGTGGATGATGGTCACTAAAGCAACTTTCTATCACCTCCATTTTCACTATCTGTCCTCGTCCAAATTCAGAAATCAATATATGATCAATGATTGAGCCCTGTCTATGACCTTCGTAAGTTGGTAACTGGGGTTGTCCTTCTGCAGTCGACTGATCCAGTAATTCAAGGTTATATTTATACATTGCCCCATTAATAGAGTCACCATATAAATTATGTGGAAAATGGGAATATTGTTCACCAGACTCATTCCCATATCCACAATATTTCCCTTCTAGGATATCACATTTCTTGCTATTAAAATCCCCAACCCAGATAAAGAAGCAATCACTTCTAATGTATTTTATAAATAAGTTTAGCTCCTTCTCATGTGCCAATATGACTTGGTTTCTAGTATTATCAAAAACATTATTGTATAAGTTGATTATTACAAAACACTGATTGTCAATAGATAAGAACCACAAGAATTGAAAATAGTGTGAGTCAGTATAAACTTTCTTAAGAGTTAATGAACATTTAACAGAAACTAAAACAGCTAGTCCTCCTTTGGCCCTTCCATTCCGAGAAGGAGTCGCTGGTGTATCAACCGTTGAAAATCCATCAATATGGAAAGGTTCCGTATGCCAAGTTTCTTGCAAGCAGATGATTTGGCAATTACTTATTAATTCAAACCATGCTTCATCATTTTGTTTGTTTTTAATACCCGCAATGTTCCATGTTGCCAACATCAGGTTCTTAAATTGCAAAATTTTAGTTGAGTCTGATACTTGATTAGTTGAAGTAGTGAAGCAAGAATTATGTTCAACAACCTGATGTAGTCAGTCTAAATCACTGCATCTTTTGAGGGGTAAAAATATATTGGTCAATGTAAGTGGTGTATACCGGTCCACTGGGGTTGATCCATTAACTGGATGGCTAAAATGTTCCATACCTGGTTTATAAAAAACCCCTAAGGGAACTGCACTAATAGCATCGTTTTGAGGCCTTATTGGCGTTGCCCCTCTAGTGCATAGCTCTTCAATCAATGCTCTAACCATTTCTGGATATCGAAAAGTTACGACAATGCAGTCCCCTTCACAGAGTTTTGGAGATTTCTCCACCCAATTTACTCTTCTTACCATGATGATATTTTGAGCGAGGGAGTTCGAGTTATAATAGCAGTGTTTAGTGAACCAATGCACAACCTTGTTCTTCAAGTCCCCCCAGGCCTCTTTGGCCCAGTCTATTAACTCTGGCACATTTTTCAAAATGATGGTGTAGGGTGTAGCCTCAGGTGGTCAGTGTAGGGGTCTCTGATGGTTTCTTAATGGTTGATGGGTGGGAGGAAATTTGTCCATATTTTTATTTTTAGTTGTCGATTTTGTCTCACAAGAAGTTGGCAACACAGAATGCCTATTATTCTTGGCCATAGTGTCCATAGTGTTTTTTTCTCGACCCGGTACTACTAGACCTGACGAACCTGATGTGCCTGATAAGATGTCATTAGGCGTAGCTCGTTGGTTGTGTTCCGTAACTATGCTACCAGTTATGGCCCTCGAATTGATTGCAGTGGAGGATTTCTCAAGTAGTATTGATTCTGTAATTAATTTTACAATCTGGGCTACATCGCTCTTAATCTTTATAATTTCAGACAATAATTTCCTTTCGATTGTGTCAATTTTCCCATGTAATTTCTTAAATAAGGGTTCCAGGTTGTAAGGATAGTAGTCAAGACTCGATGCCCTCCCTGAGCCCTTACTCAGTTTCTTAGGCAGTGGCTGTGGCTATTTATAAGGCTCTTTTGTTGTAGCTTTCGATGGTTGTTTACTTTTTTTTGCGGGGGAGTTATCAAGTCTGTGCTATCTGTTAAAACTGATATTTCTAATGGTATGGTTGATACACAGGGTGCTTTACTAATATTTTATGTTAAGACCGTTGTGCCCTTTGGCGGCGAGTTTATGTTTAATTCTGACTCCAGGGCTACTACGTCCGATCTGGTTTCTTCCGTAACTGCGTTTAGGGCTGTCTTTGTAGCTGCTAAACGTTTCTCTACATTAACAATCTCATTGTTAATTAGTCCCATTGCGGTGTTTAAATAATTAGTTATGGGGGTGCTTAGTCTGGCGTTTTTGTTTATGCTGCCCGACGAGACGACTGCGAGTTTACGGTTTCCCATGATTAAAAACAAAAATGAAAACCACTAAGGAGCCCAGAGCAGCTTTTAAGCACCTCCTGGCGCAGAGGAAGAACGTGGGCGGCTCCTGCCGCTATGCCCGGTGGGGGCTGTGGTCCCCCCAGCGAAAGTTCAAAGTGCAGCAATGACGGGCTCCTCTGCCGCAGGAGCCCCGAGCAGCTTTTAAGCGCCTCCTGCCGCAATGCCCGGTGGGGGCTGTGGTCCCCCCATCGAAAGTGCAGAGTGCAGCAATGACGGGCTCCCATGCCGCGGGAGCCCCGAGCAGCTTTTCAGCGCCTCCTGGCACAGAGGAAGAACGTTGGCGGCTCCTGCCGCGATGCCTGGTGGGGGCTGTGGTCCCCCCAGCGAAAGTGCACAGTGCAGCAATGACATTCAACTCTTTCCTGCTTTATTTTTTGCGCAAATAGACAAATGCCTTACTTATTTTCAATAAGTAGTAATTTCCCTGTTGTTGAAATGGGGGCTGTTGTGTTAGTGGGTCAGAATCCTGTGGAGTAACCAGACTTTAGGGGCTCCCATCTCGAAGAGTGAGTTGAATCAAACATATATCAATTTTTGGGCACCTAGAGAGACCAGGGGTGACTTTAATGTTTGATATCACTGCATCCTTAAATTACAATGTCTCTGGAACATTAAGGGCTAGGAAGAAGGTTGAAATGGTTTCACCATCACAATCACTGGACACTGCCAATGGAACATAACCCCAGTGGGATGAGCATGAAGAAAACCTCTCTATGCTGCTCTGGGAATGGAAAGGTGTTAATACAGGCAACCAAAGAGCACAGGGTGGGCTCAGACTGTGCAGGTTCACAACAGGTGCAGGCAGGCAAGCAATCCTACTGCTCCTTCACTGCGGAAGTACTTTGGTTTTTGGGCTCTAGCCTGCTGACTGTAATGGTCTCATGGCTCCTGACACAACTGGAATTCTACACAGATATTATGCAGGTCTGCCTGGTCTGTCAGCTTCTCTCTACACTAAATAGTGTAGGTGCATATTTCCTACTCGGGAAAACAGCAAGATTCTTCAAAGAATGTGATTTTCAACTGTAACCCCTGAACTGTCCATATTCTTGATAGGATTATTTATATTAGCAAGTTCTGAAGCCCCTTTAGTCCAGATAAACACAAAAAATCCCGGGACGCTATACTCTATGGCTGTCATTATGGGAGGACATTCCCCGTGAATTTGATAGGAAGAAAAACCCATTACAAAGCACCTGAAACTTGGGTTGCATATGGAAATGTTGAGAATTTGACATGAGCCTAATAACTTACTTTGTCACGCCTACACTGTTTGAGCCCTGAGGAAGTTCAAAAGGTATTTTGAACAAAACGCGTTGGCTGGACAACTTTTGTTTATATGTGGAACTTTGTATGATGAAATGGAATCATAAAAAAGAAAAAAATAAGGTATGCATTTATTATTCTGTTAAACACCACTTGGAACATCATTTGGATACAAACATTTCTACCGGTGTACCCTCAGGAGTAAAGTGGAATTCATTCCCCAACCAGTAGTGCTCCATGATCCGCGTTTGCAGAGTGGTGGATAAAGGGAGCACGGCCTCCGACAAGCCCTTAGCAATCCCGCTGGGTGGACTTACTGGCGGTAACAGGAGGGGTTGTTCGCCCCCAAGGACCATCTGGAGACAAGGACCCCCAACCAGCAGTGCACCAGGAGGCCTGTTTGCAGAGTGGTGGAGAAATGCGGCGTGGACTACGGCGAGTTGCCGGGTTTTATTTTTATTATATTATCATTTTTTTCTATTTTTAGGGAAGGGGGCTTAGCTCCCCTTCCCTGGGACGATTTCGGTTCCGGGGACCCCATCCCTGAGGCAAGGCATTTTTAGAAAGGAGAGGGGGGCCGATTTCAGCCGCAGGGACCCCATCCCCCTGGGCCTGGCCTTTCTTTTTTTGTTTTTCAAAATTCTTTTTTAAAAATGTTATTAAAGGAAGAGTGGCCACACAGTCCCCATCCCGGGCAGATTTCGACCCCTTGGATCCCAACTCCTGGGGGCCTGCCCCTTTTTCTTTATTTATATATTTTTTTAATATTGTTTGGGACACGTGGCCTCCCTCCCATGCCGATTTTGGCCCAGGGGACCCCATTCTCCGGGGCCTGGCCTGTTTACTGGGTGCCCTGGTCCCTCCCAGGGCACCCAGTAATTTTTGTTGAGTACCGCAGGGGGAGCTTGAAGGCCCCCGCAGTCCCTGCCCGCTCGCCGCATCCTGCGGGAGCTGGCATTGCTTTTGACCAGAGGGAGCTGCTGAACATGCACCTCCCTCTGTGCAAAAGCAATTCTGCTCCGCTTTCAGCAAGCGAGAGCATTTTTAAAGCTCTTGCTTGCTGAAAGCGGAGCGGTGTTTGCTATGGCTTGGTGGAAACGGTAATGCTCCCGCCAAGGCATAGCAAACACTAATGTCCATGGGGTGGGCACCCCGGGACATTGCTGGAGCCAGCCCTGGGGGCAGCAGTCCCCAGTGCCATCTACATTTTTACTTATTTTATTTTTTTGTTTTGTTTTACGAATAAATTCTGACAGAAAACCATTTATTTTCTTGTCTGTATGTATTTTTAAATGTGGATAAAAACGGAAATTGGGTGCTTTTTGAGTGATTCTAAATACACATCTGGGGGTGGGTGACAGATGGCTTCCTGCATACCCTCTAGACAGCCACACACAAAAGAAGGGTAGGTGTCTAGAGGGTAGCCATCTGCATGTTGAGGAGTCATCTTGAAGCAGGATGGGAGGGAGGAGCTGATACTTGTCACCTGAAAGGGCTGGGTCCTGTCCCCACACAAAGGGTTGCATACCCCCCTGTAGTGAGTCTGGAGCCAGGGCAGGAAAGGCAGGGTCTTGTGCACTTCAAAGCATCTCTTTGAAGTCTCCCTACTTCAAAGGCTATCCTGGGTATAAGTACTTGACCTCTGACACCATGAACTCAGAACACTTCTGGAACTAACGACATTCTATCAGGAAGATGGACTGCTGTGCTGCCAGGAGGTACTGCCACTTTGCTGAACTGCTTTGCTGTGTTGGCCTGCTGCTTCTTGCCTGGGTGTGAGAAGGACTGGACCTGACTCTCTACATCCCCAGAACCTAAGGATCTTCAAGGGCATGTTGGCTTGCACCCTATTTTGAAGTCTCAGGGCCATCAAAAACTTCCTACAACTCTGCAACAGCACCTGGACTCTGCAATCTGTGAGTCCTCCCTTGCTAAGTGGTGCCAATCCAGTCCTGGGCCCATGAAAGTGGCTTTCCTGATCTAGCAGAATCCACATATCGAAGACTGTGCACCAGTCGGAACCAACACATTTCCTACGCAGTTGCTGCTCGACGACATCACTTCAACAGACTGGACGACCCGACGACAACTGACTGCACGACTCAACGATGACGCATTGCCTGCATCGCAAAGGGATTTGTCGAGGAGGCTTTGCTGGCTGCGCGGATCGGAGCCGACACATCGCCTGCATCCAAGGGATCGAAACAACGCATCCCCTCCTCTGCTTCTCTCATCGGGTCCTCCACATTGACGCATCCTCCATCCAAGGTACTTTTTCAGCGGGATCTGCGTGAGTCCTGTAGCCGGCCTACTCTCCATTGCCATCGGCCTGAACTTTGGATTTACCCCTGTCTAGCGTGACCAGATGTCCACGGTTGGAGCTTTATGACTCTAAGCACTATAATTTCATTTAATATTTACAAATTCATAATTCCGGATCTACCTATTGGATTTTTGTCATTTTGGTCTTGTTTTACTCATAAAAAATATTGGCTTTTTTCTAAACAGGTGTGGAGTCCTTCTGTGATGTTTTCACTGTGATACTGTGTATGTTGTGCACAAATACTTTACACATTGCCTCTTAGTTAAGCTTGACTGCTCTGTGCCAAGCTACCAGAGAGGGGGGACAGGTTATCTTTTAGTGTGTATCAAGCTTACCCTGACTAAAGTGGTGGCTCCTGCTTGGACAAGGTCCATAACTTTGCCCACCAGAAACCTCAATACGAACATTGGTGATCAGCAGTGAGGATAGGACTTGTATTTGCGCAGTACCATACAATGATTGATGTAAACTACTATCCAC
Source organism: Calotriton arnoldi (assembly GCA_963921515.1). Taxonomy (NCBI): domain Eukaryota; kingdom Metazoa; phylum Chordata; class Amphibia; order Caudata; family Salamandridae; genus Calotriton; species Calotriton arnoldi. Next base: position 1,056,429 of record CAWUFW010006552.1, read on the forward strand.
ACCTAAGACCCTTATGAGTTTAAAATTCTCCTTTTCTCTCAATTAGTCATTTTTCTAAATTTAACCCCTGCTTCATCATCTTACACCCGAGACTTTTTTATTTGCAGTAGTGGTACCTTGCCAGAATGGGGTTAACGCTTGATCTCAACTGCCTGTCAATTTACAACATGAAGGAGCTGAAGGATTTCTGCAGGGAGAGGGGGCTGGCTTGATCTGAAGGGCAATCAGCAAGAAAAACAAAGTGCAGTATCCCTGCACATAGGTCACATTAAATAGGAAGCAGTACTTTCTCACTAAGCCCTCCCAAAAGGCTGCCATCTCAGCAGTGGGACTCCTAGTTTTCAGGATATCTTGTAAAAGTCTTGCAACAATCATGAAGCATGAAGATTTAAACTGAGCGTTCTGCAAGACCAAAACCCTCCCAATTCACAAAATATTGCAACCTTCTTCTTACAGTACTTGCATACAAACCTTTGTACCTATTTCGCAATTTCTGTATTCAACAAGACAGGCATACGATGTGAAGCAAAACATGTTTTTGCAGGGCAGGGTTTTAACAAGGCCATATGAAAACTGTGTGGATTTTTATAGATGGAGGCAATTTCAACCTTATAGTAACTAGATTTATGACATATGTAGGCTGAAATTTGGAAGATTTGCAAATTTTGTAAGGACCCCACACTTTTTCACCTACAACACACTGAGGTGGAGGAGTTATTGTACGATCAGCACAAACCTATAAGCATTTTTAGATTTTTGCAAAGTATCTTGTGCAGATTTCTGAATATCATCTAATTCAGTTAAATTTCCTTGCACAGCAGGAACTGAGGTTGGCAAACACTGATCCAAAGAAAACATTCGAGAATATTGACCATACATAAAAAAATAAATGTGATCAACCAATTGAGTACTCAGAGTTACTGTATATTTAGTCTGCCAACCACAAAGTCTTGCTCCAATCCTCCTCTTGTGCCAAAGCTTGTTATCTCAGATATGTTCTAACCATTGATTTAATCTTTCAATCTAGCAATCCATCTAAGGATGACAATTGGTGAACAGACAGACTCCCTTATTTAATCCCTACACAGGGCTATCCAGAATTTACACATTAATTTGAATCCTCTATTCCTCAAAAAAATCTCCTAATGGCCAAATATTCCTTTGTCAGTAATGGTATAATTTAGCTCTGCTGATCAAACTTTTTAGAAAAATACGCCACTGGGGAAAACTGATCTGTAATTGGATCCTTCTCAGAATGTTGCAACATTTGGGAAATAGAAGAAGGCTCTTTCTAAAATCAAAATGCCTGATCTCCTTCAGCTGACCAAATCTAATCCATTCCATTCCGTAGTAATTAAGTGATTGGTTTTATAAATTCAGACAATTGATGAATAAACCTCCAATTAAAATTGGCAAAGTCTAGAAAATGTGAAATGTCTTAACTGAAGTGGATGTAGCACATTGCACTATTGCTGTTGCTTTCTTTTCATCTATCATCATGCCATCAGGTGTAACAATCTACCATAAAAACTCCACAGTAGTGCTGTGAAAAGGCATTAATCTATTTTACCAAAATGTGGTGCTCTCTTAAATATTGGATCACAGCCTTGACATGTGATATATATTTTTCCAAAGTGTTATAGTAGATCAAGATATCCTGTAAATAGACAACATGGACTAAATCCAAAAACCCTCAACACCTCATCAATAAAATATTGAAATGCTGCAGAAGTATTGTAGAGTTTAAAAGCCATGATCTTGTATCTCAACAACCCAAATTTTGTATGGTACACTGTTCTCCATTCAACGCCTTCTCAAGCCGTGACTAGATTGTAAGATCCTTTAAGATCCAATTTAGGAAAATTTTAACATTTCTGGTCAGGTCTAACAGAACAGACATTAAAGCAAAGGGATAACGATTTTTCACAGTAATTATATTGCAGTCTCTCCTGCAGATATTCACTTGCTGGACATGCATCCAAACAGCTGTTCTCACAATAGTCGCAATGCAGTTGAACTGTCCTAGCAGCCCAATAATCCATGGATTATGTCAAGGGGTCAACCAAGGCATAAGCAGACTAGGAATGGAGGAGCATTTAATTTTTTTTGCTGATGATGGTTCCCAAAGAAAGCTAGCGAAATCATATGAGTATGACACCTCATTAAACCTGAGGGTAAACTGGACCCAGTCATTGCTTTAACATCCTGAGAAATCTTTTTTATTGACTAGGATTTTTAAAGATTGAGGAAATTTAATATACATGTGATTCCCAAAAGCCACTGAATCAAAAAGCCTTGAAAGTATAGTTTCCTGACTTTATGACAAATAATCTTCAAAGGAATTACCATGTGCGCCACATCTGGCTGCAGAGTACACCCATCTAGGAACTGATTTATGTCCTTTATTCGACAGGGCAGCTTCTTTCATTGGCAAGGAAGCAACCTTGTCCATAGGCAACCTTGCTGCCACCTGACAATTAGAAATCCTGAGTTTACTTTTGCAATCTTTTACTAAATGTCCTGACCTTTCACAATACCAACCTAGACCTTGTATGCACCTTTGTTCTCTATTATTCAGATATAGCCCCTCTAATACCTTCTGACTTCATTGGTTCAGCAGTCTCTACTATCCTACTCTGTTCTGCCATAGGCCTGCCTATTAGTACTTTTGTCTTTTCTGATCCATGTTTAGATTAACGATGATCCAACTGTACCACTATCTCCAGGTCCTCATCACATTTAGTAGAAGAATTAGCCTCCTGTGCTACAACATCTTTGAACTCACTTTGCAGTCTTTGATGAAGTAACTATGCCATTTTTGCTTCTGGCCAACCGGTCTCAACTACCAGTTGACTGAATGTGGTACTAGAGTTGAATAACTCTTTATGACTTTGTTTTTAGATTCAGCAACTCAGTATCTAAAGAAAAAGTATGTGACTTTCTAGCAAACAATTTCCACATCAGGTCACATTAATGTTAGACAGAAAAGAATCAATTCTTTCTACTAGCTAAACCCTCTAATTGGCTGCATTCCCACTTTAAAAGGACAGAACAAAGGACCCTGTGGTTTGATCATCTGGGAGGGTGACAGGTTTGTAAAGACTATGTAATTGACAGTTATTTTAAAAAAAAATGCACATTTATGTTGATATCCAGATAACCTCTCTGAAGGGCTAAGTGTATAACTAGAATCACTGAGGAACAATGATGTGCAGAATATGCAGAATCCCTCTAGGGAGGTGACGGTGCCGAGAAACCTGAGCTCTTGTCATCAGTTGACAAGGGGACTTGACTTGCATCTTTCTTGTTTACCTTCAACAAATTACCTACATTTTCATTAAAGGGGGTTTATTCTAAATGAAGGGTCTTATTCTCTGATTTAATTAACCTGACTTCTTGAGGCAATTTAGATATGACCTCTAAGATGTGAGATAGACTAGTATCCAAGTCCATTGCTGAGGGTGAATGATAACGTGGGCCAGGCAGTCTGTCTGGTTGTTCTAACCTCGTGCACAGAAGCCAATGGAAGTTGTTAATATCGGTGTTTGCGATGTCAAAGTACACCATAATATATGTATACATAACAGTGTCAATTACGATGTTGCTGTACGCTATGACAAATGTACGCATAATAATGAGAATGTCGGTAAATGTAATATCAATGACCGCCATGTTATACACATAAGAAAGAATTTGTATCATTGCTGTTGAAGCCACCCGAGAGGACCTCCCCATCCACCCTGAGTCAGAGATACGTGGTCAGACAGGCCCTGCGAACCAAACCCAAGCCTACCGATTGATAGTTCACAGGTGGGGTTACACTTAGCCCGAAGACAAACACGCAAACAGGTAAAACCCAGATCGATCCCACAAATATGTACCAACACCACCAAAGGTCCGAGGAGTTTGGCTCCAATAAAATAAGTTTGGCCAAAGGGGTGTGCGTTCCCAAAATACCACAAAGTCAGATGCCACATGTAGTTAGAAACACTCAGCCAATCAGAACACAGCATGCACACTACACGCAGTGATTATGCAGTGATCACGCACTCCCCATGCCAGACATCTGGACACATTCACACTGGCCCATATTAAGTCTCCACAAAGTTGAGAGCCACCTGTGCCCCTTATTAGATGATTGAATTTATGATTCATGACTAGGCCCGAATTTACGTGCTCTACAAGAATGTGTAATCGGTTTATTGTACTTCAAGAACTGTATATAATGCCAGCCCAAACCCCTGTTCAGGGACAATCTTCAGACATGCTTCTGTTGCTGCTCTCCCGGCCGCTGCATTTAATTAAACAACTTGAGGCCAATTCACAGAACTAATCTGAGACAAAATCCTAAACTTACTACTTTTGGTATTCACAGAAGGCACTTACGATTTTTGGTATTCACAGAATGCACTTACGACTACTAACTTTACGTCTGCAATCGGGCAGGAATTTCCGCAGTCGGGCCGGAATCTCCGCACCCGGAGCGGGAATCCCGCATTTGTGCCGGGATTTCCGCTCTTGGGCCGGAATTTCCGTTTCCGGGCCGGAATTTCTGATTCCGGGCAGGGATACCCGCATTTGGGCCCGATGATCATTTCAAGTGCCTACCATCCCCCACCATGCTCCAGATGAAGTCAATTAACCCTAACTGCAAGACCAGCACCACAAACCATATAAAAGCAGCATACATTCAAGGAACAGGTTTCACCACAGAGAGTTCTTGTTTTCATTCGCTGTTCATCGCTAGAGGAAAATGTACCAAATCAGGAGGAAGAAGAACTGAGGAGGCCACCATGATTGTGGAGTTCGTTGTGAGGCACCGCAAATGCCTGTATGGTCTCCCACCTTACTGCACCAGTGGCACACAGAAGGCAGCTCTATGGCAGCATTTAGCCACTGCTGTCACAGCGTTGGGGGAGGAGAGGCACACAGTCCAGGACATCAAGAAGTGGCAGGACGAAAAGACGAGGGTGAAGGAGAAGTACTCCAGGATCGAGTTGAACAGGATTCTCCCTGCCCCCAATCTGGAACCCGCCTACGTCTCACCCCACTTGAGGAGGATATCCTACCTACAATCCACCCAAACATGCTCCTTGGGCTGCCTGTGAGTGATGTCCGCAACGTGGTACCAGGTAAATGGGATGACAAGAATAAGTATATGAAAAGATTGTCTGTGTTGCACTGCCATTGTGAGTAAGGAAGTTGTCCAAAGTTTATATAAAAATATAGTCAGTCAGAGGCTCATGTGTTTCCCTCTGTATGTTGCACCACAAGTCCCAGAATCCTTTGTATTAGAAATGGCAAATCCCTCTCCCACTATTGAAAACATGGGCCCAGTACTGCTGCCATATATACCTAACACTGTTAAGTAGCAATTGACAAAGTGCCCCTTCCACTTATCCAGACGCAGATGGGTCAGTCAAGAACGCAATGGGGTGGGGGTTGCGGTGCAGAGGAAAATCAACTGACAACGGAATAGGGAAAATAAATACAAATTATCCAAAAGTAACTCACCTTGTGCCAGCCAAAATCACAAAGCAGAAGGTGAGAGAATCCTTATTTCAAAACATTTCATTCACATATTCCGTTGTTTATTTCCCACCCTGCCACGCCATTACATTCCCAACGCCCCACTGCTCCTACCTGCACCGGCCGTGGCAGTACTTCACAATACTGTTAGCATGCAGAAGATATGAGAAAATGTCTGACAAGTTCCACATGTACATTTTCCATTTGGTGACTTTTCTCTCTACTCACCTACACCTATTGACACATTCAGCCAGAGCACATACAACCACAGTAGCAGAGGTCCCTGCATCTTCTGGGAGGAAACAACATCATCCAGAGCAACGCTTACCACCCTCACTAACTGGTAAGTCAAACTGGTCAGGAGATGACCAAAATGCATACATTGTCAGCAGACAACAGAGGGACATATAGGGCCCGAATATCAAAGGTAACTGGAGAGGAAAAACTAGATTTACAACTATTGGAGTTCTTAATGGACATTTTCCTTTAGCAAATGACATTTGTGAATAGCGAAAGACAAAATATAATATATCTAGGCTCATTATACCTTTGTAATTTGGGAACATTACATGTATTCCACCAACAGTTCCAGAACTGGGAACTTAATCCTGGAATCAAGTGCCACAACAAGTCAAAAAGGAGCCTCCACTAGATTGTAATGGTTTTTGTAGACCAAATCAAGAAATCCAATGTTAATAAATATGACAATGATGAACAAGAAGTGAGATACAATTGTCAGGAGTATTGAGAATGCATCCACTGTCCAACTTAGAATGTTTTTTCTATACATGAAATTGTCCAGTCCACCCAGCTGGTTAGATATGTTTTCATCGGATGGCTTGTTTTTTGGCCATTAACAAAACACGATAGTGGACCTTACCTCAGGATTTGTAGTCGTGTCATTTTGATAGACGTTGCTTCTAGGCAGTGGGGCCATTATAAGTTAAATGTGGGATCACTCATGATATTTAGTGCTACACACTTCTGCAACGGTGGTGCCCACAACTGCTTGTGCTTATCCTTTGTGCCTGAAATTGAGTGCATCACATGTGGCAGCAGAAATGTAAAGTTGCAAACACACTTATCATTGTAGGTCCAATGATGTCCTCCCAGATTCCAACACCCACATTGACTTCTGCTACAAGGTTGGCTGTGACATCTGGTCAGAGACCACACTCTGGGCAGGTGCGGGCCATGGTAAGTAAACCCAAGAATAATGTACCTGAATGCTCATGAAATGTGCCTTTAATCTCCACTGTATGTTGTATGTGTTGTACAACACTGTTGTCCTGCATCACAATATGCTTACACATGGCATTTAAGCACATACCAGATCACACCATGGTGGCTACTGAAAGGATGACACAAAATGTATGCCAAGTGAGTGCAGAATGGACATAAAATAGTACATAGTGTCATATGAAGTGTCCTACACACAACTGGATTGCAATTCAATGATATGAAAACTCTCTTGCAAAATATCAATGGTAAAATCATATTTAAATTGGTGTGGATGAGGCTCCCACTGATGCCAGTTGGGTTCTTTTGAGATGGGTGTATGGGCTGCTAATCTTCAGGAAGTGAATTTTTCAATTAAATTGGCTGAAAAGCACAACGCAAATCCAGTGCAGGCGGCAACTATCAAAGCTTCTCAACTTACCCACAATGTGGGATCCTAGTCAAATGTTGCATTCTGCTTACCTCCTCTTCTACTGTATTCGCATATATAAGTGAGTGGTTGACATATGAGGTTAGGATGTCTGCTGTACAAGACACCATCCGTTGTCAGCTAAGTGCTACCATGATGTTGGAAATGGAGTATGCGAACAGAGGACACTCAAAGGATGAACATAGCAAATGTGTGATCTCTCATTCCAAAATGAGCTTTGTGACTTCATGGGTAGGGAAGCACAAATGAGCCACATTATGTACCTGACTATTGCACATCTCACACATGAACTCTGCAATGCAATGTTTGAACTGATGTGCAAATGTGATACTGGTCCGCCTGGTGATGTACACTCCTTTCGACTTGTCAACAGACAACATTATACTCATGAAACATGTTAGTCCTAATGGTGAAGGTGTAATCAATGTAATGCGGAGGCGTCCTGATCATTTATCCCCTTCCTTGAAATATCAGTAACCTTCTCATACAAGTTTGTCTGTTGATGTGTCATCTCATTGATGTCAGTGCTGTGTGGAGGTAACAGCTGGCAATTGCTGCATGTGAGCAGGGGCCCACATGTAAAGTCCATGAGGTAAACATGCTGCACATTGTCCAGGAATATCCTATCGATGGTCATTGAGAATGACATGTACATGTTAGCTCATAGCTACCATCTGGTGCACTGAAATATGGACATGTATGTCTCATCACAGCTGCTGACAGGATGACACCAGTGCAGCGTACAACACCATCCCGGGGAATGAATGACATCCTGGCTGCAGCAGTGAAACCCTCTCGCACCTGTCCATCAGGTAATTGTTTCCCTATCATAGATCACAAAGCCATGACAAAGATCAAAATCCCCTTCTGCATGGATTCTGCAGTCGTTGTTTACAAAGTTACATACATATTATAAGTGCAACATGTGCCTGTTTGTAAATTAGTAATGCAGATCATTGAGAATGGTGTCACTTCCCTCTACAGCTGCTGGATCGGGGACGGCTTTGTCAACAAAACCTATGAGGAGCATGGTTCAGCAGTTGACATCAGGGGGGATCGCAAAGGAACAGAAAGTTTTGGCTGGAGCTGGTGAGTTTGCTTGTGCAATGTACATCTCCGTTTAACACCTCAGTGCTATGGTGTGTGCTGTCATTTGTAGGGGTACCCAAACCAGGTCACAAGTACGTCATCTGTTGATGCAAAGTACAGTTAATCCAACCCTTGTGTTGCACCACATCTTATGCTAGGTCAATTACTAATACGGTTGCAACCTCTGTGTTCCAGGGGATGATGACGATGAGGAGGACAGACCTTCCACCAGTGTTGGGCGACGGGCAATCAGAGGGGAAAATCCAATGCTCCTCCAGGCAGTTATGTCGGCTGCAAGTACTGCGCAAGAAGAGGAGGAGGAGGAAGTACCTGAGGAGGCTTAAGGATTGGAAGATGATGGTGACTATCTGTTAATCCTCTCCGGGGATGACGATTCTGATGCCATGGACAGAAATCTTCCCACATTGCCCAAATCTTGCAAGGCATCACACCCTCCGCCCAGCAAAGTGCCTCAGCCTCCTCAAAAACAAAAGATTGCCTGTCTCCAGCATAGAGCTAACCAGCCACAGCTCACACGCATCCCAACACAGACATCACTCCCTCACAGCCCTCCCATCCAGGACAGACATGGTGGTTCCCCTACACGCTCCTCCCTATACAGTGTATCCCAGACATCCTCTCTACCATCTGGGGGAAGTACCAACCCTGTTGTGGTGCAGGTATCCCTGGGCACCATTCTCCTGTCCACAGGCTTCCACCTGCCACCCCCCCCTGCTGTTGGACCAGCTGGTCTCATACATGGCCATCCCCTGCAGAGAGGGCCTGCACCTGGCTATGGTGGCCAGTGGGAGCAGGACTTCTTCCAACAGCAGGCAGATGTGAGGCAGGACATTCGTGACATAGGGGCTACCCTGTCAGACATGTATGAGGCCCTGCTCCAAATCCCTCAGGTGGTGGGCAGACTGACCCATGTTTTGGATAGGATGGATAGAACTTGGCAAGACATGTCCAAGAATATCAGAGACATGATATCCATACAAAGGGAAGAGAGTGCAAAACACAATGCCTTGGCCATGAAGATGATGGAGGGCATGCTGAAAGTGATCCAAAGTCTCCCTTCACGGTCAACGCAGGGAGGGGAGCCATCACATCTGCCTGCAGCACATCACACCCACACACCTGTACCACCAACTGCACAGGACCACAGCAAGGGTACACACCCACAACCACGCCCTGAACAGGCACTCCCACCACCTGCACAACCACCACCACCCCCTGAACAGGCACTCTCACCACCTGCACAACTACCACCACCACCACCACCTGAACAGGCACTCCCACCACCTGCACAACCACCACCACCCCCTAAACAGGCACTCCCACCACCTGCACAACCAGCCCTTGTCCACGCACAAACACCAACTGTACATACACCATCTGCCCCTGCATATGAACTTCACCCTGTACAGGCACATGCACAACACCCACCTACATGTAGGCGACAAGCCAGACATGATCCCTCACAGCGATCATCACTTCCGAAATTGCGAAGTCGCAAGCACGATCCCCATTGACAACATCCCAAAAACCAGTTGACCACTGTGAATATGTGTAAATAAAAAGTAATTATCTTCAGAAGTCAAGATTCTGTTGCGTATCATGTCCTGATAGGCAAATGTATAGCAATTTTGGTGGCCTAGAGATGTGAGGATGTATGTGTGTGTGTGACACATTTACAAGTGTAACCCCATCATTGCAACAAGCCATAATGTGCAGAGCAGATGACTCACAAAATACTTGTCCATATTTTGTACAAGACATTCACAATGAAGTTAAACAAGTTAAAGAAAGTAGGATTCAAAAATATATTTTATGTAAATAGAAGTTTGTGATTTGAAAAACAACAACAGTCCGTTTGGAAGGGAGAAAGCAAAACAAATGATGTTCTTGATACAGAAGGAGAAGGGAACTTGGATTGGGGTGGGGCAACAAAAATATAACACGTCAGGGAGCGTCAGGGGAACCAGTCTATTTACAAGGGGAAAAGAAAGTAATTGTCCACAAAGAAAATTCTGTCCAACAGGTCAAGTGTCCTTCTGGTCATCCTCTAATACCACAATGGTCGACCACAATATCTTGGTGGACCGTGTCAGAAGTGCCGGGATCCATGGTCTGGCGTTGAAATGGCTTTCCTCTTTCCTTAGTAACCGCTGTCAAGCAGTTCGGTTGGCTAATTTCTCGTCCAACAAGAGGGAACTAACCTGTGGGGTTCCCCAGGGTTCCCCTCTCTCCCCCCTTCTTTTTAATCTGTATCTTCTACCTCTAATTCGTTCCTTAAGAGAAAAAAGGGTTGGGACATTCAACTATGCGGACGATCTCCAATTGGTGTTTGAAATCGATTCGTCATTATCGACTGTTACCCACTTTCAATCTACCATGATTTTTATTAGTGATTGGATGAATTCCAACCAACTCAAGTTGAATCCCGATAAAACTGAGCTGATTCTCACAGCTGGCCCTTCCAATCCATGGCATTCTAATTTTTGGCCATCTTCTCTAGGTAACCCCCGAAGCCTGCGGACTCTGCCAAAAGCTTAGGCATCGTGATTTCTAGTGATCTATCAATGAATGCCCAAATAAGCTCAGTAGTTTCCGCAGGCTTCTTCCAATTACGGAGAATAAGGAAGATCAGCAGATTTTTGTCCAGGGAAGCTCTGACCTTGGTCATCTTAGCCCTGGTGATCTCCCGTTTGGACTATGCCAACTCTTTATACTGTGGCATTCCTTCTTACCAACTAAAACGTCTTCAGTTGGTTCAAAACCAAGCTGCCAGACTCATTTTTCATCAACCAAAATGGCAGCATGTGACTCCCATAATGAAAAATATACACTGGCTTCCTGTGGCTAAAAGGTGTGCTTTTAAACTGGGTTGCACCATTTTTAAAGCTCTTCATGGTTGCAGCCCTGCTTTTATCTCGTCTATGATCTCAAGATATATCCCCTCCGGGATTTGCGTTCTTCTCATCAAAATTTGCTGACTATTCCTTCTTTTAAACGCAAAAGGCTCGGAGGACTTAGATTTGCTGTCCTAGGCCCCCAGTTTTGGAATTCTCTCCCGGTGGAGATTAGACTGACTTCTACCTACGCACAGTTCAGAAAAATGCTGAAGACCCGTCTGTTTGCCCAATCTTTTAACATCTAGCCTTAGTTTTCTGCGACCTTCTCTTTGCCTCCTCAGCGCCATGAAACCGTATGGTGTACGTGCGCTATACAAGAACTTTTAACATAACATAACACAACATAACAATGTCCAGATCCTCCGAGTCCGATGCGGGCACATGGCTGGCCGGTGCAGGAACAGGCACCACACGGGGGCGGGACACACGAGGAGTACGGGGGGAAACAGTGTGGGGCAACGGACAGGGGGAGACATTGACGGTGGTGTGGGAAGGAGGTTGGACACAAAAGACGACATGGTGGCAGCCAGGGAATTGACACTGGCAGTGAGGGTGGCCAGAGCTCCGGCAATTTCCTCTCGCATCATGCGTATCTCTAGACACATATGCAGCATAATGCGAGAGGACATGTCTGGCTGACCCTCACATACCCACATCAACTCCTCTGGGACAGCCACAGAAGGAACAACACTGGGAGGAGTTTGGGTGGAACATGGCCAAGCAAGTCAACGCAGTCTCCTCCTCCTGCTTCAACACCCTCCGCATGCTTCGCAAGATCTACAGGTGGATCCCGACAGACACAAGAAGAACAGTCACCCAGGCCCTCGTCAGTAGCAGACTGGACTATGGGAACGCCCTCACGCGGGAGCCCCGGCCAAGCTCATCAAGCGACTGCAACGCATACAAAACGCCTCCGCACGACTGATCCTCGACGTACCACGCCACAGCCACATCACCCCCACTTGAGGAACCTGCACTGGCTACCCGTCGACAGGAGGATCACCTTCAAACTCCTCACCCACGCACACAAGGCACTCCACAAAACTGGCCCAGCCTACCTCAACAGACGACTCTTCTTCTACGTCCCCAACCGCCAGCTCCGCTCCGCCGACCTCTCCCTCGCCACCGTCCCCCGCATTCGAAGAACAACCACTGGCGGCAGATCCTTCTCACACCTCGCCGCCAAGACCTGGAACACCCTTCCACTAAGCCTACGAAAGACCCAAGACCTGCTGACCTTCAGGAGGCTACTCAAGACCTGGCTGTTCGACCAGTAGCAGCACCCCCCCCCCCTTCCCTCTCCCCAGCGCCTTGAGACCCTCGCGGGTAAGTAGTGCGCTCTACAAATTCTGTGATTGATTGATTGATTGGTGCCTCAGGTTCGGAGCCAATGTTGGGGTCGACCTGGCAGCTACGATGAGGGGGACAGGTTGCAGGGGATGCAGCTGGAGGCCCAGATGGAATGGGGGCCTCTAGAGTTAGGGAGGGGGTTATGGCAGGCCCATGTTGGGTAGTGGCCTTCCCCGGGGACACCTCGACAGAACTTACTGGTGAATGGTCCGGGTACCATTCACCCCCCCCCTCCACCCCTCCTGGCCAGAGGTGTCCAGTTCTTTCCCCTCCCACTTCAATGCCCACAGCCTCCACCCGGTCCGTAGCACCAGAGTTGTCTTCCTGGTCAGTCCGGGTGGGCGCAATCCCCCTGGATGTTGAGGGTCCCGCCTCATCCTCTTCTTCCTAACTTGTTGAAAGAGGTCGTAGCCGCCGGCGCACCGAAGATGTCCTGCTCTGAACCATGTCCTGCTGTTGTTCCATTTGGCCAGCTGTGCCAACTGAAATGTAAGGAAAATCATGATGTAGTGGTTGTACACGTCAAGACACGACACATACCTAGATGAGCCAAGGTCAGTCTTTGTTTTCCTCTGATCACACTATACAGTTGTCAGTGTTTATGAGCTTACATTACGTGTATGTTCACTGTCATCTCCTGATTTGAGTCTGACATGGACATCTCACGAGATTATTTGTGGCTTACACAACTGTATTGGCCAACCCTCAACTTTGGCATTCTTGTGATCTGTGTGTCCTGTCACTGCTACATGGGCGGGTTCCAAACCCAGTCTACAAAAGGAGATCAGAGAGAGTCCAGATGGTATTGAAAAGGGCCTGTGATATGGAGTCTCTGCACTTTTACGTCTGGACAAATGTTATTTGCTGTGTAGCATTGTATGGGACAAGACAAATGCCGATTGTGGGTCACACATCCACATAGGGTCTGGGCTATTTTGTTTCCTACGTTGTGAGTCTAGCCTTTTGATATTCCCTCACAAAAGCTGACAACCGAGTGCCACATATTGGCTTCGGTGACTGATAAGGTAGTGCTGTGCACCGGTGAACAGTAGTGGGTCGTTGTTACAGCTACCTGTACATGAAAAATGGCATACAAGCCACTGAGGGTAAGACGTGTGTCAGTGGACACACTTGGCAAAATTGGAAACACTTAAGAGTGAGGCAAGGATCTCAAAGTCTGTCTTGACTCCATGGCTCATGATGATCTGTCTCAATCAGAACCCAAACTCACTGAATGCAATGCAAGTCTCAGCATCCAATACCCATTGGCCTCTCATACACATACTGGACAGTGTCTGTACCATTCCTCATCCAATGCACACATCAGTTATGATTCCCTTGGTTCACTGTTAGTGGTGCTGGCAGTGCAAATTTCAGTACAAATGCACGTGTGTGGCTCAATTCCCCAGTTGTCATGAAGAAACTACAACTCCCAGAATGCACTCTGCCCTGTACAGTCCATATGCCACAGTGAGCCTTTTGCTTCATGATGACTGCTGCATAGACACAGAATAGGTGAATGGAGGCATGGGACACACAATGGTACAGCTCTGTCTTCACTCACATCATACTTCCAGACACATATTGCATATAATGCACTTACCAGGTCTCTGCTGCTCATGCTCCTCCAGCTGAGCATGGAGGGTCGGCCAAGCTGCACGCAGGACCCTCCTGTACAGTGTGGAGAGGCGAGGACGATGCACATGGTGCTGGGAAGACTGGCCCAGTAGCTCCTCAGCCTTGTGCCGGGCCCAGCGTTTTAGGCCCTCCCAGCGCTTGCATTCCTGGTGTGAACGCCCACTGCACTGCAGCGCTCACCAATGTCGGCCCATAGCCTGGCCCGGGCTGCATTGCTCAGCTGGTACTCTGGCCCCCCATATAGCTGAGGAAATTTGGACAGCACCCCCTCAGCCAAGAGGTCTAATTCCCTTTCAGTTAAAGGGGGTGCTTTCTCCTCATAACCCTCAGCCATTTTGGGGGAAATAAGCTTGAAAAGAGCAGCAGGATGGCAGAGGATCTGATCTGTGAGAAAGGATGACTCAGAATGAACACAAAATTGCTGTCAACAACTTCCTGTGATGTATTTCCTGTCTCCCACTTCCTGTATATCATTTCCTGTATAAAATAATGTGTTCCGGTTCATTTTCGGAGATTACGGCCCGAAAACGTAATTTCCGGGTCCGGAGCGTCGGGTCCGCATGCGCGTCGCAGGCTCCGGAACCGGAAATTACGTTTTCAGCCGTAAACTCCGAAATTGAACCGGAAATCATTATTTCATACAGGAAATGATATACAGGAAGTGGGAGACAGGAAATACATCACCGGAAGTAGTTGACAGCCATTTTCTATTCATTCAGATTTATCCACAATCACAGATCAAATCCACTGCCATCCTGCTGTTCTGTAGTGGAGAAACCTGATATGACAGTGCAAGAGAGAATCATAGACATGTAACAAAAGGGGGAACAGTCCATTTAATGAAATTTTGGCTTGGACAAGGGGGTGGGGGGCTGACACAACATCAAACCCCAGTTTAGTTTTCTCCTACTTTGCATTATGGTACATGTAGTCCATATTTAGTGCTCAACACAAGAGTTGTGTGTTGTATTACGGAAAATTGGGGGGAAGCAGTGCTGTGTATCCCAGACACATAGTGCCAGATTCACCCATCACATCGTCACTCACGTTGTGGGCCCATCATTTGTGGGGGAGTCAAATCTGTTGAGGGCAAAGGCTCTGAGAATGCAATAGTTATGCCCTTTTGTGATTAAGAAACCCATCCTCATGAGGTCCAGGATGGTCTCTCAGAACATGTAAATTTTTTCCTCTGCGTCAATAGATTCCTTACATGGGCACATGACCTGAAGCACGGTCAATTTTTTGCCTACTGTCAACAGCTGTGGTTTACATGCAGTTAGTGTGGCTTGCAAAGTAGTCTCAGGATGGAATTTTTGGACAGAGTCGTAATTATCCAACTTTCATCACTGACAACAGACTGCAAACCACATTTTGTCCATGACACAACAGGTTGCTCATGTGAAAAACGTGGCAACCAGCTGATCACGGACTTGCATACCCTGACCTCGGTTATGTGCAATGGCCCGGTTTCCCGGATTCAGAGCTAGCTGAGGTACAAGAGATATGTGTAAGCCATGCGTTAAAGCTATGTTGTGCAAAACACAACAGGCTAATATGATCTTGCACACGACTTCTCCCGCAGCCATCCGCCGGGCAAGAGGTGACATGCGTAATACAAAGCTGTCATGGGTACTGCCTGGGAACACTGCATGCACATCAATGAATCTCCCACTGGCATCACAGACAGCTTGCACATTGATGGAATGCCATAGGTGTCTGTTGCAGAAGATGTGTGCAATGCGGCGGGGTGGCTGAAGGGACACATGTGTACAATCAATTGCACCCAGCACACGTGGGAAGCGAGCAATGAGATAGAAATCTCTAGCTGCCCTTTGTCTCATGGCCAGTGTATGGGCCATTTGTATGTGGTGGTGGGCTCTTGCACTGATGCATCTCAGTACCTGATGCAAGCACCGCGACTGGCTTGCCTGGGAAATGCCCACATGGTCACTGGAGACCCTTTGGAATGACCCAGTGGCAAAGAAATGGAGAGCAGAAAGGATCTTGAGATAGGCTGGAATGGCATGGGAGCTGCAGGTCACAGTCAAGTTCCTGCTCCCACTCACATACCATCTCCAAGATGACTTCTGGGGGGAACGGTATCTGGCCCTGACATCTTGGCTGGACATCCCAAATAGGTTGATCCTTTGTCTGAAGATCCTCTCTACTCTCCTCCTCCTCAAGTCTTCTTGCCGCATGGCAAGGGGCAGAGCAACAAACACATTCAGCGACATGTTGAAAGGGTTTGTGTGTGTCTGCTCTGCATTCATACATGCTGCAGGGCTGGGATTGGCTGTAGTGTGTCAGCTGATGCATGGTGGGGGATGGTAGGCACTTGGACAGGTGTGTACCCTTGAGGAAAATGATCAACGGCCAGAGTGCGGGTATTCCGGCCCAAATGCGGAAATTCTGGTCCGGAAGCGGAAATTCCGGCCCGGAAACGGAAATTCCAGCCCGGGAGCGGAAATCCCGGCACAAATGCGGGATTCCCGCTCCGGGTGTGGAAATTCCGACCCGACTGCGGAAATTCCGGCCCGATTGCGGACGTAAAGTTAGTAGTCGTAAGTGCATTCTGTGAATACCAAAAATCGTAAGTGCCTTCTGTGAATACCAAAAGTGGTAAGTTTAGGATTTTGTCTCAGATTAGTTCTGTGAATCGGCCCCCTTGTTCTTGTTTTGCCAAACGCCTCTTGTCTTCATTTTTTCCAAGGTAAATTCATATCCGTGCAACATTTTGGCTAGACAGATAGGAGAGATTGGTTTATTGAGCCCGACTGCTGCCGAAGGACAAGGACCTCTGCCGAAAGGATTCACATCTGCATAAAAAGACTGATGAGTAGATGCCATCATTGATTAAAAGTTCTGCTGAATCTGCGGGGCAGAGGTCCGTCCGAAGCCGCCGTTACAGGATAAGACACAACATCTGATCCTTAGTCCCAACATGTGGCGTGTGGCAAACTAGAACAAGCATGCAGATCACTTTTTCCTTAGTCAGCACGCTAGGGATGGTAAAGGTAGTTTATAGTTTTGTTTGCTTGGACCGCTGGGCGTTACACAGATGGTACGCATAGGCCCTGGGTGTGATATAGGGTTGCTTTTTTATTTCCTCCGCTTGGACCACTGAGCGTTACACAAATGGTATGCATAGGCCCTGGGTGTGATGTAGTCACCACCTTGATCTTATTTTTTAGTGTAAAGGAGTTTTCTTTGGTACTGTCGGTTTCTTAACACTGACAATATCTGAAATAATTGCTAAGTGTGGGTTTTTTTTGGATTGACCTCTGAGCGTCACACAGATGGTACGCATGACCCCTGGGTGTGATATAGGGTGTAATTCCAACAGTGGGGAAAAATTCTGACCATGGTGAATAAGGTGTAGCTTGTGTCTGGCCAGGGAGGGCGATAATTGTCAGGTTGTTCCTTCTTCTTCGTGCAAATTGTTGCCATTTTTGTCCCTGAGCCGATACTGACAGACTATCGGGCTCGCCTAGCTCTGTGAACAGCACAGAGTATTCCCTCTTTATCAGGCAGTAGGATACTTCTCTTCTATTTTCATTTGTGGTTTTTAATTTATGCCTCGTTGATGTTGTGGTACTGTTAAATTTTACAATTGTACTTTATGTAGAAATGTTATTTCCTGTTAGTAAGTTTATGCGTCTATGAAATAGTAACCATTTTTCCCCACAAATTAGTTCTCCATATTTGCGGTTCCGCTGCTAAAAAGCAACTCGTATTACTCTGGACTAACCACTGCACTTTCTTACTGGTTATTATTTCATTGCATTGTCTTTGTCTACTGTTAAATGTTTTTATGTGAATCAGCATTTTCCTTAATAGAGCTCATAACCAGTAGTTGTTGCCGGCACAAACCTGTGTACACAATTTACCCACAATCAGTGTAGAATTTGGAATCATTTAAAGCTCTAGAAAGTCAGAAGTTCACAAACTCTTTAAAATGTTTCCTTACTCATAGTTGAGTCACTGCTTGACCACATGCAAACTAGATTCCCCACACAAGCTAGAGAAACAATAGCATGAGTGGCATGCACATACCAAGGCGCACACATTCCCCTAGCCTGAGGGGGGAACATTCGATACCAACATAATAAAACATACAAGAACACGCATTCAGACCAGATATGTAGGTCACGAGAGGGCTGGAAGAATGGCTCTGTTAAAACTATGAGCTCACTTCAGGGTGGGCCCAACTCTTAGCTTACATACTTACAGGACTAGCGACTTTAAGGAAGAAGGCTCTATTTCTTCAGGATCTGACAGCAAGGGCGAGAGTGCAGGGTGGGCCCCACCAACCCAGGGGAAAAACAGGGAACACACGCCAGAGGCCACCAAGGTACCTAAAGACGCGCTCACCCCACTGTCCGCTCAGGACTGCCCTGAGGAGGGCCACGTGGTTACGATATTAAGAGAAACACCATACAACTTCCTGGTGGATACAGGGGCGGCAAGGTCATGCTTGCGGGAAGGCAGCCCCCATATCAAAAACCACTGCCAAAATACAAGGAATCTCTGGTTTGGTGGCCGAGGTCCCCCTCACAAAACTCTTCGAGCTGGAGATAGGGGAGAATAGGATAAGGGAACAATTGTTTTGTCCTCCTTCCTCCCCGACCAATATACTAGGACGAGACCTACTGTCCAAGCTAAGAATGTCTATCCTCTTCACCGAGAACGGGACGATAGTCTGCTCTTCCAATGGAACCTCCCTCCTAGAGCACAAGCCAGCAAACCACTCCAAAGTCACCACGTGGACACCAGTCAGGGTGATTCCAGTTCATCATGCCCCCTTCAAGAGGATAGTCCTGGAAAATACGGGAAGCCTCTTAGAGCTATGAGAGTTAGTTGGCAGTGGGCAGGTCACTCACACCACCTCTTGGTAGAAACTACCAAAAGGATAGCATGTAAGGTGTGCAAGGAGCAGGAGGCTCATGACAGGCACATGCCTGCTGAATCCTCTGAGGCTAGGTGGGGAGTTGGCCCAAGGCGCATAGGGATGATGACGATATCAAGCAGACCCCGCGTAGCCCCGGGGTTACACAGTTCAGCCTCTGTTCACCTCCCTGGCACCTCCACGAGTGAGGAAGTGGCGCTGGCAGGGTGCCCCGTGCCATGTGGTGCGTTCCCCGCGCCGGAAGCCCTCTAGCTGTTACTAAATACGGGAGCCAGACAAGTGACCTCTGTAGGAAATCTGGCGTGCCGGACAAATTGAATGACACCCCAAGGAGGTGTCCCCACCTGTCACACAGGAAAATTCCCAGGGCCTAAAGTGAACAGGTCAGCATCCATACCCCTCACGCAGTGGTCCTCTTGGAAAGACCAAGAACAGGTTGAGACCGCCCTCAGGAGGGCCATGGTGGCCACAAGCGTATAAGCGGCACCTGGCTTGAAGTAGACTCAATCGCGGAACCCCACAGGGTTCCAACAGAGTGCTAGCACCAGAAGGTAGAGAGGCTGGCAGCTGCCAGATCTCAGAAAATGCCACTATTGTTACAAAAGAAACCACAGGATCGACTATTGTCGCCTAAAAATGTATCACAAGCAGAGAGGAAAAATCCCAGGACAGCCCTCACAGAATACCCATCCTGAAAACCAAGCCCAGAGCAACGCAAATGCATCGTTCAATCAGTCTCAGGGAAATCAGGCAACAGTCACCCTGCTGCCGCAAGGGCTGGGTGGTTGGTTGAGCACATGGCAACAGCCCCAGCAGACAGGGAGCCCAGCCCAGCAAGTACTGGGGCCACGGCAGGGATGGGCGACTGTCTGGAGAGGCAATGCTCTTGCACATTCACAGAATGCAAACATGCAGTAAGTCCAAAACCATTCCCCAACATGATGTATCTCCATCACACCCTTTCCAGATACATTTCCTTACCTGCATTCGCGAACAACTTTAGGGCTGCAGTACACTCTATCGATCGGGAATCCATGTTAGAGTTCTCCATCAAGGTGCCCGCAGGGGCCTGGGCCTCTCTCTGCTGTTTATACCCCGGGCAGGGTTGGCTGGCCACACCCCCAGGGGGGAGACAGTCTGATGAGGGGGCAGGGCAGCCCCTGACTAGTGAATAGAAACCAGCACCCAGGTCCACTCGTCCAAATCCAGCCATGGGCGAGCTATGTAGGTCTCAGCAGCCTCAGGGTTTCCACCAAATAGAGGCCCCTGTACAGTTCTAAAACGAGGCAAGCTCTTGAGTGTCGGAGCCAGGTTTTCCATACACCTAGGAAAAGGATGTTCTTAAAACTCTGAAGCAATCACCTACATGACACCCAGTCCGTAGAGGAAATCCATTAAAGCCATTAGCATTACCCACATTGGGCCGATCACGACGAGTCCAATTAGCGCACCCGACTCTCGTAGAACACACAGCAAATAAGCACAATCCCAGTCACTCCCCTGCAGAGCCACAGAGGGGCCACGAACAACTCCCCGACTACCTCCAGTATACTCCGCATCGGCCAAAAGCATGGATAAACGTCCAACGGAACCTGCACAAAGAAGCCCAACAGTAGCCCAGAAAACCGAAACTTTCCAGAAAAAGGGCGTAACCTAACACCCGACTCCATTAGGGAGAACTTCATTACACGCCACGTGGAGGGAACAGAGGGACATGCATGTGACAACGGAAACATCGACATTACCCACACAGCCCCTAAAAATCATTACACATCCACTTCCCTTCACATTTTACATCACTCCTGCAGGTCAAATGGAAACCCTTCATGCTGATAACACACACACAAACACACATACTTTTAAAGGAAGCAGCCTGGAAAGCAAAGTATGCTCTCCTTTCATAGCGAGCAACCTAACCATACCATTTCCTAAAAGTCCTGCCACCTCCCTCCATTACTCCACTAAAATGTTTTGCGTATAGTGAAGCTACAGAATATACCCCTAAAAAGGAGGCACAGGAATTTCATGAAAACTGTATAATGATGTGTTTTTACCAAGCTAACCTGCAACCCACAGCTCTTTTGCAAACAGGTCTGCAATCGAGCCGCATACGCACCATCGTTACAGTGGTCCGTCACCCCTTCAGCTGAAGCTCCTAAAAGGAATTCAACGAGGCCCAGTTGCTCAAGAACACACACTGCAAGCTGCCTTTACGGACCCATTTTTACAAACAGACTCTTTTTTGCACTGCATCAAGCCAAGATAGTCTTGGGCACCCAGGCGACAGACATCTCCCCTGGAGACAATCCCAAGACCTTCGAATGTTTTCAAAGTTATGTATTTTTTTTGTATACTGTCTAGCATGGGTGCTCTTGCGCCCCTCTGAAGCCAGGAATCTGCCTCTTTTCATGCAACCTACCTCGACATTTTTGCAGCTCTTGCGTAGGGACTTCTCCCACCTCACTTACACTGAACCGAATGCTAGCATTCCTAACACACTACATAGTGCACTCCTACAAAACATATGGTATCACTACAGGACCACTGTGGGCACCCCAACCTCATTTTACATTTGTTCGCTGATTCTCCGCGCGCAGACAGGCTTTACTTTTCCCAAGAGATAGCCCTCGAAAAGTAAAATGTCTCATCCACCTGTACCTATGTACGATTAGGGCCAAGACACAGATACACCATGCCAGGAAATCTGGGATACCGAGATAAATAGGTACACATGGAAGGAAGGGAAGGGGCAACCCCTAATTGTATGGTAACTTAAACTGTATTCTTTATGTTTCGGAGGCAAAGGAACAGTACAGCTCGGTACCAGTGGAAATTGTGAAGCAATACTGCACACACCAGTCCTGCAAAGAGGCACCTCCACGTTGATTGATTACTACTGGTAATGCGGTGTGTTTGCCTATGCACAGCTCATCCCCGGATGGCAGGGCCTCTGCACCCTCATGACCATACACACCCCAACCCTCGTCATCCTCGGAGAAGATCTGTCTGAGTTGTTCCAACATCCACTACAGAAGAAAACAACTCTGTTGCATCAGGCTCGAAGAAGAACTGCTGACTATTTTATGTTTAAATTTCTTTTATTGTTATTACATCAATAAGAAACACATGAGGCATCCAAGATATCCTGTCAGCTTGGCATCAACATTCAGCCTCCACTAACCCTGCAGTAACTTTTATATAAACCCTCCCAACACCCTCAACACCACCCTCCACGGGTTCCTAACCGACTGGTGTCGTGATTAAAGTTCAAATACAGGAGTCATTCGTGAGAGGGGATCCGAACCCTATTGCTCTATCGGCTCGGTCAGGCGCAGCAATTTTAAGAATTTAGGACAGGTCAATTCTGTAAATTCCTGGGAGAGCATAGCTATAAATGGACGCCAGGACTCCCTAAATGTATCCCCTTGCTGTCTGAGTGTTATCGAGAGTATCTCCATTCCCAGGAGGTGCCAGATGTGATGCAATCAGTGTCTATGGGACGCCTTTTCGGTCCCCCATAATGCTAGAATGGCTTGATGTGCTGTCCCTAGTGCCAGTGCTATATGTTTGCCCTGTTTAGATTTGAGTGGATATGTTAGCGGGTTGGGAAGACCAAGGATCACGTATGAGGGGAATCTAGGAATCTGTGTGTCGAAGTTTGTGTTGATGTCTGATAGGATTTCCTCCCAGAATTGGGTCAGTTTGGGGCCCTCCCACAAGATATGGACCAGGATCCCCTGACTTCTACACCCTCTCCAGCATCTTTCTCCCCGCTCAGGGTTCCCTTCCCGCAGACGTACCGGGGCGAGATACCAGTATGTGGCGATCTTCGTCGCCGTTTCATTGCTCGATGTGTTAGTGGCAGTATGTCTCACCAGATGGTAGATGTCTCGCCAATCTTTCTGGGATAATTGCCGCCCCAGTACCCTTTCCCACCAAAGTTGAGCAGGGTCTTCAAGTCCGACCCCCCCTCTGCCCCCAGGAGCCCATACAGATAAGAGGTGATGCGCCTCTCTGTGTCCTGCAGCAGAAGCCATTCCTCAAATGTGGTGAGATGACGCTGCGCTGCCTTCCTCACTGCCGGCTGCATTAGTCAGTGCCGTATCTGGGTGTATCTGAATCGCTCTCCTTCAGGGATTGTGTATTCAGTCTTCAAGACCTCAAAGGCTTGGGCCCCTCTTCATCAAAAAAGTGGCCAATTGATCTGCAGCCCGACTTCCACCATGCACAAAACTCGGCACTATCCATTCCAGGGGGAAAAATCTCGCTCAACTAGGTATTTGAGTTGTGCAGCCTGAAAGTAGCGTGCAATACACAGGATGCCCAAACCACCCTCTTCAGGTGGTCGCCAGCTGTGTGTGCGGCTCATCCTGGAGCGTCGGTGGGCCCATACAAAGTTTTGAAAGGCCTTTTGCAGGGTCTATAGTGCCCCTGGTGGAGGCCAGATCGGCAGCGTTTGGAATTTGCCCATGAATCCTAGGGAAGACGGTCTTCTTCAGGGCTGCGATTCTACCCATCCATGAAGGTGGGTATAGTTGCCAGCTTGCTACGTCTTACTACACCCTCTCAATCAACTCACGA
Organism: Calotriton arnoldi; assembly: GCA_963921515.1. Lineage (NCBI taxonomy): Eukaryota > Metazoa > Chordata > Amphibia > Caudata > Salamandridae > Calotriton > Calotriton arnoldi. The sequence continues at coordinate 1,080,109 of CAWUFW010006552.1, forward strand.
TAGTTGAGAGCTGACACCTCCTGGGTGGATGGAACCAGTTGTATGCCTAGGTATGTGATAGGTCCTGACCCCCCTTGAATTGAGTGGGCTTGAGTTAAAAATTCCCTAGTGTCTGGGCTCACCGTGAGACTTGGGGCCAGGTTGATTTGGAATACCGATACAGATCTGAATCGTTCTACTTCCTCAAAAAACCCGGCAAGGCCTCCCTCTGGTTTCCCAGAGCTACAATTACATCATCGGCATATAACGTGATTAGATGTTCTTCATCCCCAAATTGCATACCCGTGGTCCTGCGGTCATCTCGAACCCTTTGTGCAAAGGGCTACATGTATAAGGTGAACAGCAGGGGGGGGGGAAGAGGGCATCCTTGCCGTGTGCCCCTTCTGATCTGGAACCTCTCCGAGTTTTTGCCGTTTACCCAGACGGACGCTCTTGGGGAGTTGCAGCCGCTGAGGATCCAGGAGCAAAATGGATCCCCGATGCCAAAGTGTCCCAGCAACTCAGCTAGGTATGGCCAGAGTACCCGATCCGACCCAGGGCTAATGTATAGTCATACGCGTGACCCGCGCTTTGCTTAGGAACTAGTCGGGAGACTGGTAACTTAAACGAGACGGTACGGGTCCACACAATAAGGTACGAGTTCCCCCATGTGAGTTTCAACCGGGAGGGTATCTGGACACTGTTATGTCCTCTAATTGCATGTGAGCGGTCTTTTTGCAGGTAAGCGGCGTTTTCTAAAACCCTACGAGCACCTAATGCGAGATATGGAGTAAAAACACGAAGCACTATGAGCTTCATTTTGTGTCTCCTTGGATACATAACGTGTGGCTCAAGTATTCAGTCACGAGTTACCATGATTACATGGTGATAGAATGGGGAGCCGCTCCTCGTGTTACACACCACCTTAACAATACAGCGCGAGGCACAATAATAGAATCCACGCTCTCTAACAATGACACAAAGCTGCGTTAAGCATGGAACGCTTCTATCCCGTGTTCTGGTTTTAGTTTATCAATGCATGAAATGAACTCACTGTCCCTTATAAATGATACCAAAGCTGCGTTAAGTATGGTACGTTTCTATTTCGTTTTCGTTTTTTTTTACAGTAAAGCATGACATACGCATGACTGTTACCTGTACCACTTATACCGGCGCATGCACACGCGGCGACCTTCAAGAAGAGCACGGGCACTGTTTTTAATGGAGCCAATATTAACCCCATATCATTTAAAATTATATTTAGATGGTGTTTCCGTTTTCAACACACTCAAAACTTTATTAAGCACAGCCAGGATCATTGACATTTTCTATCCTCCTATAGCAGTTTTTTATGGTTGTGATCAAGGCGCCTTTATGAATTATTGAATTCTGTGATTTCTGACTATTTTTTCAGAGCGATTCCCCTGATGAAGGGCACTGTCCCAAAATACATTGGGATTTAACAAAAGTGATTCATAAAGGGATTCACAAAGAATGATCTATTAAAAGGACAGATGCTGTCGATGTATGAAAAAGATTCACAAGTGTGATGCAACACGATGTTTCCAATAAAACGAAATTAAGGATCTAATCGCCTACGATTTGCTGTTTGAATTTTAAACACTTGGAGTAAGCTATTAAAGGGTGTTTACCCTACGGAGTGCACAGTGGGGACATTGTTTTTGTTCAAACAACGCGACTTTGCACTTTCAAGATTTACGCCTGAGATCAGAGGGCAGTACCCACTTGCACCCTACCTAATATTAAAGGAGCAGAACCAGCTAAAGTTACTGAGTAACTACAGAGTGCCACAAAAACTTTTTTCTATTTCCATTACTATCGACTGATCAACACTTTTTGTGTGCACCTATAATGATAAAAATGTCCTACAAAGAAATTGCGAACATCACAGACAACCGAGCAGACACCTTCGGTTTTTCATTGGAAGAAACAAGACGCATTTACTCACTGATTCAAGAGGCGGACCTAACCACGACCAGCACAGCTTCCACGCAAAGCATGATTAAGCAGCTACTGTATATAACTAAAAGAGAAATTAATCATCGGTTACATGCCAGCACACTGATCAGGTAACACAGAGCACAACGTATACCGAGAGGTTCAAGGATTTCTTTGAAATCAACTCTATGTAAGAACAATTCTAAATTTACGGAACGTTGGAACGCTATCCTCAACAAGTGTTCCCTGGATTTAATCTTGTTGATAGTTGAGGAATTATCAAAAGTTTTAGAGGATTTGGACAAAGAAATAACTCAACTCAAAAAGGATCTAACTAACAACATGTCTAAGGATGAATTGGACACAGTACTAATGGACATCAACAAACAATTAGACATATATACGAAGGAGATCAACAAAAGGAAAATAAGAAAATATAAACGAGACACAATAGACTAAGTTGGGAGAGGTGTATAATTGGGCAGAGATCTATGCCCACAGAAGACAACAGAAACCATTCTCAACAAGATTCACAGATGGAGAAAGTTCCACGTCCAATGAATCAATAGACAAAACGGGACCCACAAGATAACCCCAACAAAGACACACGTACTTCTAATACAGCTTTAACAGCAGCATCTACCAGCACCGCATCTGGTGTGCATTTTTTAGAGAGAGGCCAGAACATCGGCATCGAACCAGGAGGGGATGCGGCCACAGGAGCAAAGGATCAACCGATAGCCAAGTCAACGAGGAGCCAAAAAACCTAGTTATCCACATCTCCAGTTGCAAACTTACGAAATTCCAGGTCAAGACGTTACAAAAAGGGACTTCTTTTGTTCCGACATACCATTCTAATGAATTTGAAACAGAGATTAGCTTTTACAAATTTATGAGGAATCTACGCCTAAGACACTTCTTTGACAATGTAGTTGAAACACGACCACAAAGAGAAGAGGGATCTCTCATGGGCCTTAGGAAGAAAAGCACTTTTGTGGCACCCACAAGCCATCACATTTTAGATTCCTATGAAACCATAGTGCTAAAGGAACTAAAAGAGATGTTCAAGAAACCTAACCCCAAAGGAACCAACCTAACTCAAAAGGAAAAACAAGCGATTAACCAAGTGGCAAACAATCCCACAATTAAGTGCTGTAAACCAGACAAAGGGGGAGCATTAGTCATTTTGAATATCGATTTCTACACGCAGTGTTAATGACCATGAACAAGACAGTTCAACCTACATGAAATTGATGCGGAATCCCACGGAAGAATTTCTGAAGATATTGAAGATTATCTTGGCTAAAGCATGCACCATGGGTACCATCACCGAAAACGATAAGAAGTATTTAATACAGGATCACCCCAAAACCCCCCACTTGTACATGTTGCCGAAAGTGCACAAGAATTTACAGAAACCACCATTCCGGCCAATTGTATCCACGAGGGATTCTATCCACGAACCAACAGGAAGATACCTTGATCGACATTTGCAACCCATTGTGCAAAAAATGTCTACATACTTAAGAGATACCACTGACTTTCTCAACAAAATCAGAAATATTGAATTTGAGGAAGATAGCATGCTAACCTTATGCACCATTGACGTATGCTCTTTATACACGTCTATTCCCCACAACCAGAGAATAGATGCTGTGGAATCATTTTTAGTGAACCATGAGATCGACGAAGATTTGAAGGTATTTTTGTTGGAACTACTACACTTTTTACTTCTACAGTTATTTCAGTTGGAAAGATGAATATTACTTGCAACTGTCGGGTACATCGATGGGCAATTGTGCAGCACCCTGCTACGCGAACCTCTTTATGCACCGGTTCGAAACTGACAACATCCTACGCAACCCAGAATGGTCTCAGAACCTGATAACATATTGGAGGTATATCGACGATATCTTTCTTATATGGAAGGGACCAACGTCTGAACTAGTAAAGGTTATCGACCAACTGAACACAATAGATGAACACATCAAATTCACGAACACCATGAGCAATGAGACTATCACATTTCTAGACGTATCCATCATGAGACAAGGCAGAAAACTAGAAACTGAAGTATTTACGAAAAAAAACGACAGAAACAATTTACTCCATTACAACAGTTGCCATCAAATCGCTCTCAAGAAACATTTTGCCCTACTCGCAGCTTTTGAGGGTCAAGAGGATTACATCTAAAAATGATTACTATGAAACTAACACCATCAAGATGATAGAAAAAGTTAGAGAAAGGAAATACCCCATGAATGTCATCGAGAAAGCAGTCTAAAGAGCCGGAACAAAAGAAAGAGACAAACTGTTAACGATACAAAAAATTGAAAAAACAACGAAGAGATCTGTGTTTGAATCGAAATACTCTATCCAAAGCCATCAGATCAAGAATATCATATTGAAGCATTGGCCAATGGTTCAAAATGAGATTGACTTTAAAGGAATTTTCGTGAACCTCCCACTTTTTTCTTACCAACGAACAAGAAACCTCAAAGAATGTTTGAACAAACCTTCCTCACCTATTACCAAGATCCACAAAGGCACTACCCCGTGTTTAAATTGTGGACACTGCAATAATATAATCAAAGGGAAAGTCATGGCACATCCAACCAAAGGGACACCCATAAAATTGTATACCACTGCTACCTGCGACTCAAAAAATGTAGTATATTTACTCAAATGCCCATGCGGGTTAGTATATGTGGGAAAAACTGAACGGAATATTAAGATTCGGTTAACCGAACACAAGAGCAACATCCGTAACCTTCAAGAAAAATCACCGGTTGCAATGCATTTTCCCAAAAACAAACACAATGTCAGCCAATTGAGATTTTTAGTGTTGTAGGTGGTACCAATTAGAGACGGAAGAGACAACAAGAAGTGGCTGCTGCAACGAGAACTATTCTGGATGAATAAACTAGATACATCCAACCCTGAAGGATTAAACGAACGTTCAGATTTTAGTTGCTACTTGTGAATTGATCGTTGCATTCCACATCAGGAAATTGAACAAAGGAGGAGGATTGGCAGCTTAATAATCACGCCAGGATTGCAAATAATAGTCAATGATCAGATATGCTCCACGGGGGTGAATGGTTATACCCTCTAACTTTGGTGTGCACTTTTCCTAGGGAACTTATTTTTAAATTTTTTCTTTTTTTTTCTTTTTCTTTTTTAACATGTCCTACAAGTGTGTAATCACCTTTTTCCAGTGTACCTCCCTCCTTCGCTGTTTACACAAGATACGTTTGTTGTTGAACAGTTCAGAATTCTTGCAAGAGGGATTTTACACAGAAACATCTGGTTACCATGCTGCACTGGCCCCCAGGCATTGATATTTGTGTTTATTGTTCACACTTTCCAACACACCGTGTAACTTTGGAACTCATGTTTTAAAACTTCTCACAGCATGCATGACATGCTTACAATCTCCATCGTCCACAAATCCACCCTCCGCCTGAGCACGCTCCCCGACGAGCCCACAGACCTGATGGAACACCTTCACTTCAAGATACTGGCCAGCCCTACCACCACCGTCTGGGGAACCCTCATCTACCGACCACCTGGACCCCGCGGACCATTCGCCAACTCCATCACGGACATCATCTTCCCGCATGCCATCGCATCCACCAACTACACCCTGCTGGGAGACCTCAACTTCCACCTCGACAACCAACTGGACCCCAACACCACATCCCTCCTGGACAACCTCCACAACATTGGACTGCGCCAGATCGTGACCGAACCCACGCATGCAGCAGGACACACCCTCGACCCCCTCTTTGCAACAGGAAACTCCATCACTTTCAGCCACACCACCGAACTCCCATGGACAGACCACCGATGCATCCACTTCACCTTCAGAACACCCACCATCCACAGGCACCAGCACCTGCTCCCACAAAGAAACTGGACCAAAATCACCGACGACCAGCTCACTTCCTCATTCAGCAGCTCCACCCCAACCATCGCGGAAGACGACCCCAACACCGCAGCCCAAACCCTGCACAGATGGATCTTTGACAGCGCCAACACCATAGCCCCCCTCAAGAAAAACAACAACACTCACGCCAAGAAAGCCAGATGGTTTACCACCGAACTTCGAGAGTACAGACGCACGTGCCGCCGCCTCGAAAAAGCCTGAAGGAACTCCAAATCCACAGAGGCCCACAACGACTTCAGAGCCGCCACCAATGCCCACCACCAACTCATCAGAAAAACGAGAAAAAAAGCGATTGAAGACAGAATCTCCACACACGCGCACAACAGCAAAGAACTCTTCAGCATCATCAAGGAGTTCGCCCAACCCACCAGTGAGTCTACTGACATCCCTCCCTCACAAGATCTCTGCAACAAACTCAGCACCTTCTTCCACCACAAAATCAAGAACATCTACGACAACTTTGACGAAGACAACCAACACACTGAACCCTTACCAGCCACCCCCCGACACCCTGAAGCCAACGATTGACAACTGGACAGCCCTCACCACCTAAGACACACTGAAGACAATGAAGTCAATCCACTACGGGGCCCTGGGGGGCGTGGTTTGCCGAGCTGCGGATTGGCTGCTCTGTGAGCGAGCTCCACCGGCCAGGAATTTATCCTACATTGATCCGTGCAGATAGGGGAGCTGAGGCAGTGCTCTTGTCGCTTCGTTGGACGCGGAAAACTCGAGACGACCAGCGGTGAAATTACTGGCCTCCGACGCTGTTCCAGAGTGCAGTTACGGACCCCGGTACCTGTGAGCGGGGGCAGAGACGCGCCGTGCGGAAGGGCGAGACGGCGGCCGAATCTACGTGAGGCCGAGGCTTCAATGAGGGCCTGCGGAGCGCGGACCTTGACTCGCTGAAAGTCTGGACAGTTTCAGACGGCGGAGGTGTGACTCGGTCGGGCGCGCTGCTGCCTGGCTCATTTGTGGTGGTGGTGTGACGAGCTCCGTCTCCGACGGGCAGCGGCCTACTGCGAGGCTCCGAGGGTGCCATTTTGAGATTAAAGATATTGCCTGCGCTGGGAGCGCCGACTGGCGAGGTGGGTGCCGCGCCGCGGAAGAGCTCTGTGAGCGGGCGAGCATCAGCGAATTGAGCCCGGATTAACACCAGGGACATAGCTGCTACTGGTGGTTGCGGTGTGGCTTGGAGCGCTCCTCGCATTGAGACGGGGTCCCATACACGGGCGCAGTGGCACAGGCCGAGCTGAGAATATATCCCTATACTGGCATATGTGAGTTTTTGACCGGGGACTGATTCCTCTACGTTGCGGCACTGGAAGTTGCTGAAGTGGGAGTGGATATCTGGAGAGCTGTGCAGGCCTGCGTTGTTGTGAGCAGGCTGCGGCGAAGAGAGAGCACACGACACAGCGCTGTGCTGGGCCTGGCCTTCACCCTGCACGGGGGACACTATTGGAGATCGGGACCCGGTGTGTGCAGAGTGAATCGCGCTGTGCTCACTTTAAAGACGGTTGGATTGAGTGGGATGTGAGGGGCCCGAACTGTTGCATTTGACACGTGTGTGGGAAGTCTGCCAAGTGCTACAGCGCACGTGCTGCATAGAGAGACAACCCGGTTCAGGGTCCGACGGGCGCCCCCTGCTCCTAGTAGGGATTCGTCCCCTGGTGCAGCCCATAACATGGGCAAACAAGATGCCAAGCAGCCCAAACTCAGCTTTGATCAGCGAAGGGCGACCCGCCTAACCGAATCCGATCCGGAGTCCGCTACGGGGGGTCCCACGGAGGGACAACTAGGAGACCAAGGTGAGGACATTCGCACGCTGATGTTGGAGATGCGCTCAAGCCTCCGCACCATAGATGCGAAGTTGGATACGTTGACGACGCAAATAGAATCCGTGAAAACGCAAGTCGGAGTTCACGAGCAACGGCTGGAGGTGCTGGAGAATAAACAGTCCGACTACCACGAGTTCCAAGTGGAGACCAAAGATCAGCTGCTGCAGATGGATAAACTTCTGAGTGTTATCCGTGCCAAAAATGAAGATTTGGAGGCGAGGTCTCGCCGTAACAACCTGCGGATAACGGGAATCCCTGAAACTACAGCCATTGGCAAAATGGAGGTGTATGTGTCGGAGCTGTTGCGTGCCTTATTTGCCAAGCATCTGTCGCCAGTTTTTGCGGTGGAAAGAGCACACCGTACGTTGGGCCCCAGACCACCGGTGGGAGCTACCCCTAGACCCATCTTGGCGAGACTTTTGAATTACCAGGATCGTGATATGGTGTTGCGTCAAGCAAGAGGTATGGGAACCATAACTCATCAAGGGAATCAGATCGCCTTCTACCCGGACTTCACGCCGGCAGTGCAGGCAGCGCGATGCAAGTTCTTGCCAGCGAAATGGCTCCTGTTCCAGGCGCAAGTCCCCTACTCACTGCTTTACCCCGCAAAACTTAAGGTGTCCCATGATGGATCATCCCATTTTTTCACTGATGCAAAATCCGCTCTCAAATTTGCCAAACATGTGGGGGGCAAGCGCACCAAGAACAAGCCCAGCTCGGAGGAGTCGGCTGAGAATCAGCTAAGTGACAATGACTAAATGCAATACAAATAGACTCCTAGCATAACAGAAGGCATGCTGTTGTACACCTATTTGCTGGTTCTTGTATTATATTGTTGTGAAGATGTGTGCATGGTTTAGATTCTATGATATAGGCTCTCTGAGCCGTTGCCCTAATAGGCACTGGGGATAGCGGCCCATGAACATTAGCTCGAAATGGTGTTTTACAGGTGGGCCTATATTGAGATGGCAGTGGTTGGTAGCACATCACGCGGGGGCGTGGGCCATATCCCATATCAATGGTGCCCGGCTTTACATTGTTGCTTTATATAGCCCGTGGTTGGAGGGATGTTATGGGAAGGTGAGGTTCAATAACCGTTAGGTTGATGTAATCCTATTTGCATACTACACTGCAGTTTTCGCTCCCCTGCAGTCTCCCGGCCACCCTGCCATGGTAGGGGAGTGTGCCGGCACTCACACAACCCCATGGGAGCTTTCCTGTCAATACTTACTTTGGTGTTGTTTTTGGGGGGGGGTACTTTTCAACCTGATTGGGGGGTTGGTATGGGTGTGGGGTGGCGGGTGGGGATTGTTGTTCATTGTTTTACTGGTGTGCTGGTACCTTTCTGGTCGTACTATGAGCTTGGACCCAAGATAACTTCATATGCGAGTGGATGTAATAGAGGTTCATATATTACTTTATGGTGCATCATGAACCCAGGATAAACTGCCTATCGTGGAACGTCAGAGGTATCAACGACAATAGGAAATCTAGGTTAGTGCATGCTTACTTGGCCAGGCATAATATCTTAAATCTCATAATCATAAATCTGTGCATGTTACAGGAGACACACTTGCATGTCACGCCCTCCCCGAAGCTGAAACATAATAGATGGGGTCCGGTCTACTCATCGGTATATTCTAATTACGCACGCGGGGTAACGGTCTTAATTAGACGTGGTGTTGACTGGAGAGAGAGGGAAATACATGCGGACCCAGACGGCAGATACGTTATATTGGTGGGTACGTTGGGAGGGGTGTACATGGTCCTGGTTGCGATATATGGCCCTAATGTGGACTCCCCCGGGTTTTTTCAGGAGCTCTGGGCTAGAGTCAAGGCGACGGGTTGCACTACGATCTTATGGGGGGGAGACTTTAATGCTGTGCTGAGGGATGACATGGACAGACAGGGCACGGCGCGGGCACACCATACTGCCGCTGGGAAAATGCTAAATGCAATAGTGGATGATGGAGATTTGATAGATGTTTGGCGCTCACACAACCGGCAAACTAGAGAAGGTACCTGCTTCTCCGAACACCATAGGGCCTGGTCTCGTTTAGATTATTGGCTTGTGACCCGAGATTTAGCGAGTTGGGTGGTGGAGGTAAGGCACTTGCCGAGAACATTATCGGATCACTCCTCTTGTCTCCTGAGCCTGGCGCTCCCGGACGCCACGCGGAGAGCGTTTGAGTGGAGGTTGCCCCCGCATGCGCTGCTTGACGAGGCATTCAAGGAGGAGATACGTACGGATATTATTGATTACTTTACTCTTAATTCAGGGTCTGTTGCTACGGAGGCTTCATTGTCGGAGGCGTTTAAAGTAGTGATAAGGGGGCAGTGCATATCGCGTCAGGCAGGGGTACTCAAAGCTATCCGAAGTACGCTGTCCGCCATAGAGGCACAAATCAAAGAGCTTGAAACAAGCTTCTATTTGGAGGGTACACCAGCCGTTTTGGCTCAATTGAAGGCTAAATTACTAGAATATGACGAAGAAGCGCAGAGGGAGGTGAAATTTCTTGGGAAATATGCAGAGGCGCGTAGATATGGGGAGGGAGATAGGCCGGGTCGGACACTGGCTGGCATGATCCGCCCTCGAAATCTGCTGCCCACATACCTGAATTGATCAAAAAAGATGGTAGCACAGCTCGAGGCCCAGCGGCTGTACTTGGGGAACTTTCATCCTTTTATGCCCAGTTATACACTGCTACGCAATCGGGTTGCACGGAAGGTATGAAACCGTTTCTGGAGTCCCTGGAACTAGCTTGGTTTAATAAACAGGCACAGGGAGTATATGGATCTGCCCTTTACGGTGTCTGACGTAGCCGACGTGAATAAAAGCCTACCCTTGAATAAGGCCCCTGGTTCAGACGGGTTGACGACTGCTTTCTACAAAGCATATGTGGAGGAGTTAGCACCCAGACTCCTTGCGGTCTATGCCGAAGCTCAAGAGACGGGGATACTTCCCCCCTCCATGCGCAAAGCAATTATTATTACCCTGTTGAAACCAGGGAAACCGGATACAGACCCTGATTCCTATCATCCTTTATCACTCCTAAATGTTGACGTTAAAATTTTGGCAAAATTGATAGCGAATAGGTTGCAACCTATGCTCCCGATCATTGCCCGGCCCGACCAATCGGGCTTTATACCGGGAAGATCTACCTCCCATAATCTTAGGACAGTTTTTTCGGTCCTACACTACTTGCACCCGGATGTCCAGGCGGCGGTATTTTTAGACGCGACCAAGGCTTTTCACTCTCTGGAGTGCCCTTACCTTTTTGGAATATTGGAACGCATAGGATTTAGCCCCCTCCTTATAGGATTGATTAAGTTATTATATACCGAGCCCACAGCTAGGGTTAGAGCAAATGGTCTTGTATCGGCGTCGTTCTCGATCACGCGAGGCACGCGTGCCCTTTGTCCCCTCTGCTGTTTGCTGTAGCGATGGAGCCACTAGCAGCACGTATCCGTCAGTACCACACGGACAAGGGAATAGGATTTGGCTCTAGAAGTCTCCTAATATCCCTGTATGCAGATGATGTTACCTTGTACATTTTGAACCCGGCACAGAATCTCGACACTGTATTGAGGGAATTCATCAAATTCGGTGGGCTGGCTGGGGTGTCGATAAACTGGGGCAAATCAGTAATATTTCCGTTAACGGATAATACGGAAAAGGTGACCTCTGAATTCCCGCTGCAATGGGAGCAAGAGAAGGTGAAATATTTGGGGATTTGGATAAGTTGCGATCTACAAGAATTATGGAACTTGAACTATGGTAGAGCCATTAGCTGGCTAGAAGAGAAAGTGGCTATATTGGCTCGTCTCCCTTTGTCGTTGGCAGGAAAGATTGCGTTGACGAAGATGGTTATCTTACCTACATTTTTATATCTATTTGTGAATCTGCCGCTCATGCTGACGCAATCATTTTTTGTAGCATTGCGATCATTGCTCATCTCTTTGGCATGGGCAGGTGGACAGGCCCGTGTTTCATGGGAACTATTGACCCTGCCGCTGAGACAGGGAGGTCTAGGGGCCCCGGACATGAAATTATATACACTTTGTGCGCAGGCGCAATTTTTGCACCATTGGGTCTACCCAACGCCCTTCCAACCCCATGTGGCAGTGGAAAGGGATGCGATGGCGCCGGTCCCATTGTCAGTCGCGTTGTACCAACCGTATCGTCGCTCCACAACTGACGTTGATCCTCCCGAGACCCTGAGGTGGGCTTGGGATGGCCTGAGAAGACGGGCGAGAGCCCGGATATTGTATGCCCCATCTATCCCCTTAGCCCAAAATCCAATGTTACCAAATATTAAAGATGAACTAAGCAAAACGATTGCACAGAAAATGAAGCTCCATACCTTCACGGACCTCTACCCGGGGGATACTTTTAGGGACCCCCCGATGGCGGAGGAAGGTCATAGGGTGCCATTTGGGGAAGCATTTTTGTACCACAATGTGCGAGCTGCATGCCGAGCATTACACAGTGACTTTCCGGCTCCCCCGCCTACTTTAATGGCTTTGGAAAATTTGCTCCGCTCGCCATCCCCACGTCGGCTTATAACCAGGCTTTACACGACTATGCAAACGGATGCTCCGGTGACATGTCCGAATGCACTCTTGAGATGGAATGCCGAACTCATGCCCTAAGTATCTGAGGACCACTGGATGTATTGTTGCATCCAGCTAGCCGAGTTGTCACCTAATTATAAACTTCGGCTAATCCATTTCAAATTCCTGCATCGGTTCTATAAGACACCCATTAGCTTAAAACAAATGGGATTGAGAGAGGATGACAATTGTTGGCGTTGTGTGGCGGCCTCAGCCTCTTTTCTTCATATGGCGTGGGATTGCCCCAGACTGACTGACTATTGGTCCCAGATTTTTCTGTCCATCAATCAAATATTAGGCACGTTCCAGTCCCCGTCTCCGCTTTTGGGACTATTGGGATATGTCAAGGAAACACATATTCAAAAGTGGAAATTACATGCCTTATTGTTATTGTTTGCCAAGCGACAGATTGCAGTTCATTGGGGGAGGAGGCGAAGGCCCACACTTATGGAATGGGTTAGAGAGGTCACTTATGGGCGTGTCCAACTGACTACTTTCTGGGAGTTGATGCCGCCTGCTTCCAAGCCTCGAGAGATATGGGAACCATTTATTGCCTGGGTCCGGGAACATTTGAGCACTAATGACGCCGACGAGATAGATGCAACCCCCCCTGGAAGTGTGTAAAGCTGTGTCAAGAAATATAGGGGTATGTACAAGATAGGGGGTCGGGGTGCTTGACGGGCACTGCTGCTTGCTTTTAATGATGTCACCTCTGTAAAACCACTGATGCATGTTGATTGATTATGATGCTGCAAGATCAAAGAGTTACCATGGATAAATGATATTGGATGATTAATGTAGGGTATATTTTGGGATATTCTTTCAACTGGTACACCAGACATGTTTGTTGTTGTCTAAACATTTGTCGTATTTTATTAGAAATGCCAATAAACAAATTTACAACAAAAAAAAATCCACTATGGGGCCCCCACGGACCCCTACCCCCACCACATCTTCAACAGAGCCGCCGACACCATCGCACCCATGCTCCGCCACACCATCAACCGCTCCGTGACGAACGCCTCGTTCCCCGACACCTGGAAACACGCCGAGATCAACGCCCTCCTGAAGAAGTCCTCGGCGGACCCCACCGACCTCAAGAACTACAGACCCATCTCCCTGCTCCTGTTCCCAGCGAAAGTCATTGAGAAAGCCATCAACAGCCAACTCGCCACCTTCATCGAAGAGCACAACATCCTCGACTCCTCCCAATCCGGCTTCAGAAAAAACCACAGCACAGAAACCTCCCTCCTCGCCGCAACAGACGACATCCGCTCCCTACTGGACAGAGGAGAAACAGTAGCCCTCATCCTCCTCGACCTCTCAGCGGCGTTCGACACAGTCTCTCACCGCACCCTAATACGCGGACTCCACAACGCAGGAATCCGGGACAAGGCCCTCGACTGGATCCACTCCTTCCTCTCCGGCAGAATGCAGCGGGTCAGACTCCCCCCTTTCCTCTCGGACCCTACACCAACCACCTGCGGAGTCCCCCAGGGGTCCTCCCTCAGCCCCACGCTCTTCAACGTCTACATGGCTCCGCTCGCCCCATCGTCAGAACCTACGGACTCAACATTGTGTCATACGCAGACGACACCCAACTCATTCTCTCCTTATCCAACGAACCCAACACCGCCAGACACAACTTTCAAGAAGGCATGGAAGCCGTCGCCAAATGGATGAAAAGCAGCTGCCTACAACTCAACACCGACAAACCAGAAGTGCTCATCATGGGCCCAAACCCCGACGCCTGGAACGACACCTGGTGGCCCCCGCTCTCGGAAGCCCACCCACCCCCATGGACCACGCACGCAACCTCGGAATCATCCTGGACTCCGAGCTCAAAATGGACCGCCAGATCAACTCCGTCGCATCCTCCTGCTTCCACACCCTCCGCCTCCTACGCAAGACCTTCAAATGGATCCCCATCGAGCACAGAAAGACCGTCACTCACGCCCTCGTCACCAGCAGACTCGACTAAGGCAAAGCACTCTACGCTGGAATAAACAAAAACCTCACCCGCAAGCTACAAAACATCCAGAACGCCGCCGCAAGACTGGTCCTCAACCTGCCAAGACACTGCCACATCTCCCAGCACCTGCGCACACTCCACTGGCTCCCCATCGAGGCTAGAATCACCTTCAAGATTCTCACCCACGCACACAAGACCCTCCACGACACCGGACCAGCATACCTGAACAGCCGACTCAAATTCCACGCACCCCAAAGGACCCTACGATCAGCCCAGCTCTCCTACGCCGTGGTCCCCCACACCACAAAGACCAGATCGGGAGGCCGCTCCTTCTCCTTCCTCGCAGCCAGAGCCTGGAACGCCCTTCCGCTCCACCTCAGACAGACATCGCTCCCCATCTTCGCGAGGAACCTCAAAACCTGGCTCTTCGACTGACCCCCTCCTTGATGGACTGGAACCTGTGCCCCCCCCCTCCAGCGCCTTGAGACCCTTACGGGTGAGTAGTCGTGCTTAACAAACACCTGATTGATTGATTCTTCCTTTGGAACCTTGCTCTCCATGTATTTAGTATGTTATCAGTGTTTACCCAGGGGAATGTGGTTTGTCCGTTCTTATTTCACTACACTCCAAGATGGCGGCCTCAAAACAGGTTAGCCACTTCCTGTTTACTCGTTCTTCACTTTCGGGGCTAATGTATATTCAGGCGCGGGACCCGCGCTTTGCTTAGGAACGAGTCGGGAGACCGGCAACTTAAACGAGACGGTACGGGTCAACACAATAAGGTACGAGTTCCCCATGTGAGTTTCGACCGGGAGGGTATCTGGACACTGTTATGTCCTCTAATTGCATGTAAGCGGTCTTTTTGCATGTAAGCAGCGTTTTCTAAAACCCTACGAGCACCTAATGCGAGGCATGGGGTAAAAACACGAAGCACTAAGAGCTTCATTTTTAGTCTCCTTGGATACATAACGTGTGGCTCAAGTATTCAGTCACGAGTTACCATGATTACATGGTGATAGAATGGGGAGCCGCTCCTCGTGTTTAACACCACCTTAACAATACAGCACGAGGCACAATAATAGAATCCACGGTCTCTAACAATGACACAAAGCCGCGTTAAGTATGGAACGCTTCTATCCCGTGTTCTGGTTTTAGTTTATCAATGCATGAAATGAACTCACTGCCTCTTATAAATGATACCAAAGCTGCGTTAAGTATGGTATGTTTCTATTTCGTTTTTTTTTTTACAGTAAAGCATGACATACGCATGACTGTTACCTGTACCGCTTATACCGGCGCATGCACACGCGGCGACCTTCAAGAAGAGCACGGGCAGTGTTTTTAATGGAGCCAATATTCACCCCTGATCATTTAAAATTATATTTAGATGGTGTTTTCGTTTTCAACACAATTGAAACTTTATTAGGCACAGCCAGGATCATTGAACTTTTCTATCCTCCTATAGCTCTGTTTTTTACGGTTGTGATCAAGGCGCCTTTTAGAGTTATTGAATTCTGTGATTTTTGACTATTTTTTTAGAGCGATTCCCCTGATGAAGGGCACCGTCCCGAAATGCATTGGGATTTAACAAAAGTGATTCATAAAGGGATTCACAAAGAATGAGCTATTAAAAGGACAGATGCTGTCGATGTATGAAAAAGATTCACAAGTGTGATGCAACAAGATGTTTCCAATAAAACGAAATTAAGGATCTAATCGCCTACGATTTGCTGTTTGAATTTTAAACACTTGGAGTAAGCTATTAAAGGGTGTTTACCCTACGGAGTGCACAGTGGGGACGTTGTTTTTGTTCAAACAACGCGACTTTGCACTTTCAAGCGTACCCGATCGAACATGTTTCAGCGTCGATAGAAAAGAGCATACTCTCTTGTTGGAAGCGAGTGTCCTTGTCTATTAGGTGTAGGATTCTCTTGGTGTTGTCCGAGCATTATATATTATCAGGGTCAACCAGCCCATGTTGTAAGGGCGCTAGGCGTGCCGCTAGGACTCCGGTGAATAACTTTGCATCGACGTTTAAGAGTGAGATAGGGCGATATGACCCGCAGTGTCGCTTGTCCTTGCCTGGTTTCGCGATAACCATCACTGAAGTCTCCATCATTGAGGGAGCGTTTCTGCATTTACAATGGAATTAAGGACCTTGGTGAGGAGGGGTGCTAGAATGCGCAGAACGTTTTATAGAATATTGGCGGGAAGCCATCCGGGCCAGGTGCTTCGTGTGGCTGCAACCTAGAGATAACCTCTTCGATCCGTATCGGTTTCTCAAGTTCTGCCACCTGTCTCAGTCAAGATCTTGAGATTCTGCACTGAGTGAAGCTCACTATAGGAGGTGCCAAATCTCGCCGTGATAGCCTCGTCCCTCTCGATTAAAGTGCCTTCCGGTGACAGCATAGCTTCAACTACGTTAGCCTGTCGCATCCCTCTAAGTTTATTTGTGAGCATCCTACCGCATTATTTCCCCCCACATAGGAGTGTTTAAGACGCAGGACCGAGGAGTCAGCATTATCCAGATCAAGCCCTGCCAGCTGTTTCCAGGCCAGTTCCAGCTGCTGCCACACTCTAGGAGCCCCAGTGCGGTGGTGTATGCGCTCAAGTTCCCGAACTTGTTGTTGCCGAGCTGTGCTCGTTTGTCACGCCTTATTGTATTATCTGCTGCGGCTACTGCAATGAATTTCCCTCTCAGGACGTCTTTCATGGCGTCTCATACTGTGGCCAGCGGCACATCGGTAGTATCACTAACCGCAAAGTAATCTATTATCTCTCTATCTCCATCTGCTTTATCACCTCAGGCCTGCGGAGTAGGCTTTCACGGAGCCGCCATGTGCGGGATGTCTGGCTATGCACCGTGATAGAGAGATATAGCAGGACTGCGGAGTGATCAGACAACGAGCAATGCTCTTTCTCCACTGAGCGCACGGCCAAATGCACATCGCGGGAGCCTAAAACGTAATCAAGCCTGGCATAGGATTTATGTGCGTGGGTGTAGAAGGTGTAATCTAGTGTTCCCAGGTGTGATGCCCTCCACAGGTCCCGCAGCCCCATCTCCTGTAACCATAGAGCCCTCCCTGGACTGATAGTCCCGGCCAAACCATGCCTGTGTGCTGAGCGATCCATTTAATTGTGGAAGACCATATTCAAATCTCCCCCTATGACCACCCAGCGATCCCGGGCAGCCAGCACCTCTGCCACCGCCCTGTGCAAGAACGATTTCTGGCCCTCGCTGGGGGCATAGATGGTTCCCAATACCATGGAGTGTGATCCTAGGTGTATGCCATAGCTCAGAAGGCGGCCTTTGATTTCCGCTATCTTTGGGCCTATCTCCCGCAAAATGATCGCGAGGACCGTAATGCCACCCCTGTTGCCTTGCGTGGTAAGGAGAAAAAGTACTGTTGGGGAAACGCCCTGGACTTAAGTCTATGCCAGTCCCTAGCTTTGAGATGTGTTTCTTGTAGAAGACAGACATCTGCCTGGGAGTGTTCCAAATATGACAGAATAGCTCTCCTTTTAACCGTATTATTCAGCCCACTAACATTGAGAGTCAAAATCTTCAGACCAGTCATAGGTGGGGCCATCTGGTATTGCTAGGGCTTTGCTCGCTTGTGATACAGTCACCCTCCGCTCCCTCCACCCCCCCTCGCTGAATTGCTGTAGATGTAGCATGTGTTTGAATAGATAACGACTAGAGCAGCATGGTTGGCACCCATAAACTATCCCCCCAACAAAAACCACAAACTCCCAAAGTCCCTGGTTCAGGGAAGAAAAAACGAAATCCATTCCCCGCTCAGTAGTGTAGTCTCTGTAGGGGATGTGACCAAGTCTTCTGTGGACACCCTTGGCACCCACCCCCAACCACCTGGGCCCTCCACCAGCCCCCAAAAGTGAAATGCAAACTCTCAATTGGGATCATTAGTGATCGAGTCTTCCGTGAGCTTCTAAAGCATAGCCTTCCTCTCCGAGGCCATGGTGGCCTGGTCCTGGCAAGTCACTCTCCGCGCTGTGGAAACCCTCCTCCATCTCCATTTGTCCGCCGATTTCTGGGCTCCTTTCTGTGCTTTCAATTGCTTGGCCCCTTGGGGGTCGATCTGTAGTAGCTCGCATGCCACAGCCAAGGAGCTGAACTGGTAAAGTTGGTCTTGCCAGCGAAAAATCAGACGGAAGGGGTGCCCCCAGAATATGACACATTTTGGTTCCTTAGGAAGGATGTAACTGGGTGAAACTCCCTCCTCTTCTGGAGAGTGGTGGCAGCGAGATCACGATATACATGCAGGGTCTAGCCTTGGAATGTGAATGGCGACGACGTCTGGGCTACTCTCAGGATCTGTTCTTTGAGGGAGAAGTTATGGACCTAGGTCAGAATGTCCAGTGTGCGTGGGGAACCGGGACTCCATCTACCCACTCTGTGGGTTCTATCTAGGTGGATCTCCTCTGCCGGCATGTCTCCCAGGATGTGAGCAAAGAGGGCCGCCATGTAGGTCTCTATGTTGTCTCCCTCCGCTTCTCGCGGGGCTCCTCGTATACGTATATCATTTCTATGGGAGCGGTTTTCCAGGTCTTCCGCATGGGCTTGTAGGTCGATTTGCTGGTCAGACAAGAGGATGTGTTCCTGTTGTAATTGTTCTATCTCTTCGTCTTGGTAAGTCTCTCTGCCCTCCAGGGCATCTACTCTATCTCCTAATATCTGTAACCTCATTTCGGACTGCTTGCAGTTCGTGCGTTAAGTCTCATTTGACTGCTAGGATGTCTTCACTTAAGGCTAAAAACAGTGACTGAAGAGACGGTCGAGTAACCGGGGCCTCCATCTCTTCCCCAGTGGGGGTGGCAGTGCGGCTCGAGCCAGCCAGAGAGGCCCCCTCCTGAGGCCGGATCTCGATAAGAGGTCTTTGATGGTGGCCCTTTTCTTGGTCCTTGCTGACACCATCACTCTGGCTGGAACTAGTGTCCAATGTGGGGATCAAGTTGGACTTCCCGCTATCGTTGGGTGTCCACCCAGACCCATCTGGTCCTTAGGTTGACAAGCCTGCTCTGTTCTACCCACGGTTCACCAGACCTCCCAGTGGGTTATGTGAGATGGGGCACCGCGGGGACCAGCCTTGTCTATTTTCATGTAAGCCCCCAGGGTCCCGGGCCCCGCTCCGGTGTCTGAAGCGGGGGCCCTGCCGTCCAACCCCACCACTTCTGGGCTTAGCCTTAAGTGCTTGCCAATGCGGGCTGCAGTCCCCACTTATTTCTGTCCCAAGTCTTCCACTCACACCCTCCCCTGCCAGGGCACTCACCATGGGCTTGCCTCAGTAGGCCCCTGGAGACCGGGACCAAGGGAGCTCCTTATCTTTTCCCAGTCGTGAGTTGTTTCTGCGAGGCACGACCTTCTGGTGTAGCATGCCCTCTCTTGCCCACGCCTTAAATTGGTGCAGCCTGGGCACCAGCAATGTTTATGGGGGACTCTTCTTTCTGGCTCAGCTTGGGTGGGGCAGCTCAGTATCACTGGGAAAAATCTGTTGGCCCTCCTGTCTTCCTCACTCTGCAGCTCCTCCCGCTGATGGGGGCTCATGCCCCTCGCCTCCCTCAAGTTTCAAGCCTTAGGACTAGGTCCACTCTCTCCTCGCAGCTCAGCTGTGCCGTCTCTTGCCTCCAGACCCCGACCTCCTCCTTGGGAGGTTCGAGGCTGCTGCCCGCTCCTGCGCCTGCTGCCCGCTCCAACTGGGACCAGACTGCCTGCAACCACCGTAACCTTTCTCAGCCGTTTTTTCTTTCTTAATTTTACCCTGTTGTACCACTGTTATTGTGCCCATCTGTGTCTTGCTCTAATTCCACCACTGTTTTTATTTTCTCTTGCCTGCCTGTTCCTTTCGCCGCTGCGGCCCCTCCCCCCCGCAATTCCTTCGCTCCCCCCTCCCAGCCTCTCCCAGCTCCCCTACTTAATGGCGGCCGCTGCGGGGGAGCGCGAGTAAGACCTCCGACCCTTGGTCTAGGTCCACTCTCTCCCCGCAGCTCCGCTGTGCCGTCTCTTGCCTCCAGACCCCGACCTCCTCCTTGGGAGGTTCGAGGCTGCTGCCCGGTCCTGAGCCTGCTGCCCGCTCCAACTGGGACCAGACTGCCTGCAACCATCGTAACCTTTCTCAGCCGTTTTTTCTTTCTTAATTTTACCCTGTTGTACCACTGTTATTGTGCCCATCTGTGTCTTGCTCTAATTCCACCACTGTTTTTATTTTCTCTTGCCTGCCTGTTCCTTTCGCCGCTGCGGCCCCTCCCCCCCGCAATTCCTTCGCTCCCCCCTCCCAGCCTCTCCCACCTCCCCTACTTAATGGCGGCCGCTGCGGGGGAGCGCGAGTAAGACCTCCGACCCTTGGTCTAGGTCCACTCTCTCCCCACAGCTCCGCTGTGCCGTCTCTTGCCTCCAGACCCCGACCTCCTCCTTGGGAGGTTCGAGGCTGCTGCCCGGTCCTGAGCCTGCTGCCCGCTCCAACTGGGACCAGACTGCCTGCAACCACCGGTAACCTTTCTCAGCCGTTTTTTTTTTTTCTCTTAATTTTTCCCTGTTGTGCCACTGTTATTGTGCCCATCTGTGTCTTGCTCTAATTCCACCACTGTTTTTATTTTCTCGTGCCTGCCTGTTCCTTTTGCCTTTCGCCGCTGCTGCCTCTGCGGCACCTCCCCCCCCCCGGAATTCCCCCCCGGAATTTCCCCGCTCCCGCCTCCCAGCCTCTCCTCCCTCCCACCTCCCCAACTTAATGGAGGCCGCTGTGCGGTCGCGCAACGGACGCGCGCAGCGGGCGCGCCGCCGGCACACCGAAGGAGCGCCAAAGGCAAGCCCGTCTGCGCCCGTCCGCGACCCGACCGCGGCCAGCGCCAGGAACCCTGGATCTCTCACTACCCATCGCTACGACACCACCACCCTCCTCGCACTCAACCCTGGAAGACTTAGAGAATGCCAACAGGCCTCGCCGAACACGACCAACGGCCAGTTCTCCTGCCTCCACTGCTGCCAGACCCTCACCGCCACCCCGGTCTCCAACACCGCCGAAGCCAGCACCGGCGACACCCTAAAATGCATCCTCCTCAATGTACGCTCTGTACACAAACACGCCATGGAAATCTGGAACCTACTTGACACTCTCTCGCCCAGCATCGCCTTCTTCACAGAGACCTGGACCAACGCATCCTCCGCCCCCGACACCAGCACCGCCATCCCAGACGGATACAAGATCCAGAGGAAAGACCGCCCCAACTACCCAGGAGGGGGCCTCGCCATCGCCCACAAGAGCACCCTCCGCCTCACCACCTCCAGCGAAACCTTCCCCTCCGCCGAACACCTGCACTTCCAGATCCAGACCACCCCCAAAGCCACACTCCGAGGAACCCTCATCTACAGACCCCCCGGCACCCGAACACCCTTCGCCACCACCATCACTGACTTCATCGCACTCCACGCCATCGCCTCAACAAACTACATACTCATTGGAGACCTGAACTTCCACCTAGACAACCCCAGCGACCCCAACTCCACTATCCTTCGTGACAACCTCGCCAGCATCGGACTTAAACAACTCGTCAACACACCGACCCACAGAGCTGGACACACCCTCGACCCAATCTTCGCGGCAGGAAACAGCGTCGAATTCAGCCACACAACGCAGCCGCCATGGACCGACCACCACTGCGTACACTTCGCCATCAACAAACCCAAAGCACCCAAACCAGCCCCACGCCCACCTCGAAGGAACTGGAGCAAGGTTACCGACGAGCAACTTAACTCCACCCTCACCCGAGACAACCACACCTGGGCACCCGACGCAAACGATGCAGCTAGAGAACTCCACCCCTGGATCTCCAACTGCGCAGACGAGCTTGCCCAGCTACGCAACACCGACAGATAACGCCCCAGGAAAGCCGCCTGGTTCACTACCGCTCTCCAAGAAGCCAGATGCACCTGCAGACACCTGGAGAAGAACTGGAGAAACACCAAGACAACCGAAAACCACACCACCTACAAGGACGCCATGACGGACTACCACAACCGGATCAGAGCCACCAAGAGGAACTTCATCCACAACAAAATCCTGGCCAACTCCACCAACTCCAAGGAACTTTTCAGTGTAATTCAAGAATTCACCAACCCACGCAGCGAAGCCACAGACATCACCCCATCCCAAGACCTCTGCGACAAGCTTGGAACCTATTTCCACCTCAAGATCAAAAACATCTACGACAACTTCATCGACCATCCACCAGGCGCCACAGGCGGCCCCCCGCCCCTCAGAAACACCAGCCAGCCCACCATCTCCAACTGGACACCGATCACAGCCGGAGACACCGCCTCGACCATGAAAAGCATCCACTCGGGGGCCCCCACCGACCCCTGCCCCCCTCACATCTACCACAGAGCCGCGGCCGCCATTGCACCCGAACTACAACGCACCATCAACACCACCTTCAAAACAGGCACCTTCCCAGACAACTGGAAGCGTGCAGAAGTCAAACCCCTGCTCAAGAAGCCCACAGCTGACCCCACCGACCTCAAGAACTATCGGCCCATCTCACTCCTCCCCTTCGCAGTCAACAGGAAACTGACACGATTCATTGAAGAGAAAGCCGTCCTCGACCCGTCCCAATCTGGATTCCGAAGCAATCACAGCACAGAGACCGCCCTACTTGCCGCCACAGACGACATCCGCACCCTCCTGGACCAAGGCCACTCCGCAGCCCTCATCCTACTCAACCTATCAGCGGCCTTCGACACCGTCTCCCACCGCACACTAGTCGCCAGACTACACGACGCAGGCATACAAGGAACAGCCCTGGACTGGATCCGATCATTCCTCACCGGAAGAAGCCAAAGGATAAGACTCCCACCCTTCCTCTCCGATCCCACGAAAATCACCTTCGGAGTCCCACAGGGTTCATCACTGAGCCCCACCCTCTTCAACATCTACATGGCCCCCCTCGCAGCCATTGTCCGACAACATGGCCTCAACATCGTATCCTACGCTGACGACACCCAGCTCATCCTCTCCCTCACCAAATACCTCACCACTGCCAAACTCAACTTCCAGAAAGGAATGCAAGACGTCACAGTCTGGATGACCAACAGCTGCCTGAAGCTCAACGCCGAGAAGACAGAAGTCCTCGTCCTCGGTACCACCCCTTCTGCATGGGACAGCACCTGGTGGCCGACCTCCCTCGGAAGCCCACCTACCCCCTCAGACCACGCCAAGAACCTCGGCATCGTACTCGACTCATCACTCACCATGAACCGACAGGTCAACGCCGTCAGCTCCAGCTGCTTCAACACCCTCCGCATCCTTCACAAGACCTTCAAGTGGATCCCCCCTGAGTCACGGAAGACAGTCACCCACGCACTCATCACCAGCAGACTGGACTATGGAAACGCACTCTATGCCGGCATCAACAAGTCCCTACTCCGCAAACTCCAGACAATACAGAACACCGCCGCCAGACTCGTCCTCGGCATCCCCGACACGAACACATCAGCCAACACCTATGAAGTCTCCACTGGCTCCCCGTGGAGAAAAGAGTCACTTTCAAAATCCTCACTCACGCCTACAAATGCCTACACAACAACGGACCCAAGTACCTCAACGACAGAATCAACTTCCATGTACCCAAAAGAAACCTCCGATCTTCCAACCTCGCACTGGCCGAAACCCCGCGCATTCACAGAGCCAGAGCAGGCGGAAGATCCTTCTCTAACATTGCAGCCAAGACCTGGAACGAGCTACCGGCAGACATCAGACGCGCCCCCTCCCTGAACGATTATAGATCAGGGATGTTGCTAGTTAGTGAGGACTTTTCCTTTTATTTTTGCTTAGTTCTCCATTTTGTCTCAGTCACTGCAAGGTGGAATACCGATATGTACAGTAGATTCTAATTTGTATGACTTAGCACTTTATGCTTGTAATGCTTATCGGGCTGGGATTAGGAAACGGACTTGATACACTGTTAATTGATGTTGACATGGGAAAACTCAATAAAGTTTGTTTACAAAAAATAAAATGATGGAGGGATACACCCGTCACAGAAGCAGCAACATACAGCTATTTACAGCAACTTCATCCCGCAACTGAACCAGACAGACCTCGTCAAACACCTCTAAATCTTATCCAAAGAACCAATGCTAGCCACGTGGCTCATCATCACCAGGAAGAAACTGCTGCCACCATGAAGTCCATCCACTCAGGAGCCCCATAGAACCCCTGCCCCCACCACACCTACTCCAGAGGCTTGCAACCCATCAGAGCCATGCTCACACCCATTCTGAATGTCTCCACCACTTCTGCGAACTTCCCAGATGCTTGGAAACGCACAACTGTCCTCTCATTGCTGAAGAAATCCTCTGCTGACTTTTCAATGCTCGCCGACTACACAGTCCGATCTCCCTGCTACCATTCCCAGCTAAGGTCTTAGAGAAAATCATCAGCCGAAGACCTTAACGACCACCAACTACTTGACACCAGTCAGTCTGGTTTCATACACAACCACAGCATAGAAACTGCCCTCAGCGCTGCCACGGATGAGCACCGAATGACTCTGAACAGAGGAGACACAGCGGCCTTCATCCTTCTAGGCCTCTTCACAGTATTTGACACCATCGCCTACCCCATCCTCAGCCAACACCTACACGACATCGGAATCCCAGGGCACGCACTCAGACGGATCTCCTGCTTCCTGACTGGAAAGAGTCAGTCGGCCTGGCACCATACACCTCTGACTCCTGTGACCTCATCTGCGGAGTTCCGCAAGGATCCTCTCTGAGCCCGACCCTCTTCAGTGCATATATCATCCCTTTAGCCAGCATCATCCATTCATGGTATCAACGTCCTCTTCTACGCGGATGACACAGAACCCAATCTCTACCTCACGGACAAGATGGCCAGTACCCGGATCAAGTTCAATACCTGCATGAATGAAATCACCCACTAAATGAAGACCAACTGTCTAAAGCTGATACCGACAAGAGAAAAATCGTGATCTTCGGGAAGAGCACATCACCGTGGACTCCACCTGGTGGCCAACAGAGCTAGGACTGACGCCCACCCCCACCACCCATGCCAAGAACCTCATGATCATCATTGAAAGCGAACTCGACATGTCAATGCGGTCACAGCCTCATGCTTCTATACCCTGAAGATGCAGAGGAATATTTTCAAATGGCTGTCAGTCAGCACCCGGAAAACCATCACGCAGGACCTTGTCACAAGCAAGCAAGTCCAGTTCTGAAGAAGTGAGCATGGTTTGTGAGACATGCTTTTTCTTTGTTAATTCAGCTACTTTATCTTTCTTAAAATGATCTTTTGAGTCCACACTATTGTCATGTCCTTTAGGATAATCCCATCATGTACATACCAATTACATACATTTTGTCCCATCCACACGACATAACGGTCCTACACAGGTGACCTTTTACCTAGTAGCTTACTTCTGTCTCTCCGACATCAGGCTCTTGGTACCCTATCTTAATCCCTGTACCTGACGTACATAAACATGTCCCCAGGCACGGCAGATTTATTCTGTATAAGGGTCACCACTTTTTTTCATCCATGGCCAACAGCCAGCTGTGCATGATCATGTTTATTTAGAAAAGGATTAGCAGAGGATTAGCAAATGTTTTCGAAACATATCGATTCTAGAAGAAACCCTGGAGTGACCACTTTAGAATAAAAGACCCTCACTCCCCCTTACAGACAGAGAGGAGAATTCCTTCCAGGCTGGACCGAGACTCTGCAGGCTGATCCTTCGACAGGCAGAGGCCTGACATCCCTTGCGGGGTGCCATCCTCAACGCAGAGAAGGAGTCCTTCATTCAGAACCATCAGGTGAGGGGTAAGCACTTCCCCGTGTGTTTCTTGGCTCCATTAGGATCTATCCTGACATTTACATACACATGCTTCACCTTCATATCTAGGCTAGGTACATTTAGGTAGGCTACGCATCGTAGGTGTACGCCAATGCTATTGTTTTATATAATCTGTTTGTATTAATCTTTTTAGCACTATGGTAGAAATGTATCTACTTTTTAGGTCGAGCCTAGCGTTGCAGCGCATGCGCTGCTCGCTTTGCGAGGCATGCAGTATTCAGTATAGCGTGGAAGCTTCGTGGACGCTCCGCCCATCATTTTCATTGGCTTGTGTCTTAAATGCTGCCTTCCGATTGGTTGTAGGCTTGTTAGTCCCTCCTTATGACGGCCATGTCGTCATTTGTATCCTTCCATGGCTACTGGCCCCTTTACTGCACAGACTACTTTCTTCCCGTGCCCCCCCCCTCCAGCAATCCGATGCCTTCTTGCCCCCACGTTCGTGCCTTGTCGCCCGCCGGCACTCCCCTTTGCAATGCAATAGGTCTCGCGTAAATGCGAGTCCTATTGCATTGCAAATGCTTGTTTCCCATTTAAAGCACTGCCTCTTAGTAATATAGAACTCTCATACTGTTTGAAGATGGCGGTCTAGTTTCGTAGACGATGCTTTGTCCTTATTATGTGTCCTTCTTCTGTTTCTTTTGGCAGTTGGAACCCTGCTTGTCTTTTCATTTATCCTCAGTAGAGTCGAAAGAAGGAGCCTTCGCAAGTAGTCTTTCTTCTACTCACAATGTGATTGGCCGCGCAGTCACAAATCGAGTAGTCTGTTCATCTTTTCCCTCATTTCGACACACACACGGACAACATTCCCAAACAGCAGCCGGAAGCCCGATGGTGTGTTGTCATAGCAACCTGGAGAAACGATGCCGCCCAGACTGTTGTGGGACTGGGGAAAGCTCGGTGGCGAAGGGACGCTCGTTATAGGGTTGTATGACTAAACAACTACCACTTAAACAACGAATGCCTAAACCACGAAGGCTAAACCACTACCAAAGCCAAACCACTATGTTCTGTACAACGAATTACTAAACCACGAAAATTAATCATTTTTCATATTTCCGGAATCTACCACTACGTTTAAAAAATCGCATGTTTGAAACACGAAAAAAATGTAATTAAATTAAACAATACTTTTAAATTAAACAATTTTAATTCAATAATCTTTAAAGTATCAATCTAATAATCGTTTATTACAAGTGCTGTTCAAGCATGCGTGCCCCCACCAAGTGATTGTTCTAAAGGGCAGTCAGGCGATGCGAAGCATACTACAAACGTCTCCCTCAAAGAGAGCAATAACGATTATTAGTCATGTGGCCAAGAGACTTGCACCCAGTTATGTTACGTCAGGAGCGTTTATAAACTGGTTTAAGTCTTTAAACATCAGATCCAGGGGACGCTATAGAATCATAGTTAAGAAAGAAGCAGTTCTAAACTCCAAATTGAACTGCGGCGGGCAAATGTATTCTTAGGAGCAACAGAAAACATGTATTGTTTGGAGCAACATAGGAATATTAAAATATTTTTCTAACTCCAACGGCCATTCCACAAAAAGGTCTCTTAGAATTTTTTTTTTTTTAAATGGATTGCAGTACATATTTCTTTTTGTAAAAATAATTCACTTAAATTAAACATAGAAAAACGTCCATCCACCGTTTTGTAACTATTTCAACTTTTACAACCAGAGAGAACAGTCGCATCGAGCACTGATCTTAATCACATCACTGTAAAACAAACCAACACTGACATCTACTGGCCTAACACGCCAAATTAAAACAGACTAATATTTCTACATCGTAATTAAAATCAGGAAATGTACAAATGAATATTACACATTCTTAAATTAATAAAAATATCCAAAAATCAACATCCTGTTCCTAATTATTTTATTATAATTGCACTTGTATTTAAGATTAATTATTTACATTTTGACACTTTCCTCTGGTTTAGTAAGTCGTGGTTCAGGTGGTCGTTGTTCGTGTACAGTAGTGGTTAATGAGGTCGTGGTTCTGGTAAAGGTCGTGGTTAAGGATTCGTTATTTAATACACTCGTTGTTAAGCATTCGTTGTTCAGGCTGTTTCCCTCGTTATAGGGATCCGGTGACGCCGAGGTCCAAGCCCCACCAAAAGGTAGCAACCGAACCGTGAGTATAGCGCGGAGAAGCAGAGTGCCCTGTTTGGGCCACTGTACTTGGTGCGTAGCACTTCTACTGCTCTTCGCCGTGAACTTAGCTGTCAAATGGAACTGTGTGTTCTCGCTGCTCCCGAGTGACAACGAGCCACGGATGTTTCAAGTCACCCTTTCTTTTCAATTACACTTCACCGTTACCCTTTTTAAAAGATGTATTTTAAGAAGTTTACATTTTAAAGGCCATTGCCATTTTTTGAGCATTTGAGCATAGTTGAGCATTCCCAAAACTAATTATACTGTTTTATAATCTGTTTGAAAAATTTCTTTCAATAAAAAAAACATACTGGCAAGTGTTTAAAGAAATGCATTAAATAACTTTTCACGTTTAAAAAAAGTTCTGACTCCATACTGTACAATGCAAAATGATTTTCCTCAATTGCTTGAATATTTAGGGTTTATTGTTGCCAGCTTGAGGGGTATCAGCCTCAGAAGGAGTCTGCTGAGACGCAGTTTAATCGTGTAAATTGCAGATGTCCGAGCTAGTGCTAAAGATTACTGAGCTACCTCATCTGTACTTGAGATAGTCTCCCAAATTCAAAAATATCGTTAATGTTTTCTTTTACATAACTAGCATGTTTTAAAAATACTGTTGCACATTTTTAAATAACTGGAGATTTGCCGTTTGCAATTGCCCATTTTAACAAAGACTTGTGCAGATAGTTTTTTTTTATTCACCGCAATATAAAAAAAAATTGTTTTAACATCTGTGCATTTTCTACCGAAAATACACTTATTTTAAATGTATCGGAATTTGTATGCAGTTCTAATATGGTAATTTATTAATCGAATATGAGCTACATTTGCCTAAATTCAGGTCTTATGGATGGTAGTACAATTTTTTACATTCGTAGTTGATAAAAAAAACAGGACCATTTCTCCTGAGCACCTATTTGGCGTGCCGGAAAAATCAGCATAGCTCAAAAACTGATCTAAGATGTTTTTGCACTAATAAGACAAGGTGATCTGAGATTGTAGTATTCAAGTTCAAGCTGCTCAAAATGTTTTACATCTTTTCTTGCTTGTATTGTGTCAAAAGTGTCAAGAAGGAACAGACATCAACAGCAAGTACAAGAGAATATGCTGATACTAACATTCTGACACGAAGTGCTTGTAGAGCAGGTACAAGTACGCAGCGTAGTAAATATACTAGTAGAAAAAATTGGCAAGTTTCTGTCGGCGTCAAGCTGCAAGTGCTTATTGAAAGGTGATTCCATATTTCCCCGCTCACCTGATAGTGATAAGAAAGCAACTGCCTGTGCCTGCAGCCAATGGAACTCAAGATTGCAGTGTTAAATTGAGCATTGTGCATAGCCATTCTCTTACGGTAGATATTGGTTCGACGGTGGGCTTTAAAGAGTATGTTAGGTTAAAAAAGTCAAGACATGTATACTGTGTTTAATTGTTAAAGGCTGAGGCAAAAGTGGTTATCTCACCAATGTCAGTATTACTATTTCTGCATGTATTAGTAATACTGTTTCATTCCAATATCATGTTACCCCCAGTTCAACCGGTGCTACTGCCTGACCAGTATGGACCCACCCACCATGTCAGTAGAAGCAACTCCCTAAGCACCCTCTCTGAATTATCCCATTAGTGTTTCTTCCTCCTGATCTGTCTTTTGGATGCCCAGTATTAAATCAGATCCTCCCATTCATATTTTTGGCTGTGCCCTCTTTTGAGACCTATTAATCGATTAGGTCTTTCCTCTGCATAGCGAAAACAGGCCAACATTATTATATGGAATATAAATGCTATGTCATTAAGTTTATTTTCCAACCACTGTTCGGCTTTCACTTCTTTATTAGTAGACATGTAATATGTCATTTTCTGGTATTTGACTGCATGCGTGGTGTTAATAGTACTGCATTTTGGGTGGCAACCTTGGGAAGTGAATAAGTCTCTTAACAGTAATTTTCTGCAGTTATTCGTCCATGAGAATTTGCGCTGTTTGTTCAAGCGCAATGAATACGACTATGAAACAGGAGCAATCTTGACGTTTGCAAAGCGATTTGACAGGCTAAAACAACAACTACATACAGGAAAATTGTCAATCCCAGACACTGCCAAAATTGCAGTAAGCGAATCAGAATCGGATCTCAGTGAGGAGGAAAGAAGTGTGCGAGTGGGGGGTTGCACTACTTTTTTAGAAGAAATGCAGCTGATCTACATAGATCAGAGACCACCGAGAGAGAGAGGCAGGGGGCGAGGTCGAGGAAGAGGAAAAAATCTGATAGATCCAAACAACGGAGAAAGACGCGAAGAGGAGCAAGAAAAAACAAGGGGTTATCCTCTTCGCAACAGATTGAAGAAATAAATACAAAGAAAACAACACAACAATCTGAAAACTTGATTGTAAACCTATCAGACTATCCGTTGACACAACAGGAAGAAAATGTGCTAAATAAGGGCCTCACCTTCTGCCCAGAGAAGCATCATGATCACGTAGAGACCAGAATTGATCTCTACAAGTACATAAGGAAATTGAAATCAGCCAAGTTCTTTTCTAAATCTGTGAATACAGGAAATCAAAGTACAACTGAATCACACAATGAAATGAACTTGAACATTGAGGATATCACCAATCTCAAAACATCATATGACCTGATGCTAAATATGAATGATGAAGCAACGACTGAGTCTCAAATATTGGAAGATCTAGAGATTCCTACTGACAAGCATATCAATTCTGGCCTTAAACCCAAATCCAAGTTTTGCCCGATTCTCAGTCCAGGTAATAAAATTGATCTATTTCATGATCTGGTAATTGCAGAGCTAGAAACAATGGTGAATACAACAAACAATAAAAAAGAAAATTTCTCTAAGGAGTAACGAACTGCACTGGAGGAGTTAAGCAGGAAGGAAGAAATAACAATCGAACCGGCTGATAAGGGCGGAAATGTAGTGATACTCAACACCAGTGACTACATACAGGAAGCAATACGCCAACTCAGTGAAACTAAGAACTATGAAATGTTGGAAACAAACCCGATTAATGACCTTACAATTGAGCTTGAAACAAAAATAAGGACATGGAAGAACGAGGGTCTCCTGAGTGACGATGAAGCACGCTTCCTAAACAACGATAGCCCAACAATGCCAACTGTATACTTCCTGCCGAAGATACACAAAACTCTAATTAATCCTCCAGGAAGGCCCATCATCTCCAGCTGCAACTCCCTCTATGAAAATATATCGATCTATGTCGACCACTTCCTTGCCCGATGGTGACAAATTTGAGTTCTTATATCAAAGATACTGGCGACTTTTTAAGAACATTAAACAATACTGGATGGCAGAAGGGTTTCCTCCTAGTCACGATTGACGTAGTGTCGCTATACACGTCTATAAGTCATGACATAGGTATGAACGCTGTTAGTTACTTCTTGAGACAAAGAAACATCCAAGAGTTAAAGCACACAAAAATGCTTATGGAGATGATCAAACTATGTTTAACAAACAATGTCTTTCTCTTCGACCACAAGGTATATGCCCAAAAATGCGGGACTGCTATAGGGATTTCATTTTCTCCCAGCTATGCCAACCTAACAATGGGTTGGTGGGAGAAATTCATAGCATGGAATGAGAAAAATACACGAAAAAGATAGAACTTTGGTTGAGATACATAGACGATCTCTTCGTGATATGGAATGGTAGCGTGGAAAAGTTCCAAGAATACTTTGAGATCCTGAATAACAACTCTGTGGGGCTAAAATTCACGTACAATGTAAGCAGAAAACAGATTCAGTTCTTGGATGTAACAGTACACATCAATAAAGATCAAATACATACGAAAGTATACCGCAAGGCAACATCAACAAACAGCATACTGCACGGGAAAAGCTTCCACCCTGATCAACTGAAGAGAAGCATCCCGTTCGGAGAATTAGTCAGAATGCAAAGAAACTGCTCAGAGGAAGTGGTGGTTGAAAAAACCTTTCAAGAGACAGAACAAAGATTCATCAAGAGGAAATATAAATACAGAGATGTAAAACAGGGACAAAAAAGAGCAAGAGAGATGTCCCGTGCCTCAACTCTAGTGAACAAAGAGAAGGAAGAAGGATCAACTGAACAAGACGACAAAATCAGAATGATTATGACATACAGTAAGGAGAGCCATAAGATCGTAAACAGGGGAAGAAATTTTGGAGTGTCCTACAGAAAGATCCAGATATTGGGAAGAAAATAGGAACAAGACCGATGGTAACTTACCGCAAAGTGCCCTCGCTAAAAGATAGATTGGTGAGGAGTGACTTCACCAGCGAGAAACCAACGAACTGGCTTAAGAAGCAACAAAATGGCTTCATGCATTGTCACAAATGCAAAGCATGTAAATTTGGCCAGAACACCAAGGAGATCAAGGATCCCAGAGGCAAAATGTTTACTATAAACGAAAGAATAACATGCGAAACCACATATGTGGTCTATATGATCGAATGCCAGTGTGGTCAGCGATACATCGGAAGCACAATCTGTCCTTTAAGGAAAAGAATTCTGGAACATCTGAGGGCAATTCAAAATAAGGACATGAATTATGCTATATCGAAACACATACATACAAAACACAGCAGCAACTGGCGAAATATCAAGTATTTTGGTATGATGACGGTTCCAAAGAACGAAAGAGGAGGCAATCGAACTTTAAAGCTGAGAAGATTAGAATCTCGACTGATTATAAGATTCAAAACAAAGTTTCCCTTCGGCCTGAACGGGGATGAAGAACTACATATTCATCTATAAAAAAGTCACCGCAAGAATGAAACCAAGTGATACTAAAAAAAATGGGCACTGAGCCCTTGACAGTTCGAATAGATGAGTCAACTGGGATTTGATAAATAGAGCACTAAACTCTAAAGACGACTCAAGACACCCTGATAGCGACAACATTGATAGAAAATATCATCAACCGTCCCAGACTAACTGGACAATGAAAGACCATCTATCTCCAACCCTCACAAGAAGGAGAGAACTGAACACGATAAACAGCATCAAAAAATATCACCAAAGGGGTGAAATTCTTACTTCTCTTGAAAACCAACCATAAAGAAAAGAACCATATGACTATGTAGTAACTTAAAGTCACATGACATTAATCCCCGATAGAAATATCTGTAAATAAAATGAAAGAAACACACCAAGGCAACCAAACACTACAAGTCCCATGATGCCTCATAATGGGCTAATATGGCTGAACTATAAATAGTGAACATAGAAGGTGGACTCACGAGACCGTGAACAAGACCATTTCTTGGTTGAAACGTTGGTGGTGGGCTATGGTGATATTTGTGCAAAATAAAACTTAATTCAAGGAAGAAGACTTGAGGAGTGCGATGTATCCATTGATGAAGAGTGTTTTACGAGGTTAAGTCCGACCTCGATATATGCACCGGCTGTGTGACATTGCGCGCTGAATTTGGGACTGTTTGTTGGACAAAAAAAAAAATATATATATATATATGGACTGGTGCCTTATCAAACTATAATATAGCAAATGTTATACATATGTTCACAATACTAAAAAGAGCACAAGTTTATAAATGAAAAATGCGCACTCAAATAAATTTTAATACAAAGGTATCAAATGAAATTGGGGATACGTATGCAAAAAAAGGCAAAGATTACGCCACCACCAATAACCACAAACATAAACATATGAAAGCCAGTGTTAGAAGTGGGGAAAGGGCAATGGGATAAGTAAGAAAACAGGACTTCACAATCTGCTTCATCTCGTCTGGCAGTCAAGGAGGTTTGCAGGCTGTAATGGATATCTACAAAAGATATTTAAAGTAACTCATCATTCCTGGAAAGCAAACACATAAGACATTTCAGAATCTCGAGAACACATATGCATTAACACCTCTGTATCTTTTGATTAACAAGCTTAAGTTAAACTGGAGACCAAGGTTCCTGGTATCCGGTTGTGTTAGACCTGTCAGCCTTAGGGTCGTCTTTACCACAAACGTTTTGCTTATACTCTCCACTTTTTGCTGACATTTGTTTGGTTGATTCTAGGACTCTGTGCACTTTGCCTCTGGTAACATTCCTGTGCTCTCCTCTCCTTTAAACATGATGAAATTGGCTTACATCTGATTGGGATATTTAATATACTTATAAGCCCCTTGTAGTGTGGTATACCAAGAGCCTGTAAATTAACCTACTAGTGGGCCTGCATCACATATTGTACAGCCCACTTAAGTAGCCCTTTAAAACATGTCCTATGTCTGCTATTGCAGCCTGAATGCACATTTAAACTGCCAATTCAACTTGGTAATATTACCTCCTTGCCAAGCCTTAAACTCCCCTTTTATTGCACATTAGTGACCCCTGAGGTTGGCCCTAGATAGCCCATAGGGGAGGTGCATTGCATTTAAAAGGTTGGACATGTACTTTTAAGTTTTACATGTCCTGGTACTGAAAAACCCAAAAACTAATTTTTCACTATTTCGACTCCTACCTTGCCCATTGGATAACATTGGGTTGTGTTATTGCATTTAATAAGTGCTAACGTCTGATCGGGAACAGGTAAACATTTCATGTTTAGTGCCCACAAAATTGTAATAAAAAACCCTCTTTAATGGTATAGTCGAATTTGAAGTTACAGTTTTGAAAATGCCACTTTTAGAAACTTGCCATTTTCCTGCCCTATTTGGTGCTGGCAGCCTATCCTAGGATACATGACTGGGTGTTGCTGATAGCTGGATTTTGTTTACTTCTCCCAGACAGCCACACAATAGAGGGGTTAGTTGTGCCTGGATGGGACATCAACTCACAGGATGGGGGGGCGGAGCTGGGCACAGCCCCACATGCAACTGAATATGCTGTGCTCTGCCTTCACACAAAGGACTTGTCACCCCTGCATTCTTCATGCAGCCATATTAGAGCCAGGCAGGGGAAGCAGGAAATTTCAAGCACTTCAAAGGGAATTCTTTAGACACTTCTCCTACTTCAAACAAGGCACAAAGTATAAAAATAATACCCTCAGAGAACTGAGGGAAAACCAGGACCAACCTGCTCGTCTATCCGCAGCAGCAAATCCTGTTCAGTGGTCGCTCGCAAAAGGGGTATCCAGCCTTGTGGAACTCTCGTCAGCTACAGCCTCCAGCCTCATCCCCCTGGAGAATTTCGACTTCCAAAAAGGTTACTAAGTCCGCACGAAGAAATCTTCATCACCACTTCGTCCAGCGGCTCTCTGACGGCGAGACTCCCTACTGAGACATCGCCTGCAGCCATTCCCCACTGAACTTTACCTTCTCAGAAATTTTTTTTGAAGAATTTCTTCAAAGTCTACAGCGAAGCACCGACTGGGCCCAATCCACTTCTTGTATCCTACTCGCGCTCCATCGTAGCCTGCCATATGTTTGGACTTTGACTCGGTCTTGTGTAACTAGATGTCTACGGTTGGCACTTTGATCTTTTAGACGCTAGCTTTTTCCTAAAGTTTAAAAATTCATAACTCTGGTTCTACTTATTGGATTTATGTCGTGTTGGTGTCAAATAATTCATTAGCATTTACTTCATTTTTCCAAATTGGTGTGGGATTTTTCTAATGTTGTGTTTTCGCTTTTACTGTTTGTGTGCTGCATAAATACTTTACATTGCGTCTAATTAAGGTTAACTGCTTTTGTGGCAAGCTACCAGAGGGTTTAAGCACAGGTTAATTTAATGACTTTTGTGGTTCATCCTGAGTGAGATTGTGGTTTGCGTGCCAAACCATGTTTGACTAATCCATATAAAAACATTTTGAAAGGGCGTGGCAAGTCTCTTTGGACCAACTCATATGGGCAGCGGATGTTGCCCACTCACAGATAGTTGGGCACTGGGCCTAGAGATAAGCCAGGCCCTGCAACCAAACCCCTTTGCACATGGCGGAAGGCCAGCCATTGCGAGTTGGGTGCAAAGGCCAGGTCTCCAGCCAAACACCAATGTGCAAAGCGCAGCTAGGGTTACAAATGAAGTGCATCATTAAACTCATATAAAATTCTCTGAAAGAAACACAGTTTAAAATGTGCAAAACAACTGAAATTCTCCAGGTATGGTATGCAATGCACATAGTGCACAAATAGCTCATGTTGCCACCATAGGAAGCAGTGGGCATCCAAAGTGTTGCCTTTTTCCAAGTTAAAAATCTTCCTCCTGTCAGGGTGAAGTTTACCTTATCTTTCAAAGTGTTTGTAGGCTCTGAGATCATGGACCCCCAGATAATACCAAACTGAAGTGGTCAAGTTCAGGATTCAGTAATTTAACAAGTTTATTGAAATTTGTTGGTTGTAGCAGAGACCTTTGAATGTAATTTAAATAGTTAAACAATGTACTAATGCACAGTTATGGCACATATAAATACTAGTAGTATCAGCTGTGATGGAAAAAACCCTGATTATGTACTGAATGATGCCATGAGATCACACAGAATCTAATAAATAGTTTAATAAAGCACTCTTCTGCCTTTTGGCTAGGTGCGAGTTATGGAAGTACTATATACGTAAATATATACATTATAAATGGTTTGTCTTTAAACTGTTGACAGGGGGCAGGTTGCGCCAGTCATCATACTGTAATCAGTAAACACAAACCTCAACAGCAGACAGATGTAATTTCAGTAACTAATTATGCGAAAATCTGTGACTTGTTCTTTGTTCTCAGGTACTCAGTAAGATTGCAGAAGAGGAAAATACTAATACAAATTACTCATACTTGGACTTATTTAGAACTCCAGCACTGAGGAAAATATCCATATGTACAGGGCTTGTATGGTAAGGAAATATTTTGTATGTTTTAAAACTTGTTATTCTTCAGTGTTTACTGGTTCAGCAGAGTGCGCCCAATTTATTCAAGGTGGATATTTGTCACCTCTGTTGTAGGTTCGGTGTGGGATTCACCTATTATGGAATCAGCCTCAACATCACAGGCTTTGAGATGGACATTTACCTGACACAGTTCATCTATGGAGCCATCGAACTACCATTCCGTCTGGGCATATACATCCTTATGCACAAGTACGGCCGTCGTCTAGCACTAGCCTGGCCTTTGCTGATTACAGGCTTCTCCTTGGGCATAAATACCATCATTCCAGTGTGTAAGTATCTTCAGGGAGCCCATATTTATTTCAGTGTGTTTTTATTCAATTGATTTTTTTTTAATTCAATAAATTTTTTATTGATTGTTCGAAGCAAAACAATATATAATACATATAATATAGCAAATAAATAAGAACAAGATAAATAATAGCTAAATAAATAATATACCAAATGCAAAAGGAGATACAGCACATTTCAAATCTTAGAAATCACAAATAGGGACAGAATAAGTGAATAAACCATCAGCACTGCGACAGCAGAATGACATAAGTGACGATAGTATAGATGGCACAAGGTACTTGTCTTAAGGCAGAATCAATTGATTTTTTTATTGACAATTGTTACATATTGTCCAGTATATAACAACAAAAAACAGAAATTCAGTACAAATGATCACAGATAATTATCTGCCACATTAACATGAGGGGATTATAGGATAGAGGGAGATTGAAGGAGAACAAATTCACCTCTAAGCAAGATAACCTCCTGTAATACGTTAGGAGGCGGGCTGGTTAATTATCTCCTAAATGTATTCAACTCACAGCAACAAAACACATTAGAAATGTTGAATAGGTACTAAAGCCAAACTGGCACATGCATCAAAGTAGGCTTTTGCGATTCCTTAATTGCGATTATTAAGGAATCGCAATTAAAGAATCGCAAAAGCCTATGCATGTAGGAATCGCTATAAAAATAGCGATTCCTAAAGATTCCTTAATTGCGACTCGCAAATTGCGAGTCGCAATTAAGGAATGGCTTCCCATTCATTCCTATGGGCCCACAGGCCCATAGGAATGAATGGGAATTGCATGCGCAATTTGCGAGTACCCATTAGGTACTCGCAAATAGCGCATGCAATTTCAAGGGTGCAAGGGTGTCAAAGGACACCCTGTTGCACCCCTGAAATTGTAATGTGCACCCATGTTGCGCACACACATGCCCCAAGGGCATGTGTGTGTGTGACATGTAACTTTGAAAAATGCACTTTAGTGCATTTTTCAAAGTTTTTGCAAATTACCGACCTGTTTTATTTTTTGGTAAATTGCAATCCCTAATAGCGCATTCGCTATTTTAAATTGCTTCTAGCATTGCATTTAAGGAATCGCAATTTGCGATTCCTTAAATGCAATCGCAATTTCCGATTTTTGCATTTGGGATGATGCGTCCCAAATGCAAAAATACCGGTCGCAAAGGGGCAGATTCTGAGAATCTGCCCGTTTGCGACCGGTTTTCAGTTTGATGCATGGGGCCCTAAGAGTCTTTGAAATCCTTGTTGATCACAAGGATTTCAAAGTTAAGTGTGAGTTTAAGACTCTCTGCTGGGGCACATTAAACTCTTTTCCCTCCACAAACATCAGGTCTAAAGATAAAGTGGGTTCTCCGATATTCTCAGGTGTCTGAGTTTTGTTTCTAGGAGTATTCCTGTGGTTTCCTTCCTAAAAAGGCACTTCAAGGATGCGGGGGAGAATAGGCTCAAGAGGGTCCTCTTTTTCATGAGTCTGTGCTGGTGTGCTAAGAAAGCAGTGGAGGTAGTAGACATGTAACCAGATGATCTCCTAAGGTTATAGAGGGAGTTGGAAACCCCTCCCAGGGTATGCCCACACCTATGAGAGCTGTGATTGGTGGTTGACAAGTTTGGCCTACCCCTACTTATGTCTAAAAGGGTCTATGGGAAGCTGGTGATCTGTAACCCCGCCTCCCCATAAAAGGCAAGATCCGGGAGCAAGAAACCACATGACGGACAGCATCCTCCTGCAGTAAATCCATCTCTTGGATCCATGTATGCGGCTGGCAGTCTTACCTGGATTCTGGGTATCCAGGATCCCCCTTTCTTGAACCCCCAAGTCACTGAGAAGGACAATGGGACCTCAAGGTATGGGCAGGACAGTGACTCATTTATGTCAGCAGTGGGGTGGGTGGCCTGGTGACTTCCCTTTCCACCTAAACGCGCTCACTTTACCAACCTCTGAGATCACCACACTTAAAAGACAAGCCCATTCCCATAGCTTTTCCCTAAAGTTTGTGTGCTGTGCGTCATGGGAATGTAGGTTGGAGGTGTCCATTCACAAAGCCCCTGTAATCCGGAGTCATTTGGTCTGGAGCAGGAAATAAAGAAGATACAGTATTCAAAGACTTGCCTGGTCTGTGAATGAATTCAAAAGAGAAAGGCTGGAGGCCAAACGCCATTGCAGAACTGGGGTTACTGTCTTTGATATCGGCGAGCCAAGGTAGATGAGATGAGTGTGGTATCCAACCACGGAGAAGTATAGCAAGTTAAACCCTCAAACGCACATGAGATGATCGGAAATTCTTTGCTGACTGCTCCATAAGTCACCTCTTGGGCTAGGAGTTTTCGACTAATGAAATGGTAGTGGTGAGTCCCATCTTCAAATGTTTGAAACAGTACTGCCCCTAGTTCAGTACTTGAAGCATAAGTTTATAAAGTGAAAGGTAAAGACAAATCTAGGACCCGCTGGTCCAGGTTGGAGGCCAAAGACTCCCTCAAAGGCTTGTTATTTTTTATTGCACCGAGGAACTTTGCTACGAATTGAAATGTGGAATAAAGGGCCTGCAGTGTACCACAAACCCTAAATCTGAGCATGTGACCTCCTTGTTTGGGTTGGAGTATCAGATGCAAGGTTTTTAACTTCTGAATTTGGGAAATAGACTCTACCCCCACAAATCTTGAGCATAAGATCCATCAGTTCAGTGGTTGCAATAGTACAATATGGGGCGTTTACTGTGAGAGACACCTCTCCCAAGGCTACAAAGACTAACTGTTGGACCCGATACTCGTCAGGTAGCGTTTACCTACATTTTTTGCTTTTTCCACAAGGTTTGTGCTGATTGTCTTATGTGGCCTCCGTGCTTTGGACATTATCCCACTGTAAATGGGTAAATGCAGGGTGAAAGTGCGCATGCCCTTCCTACCCGTGTGGGGAAGTGGCGTGGACTTAATATTCTCTAGCAGGGGCCGAGCTGCCAGCGCAGATCGGTGGGTCAGACGAACATTTATACTGAGTAACCCCAGGAGTAGCCTGTCAGTGCAGGCCGCTGTGTGTGTTCACTCGCAACTATGGTGCCCGTGATCAAGTGTGCCGCCTGCCATCGCAGCGGTGCGTGCTCACTGACCCCCATCTTAATTAAACTCGTATCCAGTCTGTCCTTGCGGACTGGGGTGGGTGCACTTGCACCTCTGGTGCTGGAGACTTTGTCCGACCTGCCTTTGCAGGTAAGGGTGTGCAATAGCGCACATGCGCCCAGGTAGTGAGGAATACCTGTGTTTGTTTTCACTACCAATGAGACTTGCTCTTCCCATACCTTGACATGGGGAAGTGATTGACATTACTTCAGGCTGCAACGGTGGATTGCAATGGAGCAGCCTCATGATGTTTCATATCAATGGATTTGCTCTGCCAAACCCTTTCCAATGGTAAAAAAGGTGATGTTGGCATAACTCGCTTAGAAATGCCACTTATGAAATATGGGCATTTCTATGCTTGCAGAGTCCCATGTGCCCTGGTGCCTGGTTCCAGTGGACATCAGGGGTCGGGGGAGCACATCTTTGCATTCACCAGCAACCACCATAAACCATGGGTATACAATGGGAACCACAGAGCTCTGCCATTTGAGGGTCGGATGGAATAGATAGGAGAGCAGGGTTTTTGACACTTGGCTCTCGGGGCTAGATCATAGCCCCACTGAAGATTTAGAGCTGCATTCCACAGCCCCATGGCAGACAGGCCTACAATTTAGGGGAGATACCTAGGGTTCAAAGGAAAAACCCTACACCGCCCCCAACGTCAAAGGCACACGTTAGTATAACTATGGGTGCCATTCTTCAACAAAGGGTGAGACACGCTTGTGGGGATGCGGGACTGGAGAACCAGACTGTGTGGTGAACATTACCAGAGGACTCTGTTGTGTTCATGGAAAATTATTGCCCACAAAGGGCATCAAGTGTCCTTTCGGAGTAGTGGCTGGCCTGGGCTGAGACGTGCTGAAGTGTGGCGCTCTGAAGGGTACTCTCCAAGGGTCCGTTTGCGGGTCTCCTGTTCTCTTGGGAATCTCAGGGACAGCAAAGATCTCCCGCAAGGGACCCACACCATCTACAATACATCTAGAGAGCTGTGCCCTCTCAAGTGCCCACATCGGCTACTAAATCCCAATGGGTAGCATGTGAGTGTGGAAAAGATTTGTGGCAAAAGCACATCTGACATAAGATTTTCCTGCGTGGCTATGGCGCATAGTGCAGCTAAAAAGTGTTCTTGTTGCCTGTATGTACATATGGTTGATATCGTTGTGACCCAGGGTATACCATATAACTGTGTGGGACTGTATTATCAGGATTGCCAGGCTGGGCCTGGGGCGGACAGAGTGCTGCACCACATAAGGGTGCTCCCTTTGTTGGGGGGGGGGGGTTGGATTAGAAATTGTCCCCCCATACATACTGTTGATATCATCATCATATGAGTGGGCCTAGTATTGCTAGTAATAATTCCAAATGTGTTTTATGCCCAAAAGTACCTGATTTTCATGTTATAAAGCTTGAATATATGTGTTGAATGGATCACTGACATAATATCGACGACAACAATATCGACCTACCAGAATATCGTGTCAAGAATATCGATGGACAGAGGGGCGTGGCCTGAGGCGTCAAGATGGCGGTCGCACTCTAAGAGTGCTCCGGACCCCCTCCGTCATCCACCTTACAACCATTGTCTCCCGCTGCTGCACTCCTCTCCCTACCTGTTCACGGAGCTTCCCCGCACTATCCGCTCCGCCCCGATCCCCTCGGACGGCGGATCGGAGCACTGGTTACCAGGGACCGCCTCCCCTTCTGTTGCGGCCTAGTGCTGACGGGCCTGCCGGCGCCCGGCCCAGGGCCGTTAACCTTCCCAGCCGGCCCGACTTCCCCTGGTCACAGCGCTGCAGCGACAGGGCCGGGGCATATCCGCATGCCCCCTGAGGCCGGAGGTCGTGCGGCGGGGGGCCCTCAGGATCGGGTCCTTCCCGCCGGGCCTGAGTGGCGCGCCGTGGGGCGGAGCTGCCGCGTCCCGCCTGGATCGGACCGAGGCCTCGGTTCCCGGCCCCTGTGACCTGACTTCGGCCGCCATTGCCGGGCGGCGGCGCTGAGACGTGGAGGCCGGGACTCTCCTCAGGCTCGTCTGCCTGTCTCCCTCCTGGTCCGGTGCCCGGTCGCCTCACGGGGACGCCCCAGTGCCCCTCGTGGGGCCGGTGCGGGGCCCTGGCGGCCCTGGGGGGGGGCGCTACCCTGGTCTTCCGGTGTGGGGCCTGGGAGTCGTGGGCCTCTGGGGGGGCCGTCCACAAGGACACCTGCGGCCCTGTGACCTGATTTCGGCCGCCATTGCCGGGCGGCGGCGATGAGACGTTGTGGCCGGGGCAAGGACACCTGCTGCCCTGCGCCGTAGCGACCGTGCTGCCGAGGCCGAGGAAGACCTCGAGGCCATCACTACACCGGTGAGTGGGGTTGGGGATCGGCCATCTTCTCGGGTGGCGGTGCGGAGGGGTAACTCTAGTCCCCCCGCCCCCCTTCCCCCGCCGCTCTGCCAGCCTCCCCCTTCCCTGTGGTCCTGGGCCGGCTCCTAATATCTGCTGACTCCGAGGGCGCGGCGGCAGGGGCCACTGTTGTCGCAGGCGGAGCTGTGGACCTCCAGCGTTGCACTTCCGGGTGGGGTCCCCCTGGTGTAGCTGCTGAGCGCCCTGGGCTAGAACCTGCCCACCACTGCACCTCTACGGGCTTCACTGGCAGACGTAGCTCGCTCGGGCCCCCACCGTGGTGCACCAGAGACCAGGGGATCGGCCATCGGGTCGGATGGCGACACGGAGGGGTACTGCTGGGGCCTCCGACCTCCCGACCTCCTGGTTGTTCTAATTCGGCCTAATACGCCCCACGCGACGAGACCCTTGCTGGGCGGTGCTGGCCTGGGGACGGCTGATCTGGGTTGGTGACTCCCATACAGGTTTGGGATCCCTCAGGAGTCCCCGTCTGTCCCTGACCGCCCACCTGCTGGACTGAGGGTTTGTGCTGTTGCCCTTTGCTGTCATCGGCCTGGCCTAGCCTCCACCTGCTGGGGTGCTCCTTGGGGGCCCGCCGGTGACCCCGGGGCTCTTCGAGGCGGATTGGCCGGGGGGGGGGGTCCTGGGCGCCCGGGTCTGAGTATTGACGGCCTGGGTGCCCGAGGGCCTCTCTCGCCTTCCTCTTCGGTCCTGCGGCTCGTCCTCTGCCCCGGTGGTAGCCGGACGCCTTCCGTGGTGGCGATGGGCCGGACCCGCACCATACAGAACCCTGCCCCCCGACCCAGACCAAAATGGACCAATTTACCACGTCGGACCGCGGTCCTGTGGGTGGGTCGCCGGAGGCTCCGGTCCCCACCGGGGGCAACCTTTCCGCAATCCTGCAGGCGATCGGCGCGTCACAGGCCTCCGTGGAAAACAAGATTGGCGAGGTAAGGGTGGACATGGCCCTTAT
The DNA here is from genome assembly GCA_963921515.1 of Calotriton arnoldi. Classification (NCBI taxonomy): domain Eukaryota; kingdom Metazoa; phylum Chordata; class Amphibia; order Caudata; family Salamandridae; genus Calotriton; species Calotriton arnoldi. The sequence continues at coordinate 1,124,061 of CAWUFW010006552.1, forward strand.
TCGCCAGGACCTACGCAATGCCACGGCGCGAATCACGGAGGCGGAATCCAGAATCTCCACGACCGAGGATGACGTTGGCCAACTCAAGACCCAGGTGGCACGCCTCCAGTCCCAGACCTTGGAGCTCCACCGGCGAGCCGAAGACGCCGAAAATAGGTCAAGGAGAAATAATTTACGCCTGGTGGGATTTTCCGAGGGGAGCGAGCAGGGTCAGGCGGCTACGTTCGTGGAGAACTGGGTGCGTTCTTGGATGCCCAAGGAGTCCCTCTCACCCTGGTTTGTCGTCGAGCGCGCACACCGATCCTTGGCCCCCAGACCTCCGCCCGGGGCTCCCGCTCGGCCCATTATCTTGAAGGTCCTCAATTTCAGGGACAGAGATGCCATCCTCAGGGAAGCTAGGGCACAGGGTCCATTGACATTTCAAAATACCAAGATCATGGTTTTCCCGGACTACACCAGGGAGGTGCAGGCCCAACGTCGGACGTACGACGAAGTTAAACAAAAGCTCCGCACCCTGGGTCTTCGCTATGGTCTCCTGTTTCCGGCCCGGCTCAGAGTTGTCTTTCAGGACAAGACATTCTTCTTTGACAGCCCTCAGGCGGCATGGACCTGGCTCACGGAAGAGCGGCCCACTCTGGGTCGGCCGGAGCCCTCTTCCACCCGCCGGGACCCTCAGCTGCCCCGTCCGGCCCAGCCGAAATCTCAAAGACACCGAACCAGGTCTCGCAGGGGGGGCGGTCGCCGAGGGGAGGCGTCCCGCTCGCCGGGTGGGCCGTCTCGGCGCCCTCCTTCCCGGGCGTCTTCGCGGAGGTCCGCCACTCTCAGTCCGGCCACCTCTCTGACTGACTTGAGCCAGATCGTAGACCCTCGGAGACTCTGCGCCCTGCCCTATCCGAAACCGACCTGTCTCGGAGCCCTGTGCTTCGTGGAACCGGAGAAGACGAGGGAACCTGAACTCTGGCCTTCTGCAGGGGTGCCTTAACTAGTTTTCCGCACAGCTCCTGTATTTAAGAGTGTTAATTCTTCTTGTATTTGGGGTGATCCGTTTCGAATAATTCTTGCTCTGCAGAAAATTGTAGACTTTTATCTCCTGGACTAATTTGTATTCCGTAGATGCAGAATCGTCTTAACAATAATTGCAGCTGTTGACAAGTTCTTATCCGAATCTAAGGAGGGGGTCCATCTCCGCCATGGCCATGTTTCGCTAAACGTTTTAGCTTAGCACCTAGACTTCTTGTGGGTTGCTGTTTGCGTTGTAGTGTTAGGGCGACAGATGCTTCCTTTACAGAAGTGTAGGGTGGGGGGTGTTGGGGGATTGGGAGGGGGGTAGACCGTTGTCTCCCCATTGTTTATTGTTTTCAGCCGCCTACGGGCCGCCGTTTGTTGTTTTTCTTGGCAGCTATCGATGCATGTATGACACTGACAGCGACACGAGACTTACCACACTACACAGCTTTTATCCAGAGACCCCGGCCACAGCACGCTGCCTCCCTTGGGACCCGGGTCCGCCTGCGCCTGCGTCCCTTCTTCCACACACTTTCATCCACTTTGATGGCATCGACCCTACATAGACCCCTCCATGTCCTATCCTGGAACGTCAATGGCCTACTGGACCGCGTGAAACGCACGGTCGTCCTCCGCAGCGCCCAGCGACAAAAGCCTGATATCCTATTCCTACAGGAAACACACCTTCTGGGTACACGTTGCAACTTCCTCACCCGGTATGGGTTTGACAGGGTTTGGCACTCCGGCTATACAAGGGGATCCCGGGGGGTTGCCATACTGCTTCGGAAGGGACTTCCTTTTACCCTGGCGCACGCCGAGACAGACGCCCAGGGTCGCTTCGTGGCCCTGACGGGTAAAGTTGAAGGCCACCCTTTCAACCTCCTGTGTGTCTACATCCCCCCGCTGTTTTAGCCTCTACTCTCCGCCGTCTAACACTCGTGGTCTCCTCCTTTCCACAGGGACTGACGGTTATTGGAGGCGATTTTAATGCCGTTCTGCAGCCCTCCCGCGACACCTCGGGCGTTCCCTCAGCACTTCGCCTGGCCTCTGCTAGGCGCTTGTCTGATTGGTCCTCTGCCCTGGGTCTCTGCGATGCTTGGAGGGTGTGGAACCCTCGACGAGAGCAGTATACTCACACATCTGCGGCTCACCGTACCCACTCTCGTATCGACCTGCTCCTGCTTCCAGCCCCAGATTGTCGATGTCCGGGGCGGCTATTCTGCCCCGTGGCATCTCAGACCACTCCCCGGTCTCCCTCCATCTCGAGAGCCCCCCCGGTGGGGCCCGTGCGGTGTGGCGAATGAATGCCTGGTTCCTGCAAGACGCCGCATTCATTGAGGCTCTCGGGCAGGAGCTGGGGCACTACTTCTCGACCAACACGGGTACGGTCTCCTCGCCGGGAACATTATGGGAGGCTGGCAAGGCCACTATGCGGGGGTGGCTAGAGGCCTGGTCCACGCGAAACGCGCGGAACAGACCGCCCGGCTTGTACAGTTGGAGGCCCAAGCAGCGCAAATGGAAGGGGCCCAGGCTTCTACTGATAGCGAGGATTCCGCTCGAAGACTCACACTCATCCGCGAGGAGATCAGTCGGATCTCAATGGAGGCAGCTAAAATGCTATGGCGATCCTCTATAGCACGCGTATACGGTTGGGGAGATAAGAATGGCAAATTGCTCCATAATTTAGTGTCTTACCCCAAAGCCAACCGTATCATTCCCGAGATCTGTGATGAGATCGGCGGCCGCCATGCTACCTCCCGAGCCATCGCCCACACCTTCGCAAGCTACTATGCTGCTCTATACGCGGCTCGGACGCCCGGATCCTCTCTCGACGATATGTTAGCCGAGACAGGGACCACGCTGCCGTGTCTCTCCCGGGGGTCTCCGAGACTCTGGAGCTTCCGCTCACCCCGGAGGAGATACACGGGGCTATTTCACTCTTACACTCCGGTAAGACACCTGGGCCGGACGGGTACCCCCAAGAATACTATGCAATTTTTCGCGACACTCTGGTCCCACATTTAGTGGACCTGTTTAAAACTGTAGTTGAGGTGGGGTCCTTCCCTCCAGAGACAGACGTGGCTACTATTGTGGTCCTCCCAAAGACACAACCGCCCTCCCTCGCCTGCGCGGATTACCGCCCCATTTCCCTCATAAATACTGAGGTAAAAATTTTCGCCACTGCCATGGCCCAAAGAATCCGCCCTCATTTGAAGGTCTTGGTCCACCCAGACCAATGCGGCCTTATGCCAGCCCGCGGTACTAGACACTGCATACGCCGCCTTCACACCGCCCTGGCACACCGTCGCCGCCTAACCCCGTATCTGGCCCTGCTTTTCATCGATTTTGAAAAAGCATTCGATACGGTTGCTTGGAGCTATCTGGGGGATGTGTTGGAAGTGATGGGCTTCGGGCCCCAGTTCCGGCGCTTTATCCGGGTACTATACTCCAGTCCTAAGGCCAGGGTACTCATTAACGGCGTGCTTTCAGAGACGTTTCCCATTCAAAGGGGCACCCGCCAGGGCTGCCCGCTCTCGCCGCTCCTATTTGCACTAGCAATGGAGCCACTGGCATCCCTTATCCGGCAGGACCCCCGCATCCGTGGGTGGGCGTGGGATTCGAGCCAGATCGACAAGATCGCTCTATACGCCGACGACGTCCTTCTTTTTCTGGCGGATCCCGGAAGCTCGGGCCCCCGATGCTTGGAAGCCCTCTCTGCCTTCGAACGGGTCTCTGGTCTCCGGCTCAACCCGGCGAAATCCACACTGGTTCCCCTACACCCATCCCGGGAGTGTTTCGATTGGCAATCGACCATCCCCCTGCGTCGGCAATCGTTCAAGTACCTGGGAATGTGGATCGCTCTCCTTCCAGAGCTCGAATGGGCCCTGAATATTACGCCCCTGGTTACCCGGACCAAAGCGGACCTTAAGAAATGGCACTCTCTCCCTCTCAACCCCTTGGCAGAAGTGCCCTTTTAAAATGATGGTCCTCCCCCGTTTTTTATACATTTTACAAAACATTGCCCTCCATCTCCCAGTGAGCTGGTTTCGGGAACTAGACGGCGCCCTTAGCCGTTTTTTGTGGGGGGCGGACGGCCACGAATGTCCTTGGCACATTGCCGCATACCTCCCTATGACGGGGGCATGGGGGTAACCAATCTCCATCTCTACTATTTGGCCACGAGGCTCATTGTGATCCATGACTGGTTTGCGGGCGGCTGGTCCGACCCGGCATACCAGGTGGAACTCCGGTCATTGGAATTCTCGCAGCTCCAGGCTTACTTATATGGGGCTCCCATACCACAAGCCCTTCCCCCGTCACCCGAACGGTGCTCACGGCCTGGCGTACGGCCCTGCGTCACACGAAATGGGATAGGAGACTCACCGGACAGACGCCCTTGTGGAGTGGTGCCTGGCTGAGGGAGGTCTCGGAGGGACGAGGTTTCCATCGGTGGGACCGCATCGGGATCTCCTTACTAGGAGACGTCTGGGTAGGGGACCATATCAGATCGTTCGCGGATCTACAGCAACGATACTCACTCCATTCCTCCCAATTTTACAAATACTTGCAACTAAGGCATGCCCTCCGTGTACACATTCCGACCCCCACCTCCTTTCCGGAATTTAGCCCCCTGGAGGCCCAGGTAATGATGGGGAATCTGGGCAGCGGAGGGGTATCGCGGATTTACCGATCCCTGGTAAACAATGGCCCTGCTTCTCTAGAATTGCTCCGTGCCCGCTGGGAGGGGTGGTTGGGTCCCCTGGAAGAGGCGGATTGGAGAGACGCCCTTATGGCTCCCAGGATCTTGACGACCTCCTCCAAGTTGCGTCTAGTCCAACTCGATTACCTCCATACAGCCTACCTCACTCCAGCGCGCCTCTACACTGCTCGTTTGCGGCCCTCCCCGGCATGCACACGATGTGATCATGCTCCTGCGGACTTCTACCACATGGTTTGGCAGTGTCCCGTTCTGGCACCATTTTGGGCGGGGGTGGAATTAGAACTCACGCAGACTCTGGGTTGGGAAGTCCCCCATGACCCAATGCGCCTGGTCCTGGGCGTGTTCGATGGTCTTGATGGCTCCCGGACCGAGAAGCGCTTCCTAGGAACAGCATTGGCGGTGGCAAAGCGCGATATAGCGGCGGTCTGGTCCCAAGCCACGCCCCCAACTGTACGGAGGTGGAGAAGGGGGTGGATTGGTGTGGGACTCAGGAGGAGGCCCTCTTTGAGGCCCGGGGATGCCCCGAGCTTTTGGCAAAATATGGGGCAAGTGGTTCCACTTAGGACCCTGAGGGGCGCTTAGGCCTCACAACAGAATGTTCATAGGCATGTGTGGTCTTTGTGCTTATTCTAAGGGTGCTTTGCAGGTCTCTGTTGTCTTTGTTTCAATGATGTCTACATTAACGATGTGTAAATTTTACTGCCTTTTCTTTTGTGATTTGTTCTTTAAAAAGCTAATAAACTTGATTATCAAAAAAAAGAATATCGATGGACAAAATATCGACATCCTATCTCTACAAAGGTAAGTACAAAAATATCGAAACCAAAATATCGTTGTTTAAAATATCGTTGTTCAAAATATCGTTTTTTTAAAAATGTCTTAAAAATAATATTAAATAAATTAAATAATAAATATAATTAATAAAAACATTGTTAGAATTATTTAAAAATGTTAAACATTATTAATAATAAATGTAATATACAAATAAATTAAACATACATATATAAAAAAAATATATATATATTTACTTAATATTAATAAATAATTATTTTATTACATTATAAAACGTTACAAACATAATAAAAATTATAAATACATATATATATACATATATATATATATATATATATATGAGCAGCACCACAGTCCTGTCAACTCCAAATCTTCGGATGCAGGTACAGACCACAACGTGCCAAGAAGTAATTATGCAGTGTTCTTTATTACGTGCAAACCAGCATGACGCATTTCGGCCGTGTTGCCACGGCCTTGATCACATGGATTATATATACATAAACCTGTAAGATAAATATAAAAATAAATTATATATATATAATAAAATAAAATATTAAAATAAATATTTATCTTTAAAACAGCATTTTACACTACATTAACTAAAACAGTAGGGAAAATATTGGATAACGTAGGGCATAAAATTACTATTCCCACTCCAAAGAGTGCAACAGTAGGGAAAGTGTTGGATAGCGGAGGAGATAAAATTACTATTCCCACTCCAGCAAGTGCAACAGTAGGGAAAGTGTTGGATAGCGGAGGAGATAAAATTACTATTCCCACTCCAGCAAGTGCAACAGTAGGGAAAGTGTTGGATAGCGGAGGGGAATAATTGACTATTCCCACTCCAGGGAGTGCAACAGTAGGGAAAGTGTTGGATAGCGGAGAGGAATAATTTACTATTCCCACTCCAGCGAGTGCAACAGTAGGAAAAGTTTTGTATAGCAAAGGGGAATAATTTACTATTCCCACTCCAGGGAGTGCAACAGTAGGGAAAGTGTTGGATAGCGGAGGGGATAAAATTACTATTCTCACTCCAGCAAGTGCAACAGTAGGGAAAGTGTTGGATAGCGGAGGGGATAAAATTACTATTCTCACTCCAGCAAGTGCAACAGTAGGGAAAGTGTTGGATAGCGGAGGGGAATAATTTACTATTCCCACTCCAGCAAGTGCAACAGTAGGGAAAGTGTTGGATAGCGGAGGGGATACAATTACTATTCCTACTCCAGCAAGTGCAACAGTAGGGAAAGTGTTGGATAGCGGAGGGGAATAATTAACTATTCTAACTCCAGCAACTGCAACAGTAGGGAAAGTGTTGGATAGCGGAGGGGATAAAATTACTATTCTCACTCCAGCAAGTGCAACAGTAGGGAAAGTGTTGGATAGCGGAGGGGAATAATTTAATATTCCAACTCCAGGGAGTGCAACAGTAGGGAAAGTGTTGGATAGCAGAGGGGATAAAATACTATTCCCACTCCAGCAAGTGCAACAGTAGGGAAAGTGTTGGATAGCAGAGGGGATAAAATACTATTCCCACTCCAGCAAGTGCAACAGTAGGGAAAGTGTTGGATAGCGGAGGGGAATAATTTAGTATTCCCACTCCACAGAGTGCAAGAGTAGGGAAAGTGTTGGATAGCGTAGGGGATAAAATTACTATTCCCACTCCAGGGAGTGCAACAGTAGGGAAAGTGTTGGATAGCGGAGGGGAATAATTTAGTATTCCCACTCCACAGAGTGCAAGAGTAGGGAAAGTGTTGGATAGCGTAGGGGATAAAATTACTATTCCCACTCCAGGGAGTGCAACAGTAGGGAAAGTGTTGGATAGCGGAGGGGAATAATTTAGTATTCCCACTCCACAGAGTGCAAGAGTAGGGAAAGTGTTGGATAGCGTAGGGGATAAAATTACTATTCCCACTCCAACGAATGCAACAGTAGGGAAAGTGTTGGATAGCGGAGGGGAATAATTTACTATTCCCACTCCAGCAAGTGCAACAGCAGTAAAAGTGTTGGATAGTGGAGGGGATACAATTACTATTCCCACTCCAACAATTGCAAAAATAGGGAAAGTGTTGGATAGCGGAGGTGAATAATTTACTATTCCCACTCCAGCAAAATAACAAACATTAATTAACAAATACTTAAATAATAAAAAATAATTTACCTCTCACCAAATACCCCTATAAATAACACCACCAGTATTGTAAAACATGACACGATTAACATAATTGCTTAACAATTAATTAACTAATAATATACAAAAAAATTAAAAACAATGAGTAATAAATTAATTCATACTATTAAGACTATAAAATAACAGTAAATAAATATTATCTGAAAAAATTAAAAATTATATTAATTTTTAATTCCTTGCCACACTACTCCCCTCTAAATACACAACTCGCTCATAAAAAATTGACACAATTTACAAATTAACCAATTAATTATTAGTAATTAATAACTAATTAATAATTAATAAATAACTTATTTAACACAATTAACAATATGAAATATTAAATACACAATAAGTAATTAATAAAAATTATTAATTAATTAATTATAATAAAATTACTTCCCACCCTACTCCCTATAAACCCACAACCCGCTCTTAAAAAATGACACAATTAACATATTTACCAATTAATTATTATTAATTAATAACAAATTAATAACTAATTAATAACAAATTAATTAACACAATTAACAATATAAATTATTAAATACAAAAATATTAATTAATTAAAATTATTAATTAATTTTAATTAAATTACTTCCCACCCTATTCCCCTGTAAACCCACAACCCGCTACGGAACTAAAATGCAATATTTAATTTATTAAAAAATTAATAATTTCTAAAAATGTATTAATAAATATATTATAATTAAATTACTTCCCACCCTTTTCCCCTATAAATTCACAACCCGCTCCTAAAAAATTAAAACAATTAACATATTTACCAATTAATTATTAATAATTAATAACCAATCAATAACTAATTAATAACAAATTAATTAACACAATTAATGTAAATTATTAAATATAAAAATATTAATTAATTACAATTATTAATTAATTAATTTTAATTAAATTACTTCCCACCTTATTGCCCTATAAACCCACAACCCGCTACGGAACTAAAACGCAATATTTAATATCTTAAAAAATTAATAATTTCTAAAAATGTATTAATAAATATATTATAATTAAGGGGCACATTACGATACCCGGCGTAAAAAATCCGCCAGGCATGGAAGCGGCAAAAATCCGCCCGCACACACCGCCTGAACACCGACCACGCCATTATGAGTACACAAACTGAAAACCGCCATCGGCGGAAAATCATACAAAATACCGCCCGCCATCGTCCGAGTCGGAGTCAAACCGCCCGCCACGGACGGAAACACGCACGACAACACAAAACCGCCCGCCCTCACGGCCGACACACCGCACGTGAAATTACGATCGCACCGCCATGAGCGCGGAAAAACAACAAAAATACCGCCCGCCAGCGCAAACAACGCCGATGAGAATCGACACGGCAGAAGCCATGGCGCCCACGTACCTGCACAGAAACCATCCGCACACAAAACCAATAGCACACAACATGGCCAACAAGTCCACACAGCAAGGCACGCACAAATACACAAGCACAGTACACATCCCGAAAACACCCCCCGGACAA